>CM035168.1:50579101-51106593 GCA_020205615.1 Panax quinquefolius | reverse complement strand
AACTCAATGGTCAAATGTTCCCCAGAATAGGGAATCCAAGTGATAGCGTCAGCTGTCAATAACTCCAACTGTAGATGACAATGGGTGAAACCCTCAGCTACAGGAACCTCCACCAGTATGGAATGATGCCATCACCTTCCTTGTGGATAGGTATCTAAACCTAACACACTCACAATATGCAAACATGAGAGCCTCTCATAGGCCTAGAACTGCCAACACAAAGGCAAACATCTGCTGTCAGTCAACACTCTTAACCTGTACATGGGAAATCACAAGAGAAATACTCACCAGTAAAAATGGGTAAAATCCTAGCCATGCCTCCATCAAGCCCTGTGAACGCATGCGCATGCCCCTGAGGAAATAGGCGAAGGTATAGGAACCCATGTCATACTCTCCAATACGGTCCACATCTCATGTGGCGCTAACCAAAGCGAATGATACCAAGGAAGAGTTATCCGCTATGAAACAGCCCCTAATGATCATCAGGAACAATCGCTAAAGAATACGATCCCTAACTCTCACATTATCGGGTATGGGCTCACTCGACATCCCACACATATCATCTACACTCAAAGGACCTGTACGAACTCTCCTACCCTTAAGCGCCTCAGTCGAGACTCGTAGCAAGGATCTGACAGTAGTCAGGGTAATGTTCGTCGTATATGGCACTGACGCCCCTCCAAACTCCATACCAGTGATAAATCGCCAAACCATCGACGCCATCATCACCTCACAGTCCAACAAATGGAGAGACTGAGTCTGGTGAAACCAGCGCTCATATAACGCCCTGAGATAACCCCATGGACAACAACAGGGAAGTATGGAAAAGAACGCCTCGAAGCCCCAACCATTCACAATCGCTCGATAATCAGGATGCAGAGCCTGATATGTAGAGTGAATGCTGAACCAGTTCCCTCGAGGCTGCATAAAGCCGGGAACCTTCATCACAAAGCAAATTAACATCAAAATCCTTGCTCCTCATCAATAGGAAAAAGGAAGATAAAATCCAGCTTGTACCTCATTTGCATGCAAATAAACTGAGGGGTGTCGACTCAAATCACCCAGAAGCTCTGGGATCATCACCTGAATGCCTGGGAAATCCGTACGGAGAACATGAACGCCAGGAGTGGGGTCCAAAATCTTTACATCCTCCTCCTCATCCTCAACATCTGGTATATCAACTCGGATAGGACGGATCACCTCCTTTGACAAATGACGAGGCTATCTAAATTAACAAGGTCGAGGCACATCAGATGCCCTCCTCCACACACCTGAAGTGGTCCTGTGGGAACTACTCGACTGATCTAGATCTATATATCTGAACACAAGTCTCTAAATCACCTCAGAAAGGGTGTGACATGCATATGTTACTAGGGTAGTGTAGAACACTTGTATGGTGATAGATTTTACAGAAAGCCTCCTGAACTCAGCAGATCTGAAGAAGAGCTCGCAGATTCTCTATGTGGCGAAACTTTAAATTGACTTATGAAAGCAACAGGTGCCTTAAAGCCACCCATAGCTGGCCAAAGGTATACCTATGGCTGCTGCAGGTGTACCTGTGGCTCCCCTGGGTGGGGTCCACCCCTCCAGCTCGGTCCAATTTAAGTTGCAAAAGAGGTCTCACAAGCTGAAAATGTCAAATTAGGAAAAAAGATGCTACACGATGATCACAACTGTTGCAAAATACACTTGGCAATAACTCACAAAGGTTCGATGCTATTAGTCCGGGGTCGTAACTCCAAAACATTTTTCCCCCCAGCGGAAACTTTATTCAATTCATCCGTTGATGCACACGTCAACGAAGGTCAAGTAACCTTGACGACATTCAGTCGCTAGCAACTAAATATAGCAAAGCATCAGAAGTTATCTGATGACATCATTTATTGATGCACATGTCAACGAAGGTCAAGAAGCCTTGACGTTATCCTCAGCAAGGATCTCATCTGCTGATGTACATTTCAGCGAGGGTTAGGTAGCCTTGACAATATAGACTATTGGCAGTAACTCTGACAGAGTAGTGGAAGGACCTGGCAATACAAACCAGGAAAGAACATCCTCATCGGGGAGGACCGATGATGGAATATGTTATACACATCTTCATCAGACAGAGCACAAATCCCCAGAATCTTTTGTACATGAGAGATACATCCTTAATGGGAAGTCTATATCAAGGATTTAGGAATTTGGTGATAACCCCAACGTCAACATCCCGGAAGTTCTTGATAGCTTTGGAATACACATCCAAGCAGTTCATCAGGATCATCAGTGATAACTCCAGTCCCCATCAGAAGTCGTGGGAGCAAACAGTCATCACATCCCGTTAGAAAACGTTCTAACAAACCAAATACATAATCCATTTGCATCATGCTACAGTATATTGCATCATGATTATATTGTCACATTTCAAGTGTCTAGTATTCTTTATCTTATCCATGCCATTTTATTGCATGAATATGATAAAGAGGGGCATCTGTAAACATTCAAAATTTTTGCATTGCTGTTACTAACATTGTAGGAGGGCAAAATCATCTTTTAGAGATAACCCTGGAGGATAAAGCAGTTCCAATTCCAGAGACAACCTCGGAATCCTCAGTTTTTCCATCTCGGAGATAACTCCAAGATACTCAGTCCCATCTCGGAGACAACCCCGAGAGTTTCAGTTTCAAACTCGGAGACAACCCCGAGGAATACAGTTCCAATTTCGGAGACAACCCCAAAATCCTCAGTTTTTCCTTCTCGGAGATAACCCCAAGATACTCAATCCAATCCTGGAGATAACCCCGGGAGTTTCAGTTTCAACCTCGGAGATAACCCCGAGGGATGCAGTTGCAGTTATGGAGATAACCTTGAAAATGCTTGTTTCAACCCCTTGCTGTCAGCTTCAACCTTAGAGATAACCTCGAGGCACTCAGTTCCATCCCTGTAGACAACCCTGATAGGTCAGGCACACCTCAAAGACAACCTTGAGGATATTCAACACTTACAGCAGCCCAATCTCAGAGATAACCCTGAGCAATGAATGCTACATCAACCCAAACTAAAGATAACCCCGGTGTGGGGGCAAAATCATTATTTTTCCACCACGATCCCACATTATGCCATCTCAATAACATTTCAACATACATACTGTTAGTTCCCAGTAGGCACAATATAGATCTAGAAGGGGGGGGGGGTGGTTGAATAGATCATTTGATTTTCAAAATACTTTTTATCTTTTAAGTTGTATTGCTCATTAAGTAGCAGATAACAAACATAAGAATCTTTTCAAGCACAGTGGAATAAGTAAAAGATCCCCTTCATTGATATATTCATAGTCAGTTATACATTGTTCATAGAGTTAACTTAGTAGTAAGCAGTTAGCACATACATAGCAGTTATAGAAGTTAAGGTATATAATGTAAATGATATAAAGTAAAAGACACAAGGGGTTTTATGTGGTTCAGAGACTCAAGCTCCTAATCCACTCTTCTGCTTTCAACTAGCAGAATTTCCACTAAGGAAGGACAACACTCTGAATCACTAAGATTACTTCAAGGCCAGCAGCCTTAGGACTTTAGTTCACTAAGAACTCTTCAAGGCCAGCAGCCTTGGAATTCCTCTAGTTCCTTAGGAACTCTTTAAGCCCAGTAGGCTTGGAACTTTATTTAGTCCCTCCGAACAAGGACCCCTCAAGCCCTAGCTTCTTATTGTTGTAGTTGTTGTTGTTGGTGATGCTGAGCTGCTAAGATGTTATTAGGCTCTGAACAACTTTTGTACTTAGCAGCTTGGTGTGATCCTCTTTGCATTCTGCTTTGAGTCTGGACCACATCTTCTTTGGTGCAACTGATCTTCACTCTTTTCTGCTCATCTTCATCTGGTATCAGCTGTGCACCATCACCATCTGGGCTTGCTAAGTCTCTGTGCTTTTGGTAGACTTTGTCTGGCACTTAGAAATCCCTGAACCCTTCTTGAATACTTTGCAGACATGGTTCTGCACTTGTTCAGTTTTAGCTTTCGGTTCGTGGTGATTCGTAGAGTGGCTCTCTTGATCTTCTTTGTACTCAGCCACTTTCCTGAATGCTATCTTCTTGGCCTTCTTGGCTCTCAGCTTGGCTGCAATCTTAAGTGGCATTCTCATCTTTGTTGAGTGAAGCTTTGATCTGTTTGTGTTCTTCTTTAAAGCTGCTTCACTTCCACCTTGCTAGTCTCACTGTCACTGAGATTTATTCTGTTGATCTTTGGTGGAACTCGTAGAGTCAATAATAGCATTCACAAACTCAACGATTCTGCAACTTCACCATCATCAGCTTCTCTAGATCTTTGAAGCTCTATTGATTTATACTACTTCTTAATCTTCCCATTATGAAGTAGCCATTGAAAGCTATTCAAATTGCCTCACAGATCTCGAGTTATTTGGTGCAGACTACAGATGTGAGATGACATCTTTTTCTGACTTCCTGACACTGCAGTCTGCTGTTGCAACAACCCTGTCAGATATATCACTTTGATATCTTGGGTAGGTCGACGACTTTATTTCACCCTTCTGATTTCTCGATCAGAGGTTGTCCTTGCATTGATGCTCTCAACAAGCTCTTGTCCGAATATTACCCTTTAGATTGAACCGTTTCCAATGCTTCAGTCTTCCACTATTCGAACTTTACGATTCTGATGCATGTCTTCATGGACCTGATCGTAGTGTCTTGTTGACTGGTAGAGACAACACTATGATCTCGAGGATTGTTCATTTGATCTTCAGTGTAGAACATCTCTTCCTCTTTTTGTGATCTCTCGTTCACTTATCATCAATGGACTGGCCCTATGCTTAATCACTTTAGCCTTGTTATTCAGAGGCTGACAAGTATCTCAGTGTGTACTCCATTAGTTCATTCTTTATTTGGCAAACACAATGATCCTGGTTACTTCCAAGATCATTGTCATCTTTCCATTTGATAGCTACTGCATATGCTGACTTTCCTTAGTCAGTTACAGAAGTCTTCCTCTGATCTCTTTGTGGAAGATTTCATCTCAAATGGCGTCATAACTCAATCTGGATGTTGATTAGGTTGTTGCTTAGGTCATCTGTTAGCTTGCATGCTATTCATTGAGTGCTCTCTAGTTTCCTTCAGGTGGGACGTATCTATGTAGTGCCAACCAGAGGTTTCATTCATTTGGATATTCAGGGAGTGATCATTTATTGAGAATTGTATTTGCTCTACGATTTTGCTTTGGCATTGTGAGCACATCTATTGAGGTCTTAGATCTTCACTCTATGATTCAGCTTTGGCTGTGCAGACACTACGACTCTGAGATCAGATCTTGACACTACGATTTTTGTCGTTGTGCTTGTTGTCTTCATCTGTTCTCGCTCGACTACGATCTCTGCCTTTGGTATGATTAGTAGACTCTTCAAATCTAAGTGTAGTCTACGATTCCTGACTTGGCTTTGGCAGATACTCTTTCGGCTCAAAGTGGCGTGTTGTCTCTCACGATTCTCGAACACGACTTCCTCAAGAGACTACTATCTCCGAGGAAGTGCTACTCGACACACTACGATCCTTCCTCATCTCTCCTGGCAGTCTACGAACTCTGAGATCTACTATCTTGCAAACTACGATTCTGCCTCGATAGCTCTCGGGTTATTCTTGACTCTCCTGGCAGACTACAATTTTTGGTGTAGTGTTCGATGATCAGACAAGCCTATCTATTACATCATAAGATCAACCTACCATGCTTGATCTTTCTATATTTATAGTCCTTGTACATCATTTCTTTTTAAGGACTTTACAAAGTTGTTTTACTTATGTAGGATCAATCCTAACACATTTGATCAATTCATTCTAAGTCCTTGTACATATGTTTCTATTATCTATCAAGGGACTTTACAGCTTTTCTTAATGCAAGCATAGTTGCATAGTCATTCATATATATACATATCATAATCAAATCATATGTAAATAGGAATATCATTCACATGCATATTCCTGACAATCTCCCCCTACTGGTCGAGTATAGTGTCATATGCAGTGTCTTTGCACAGTATACATTTTCCCACTATCTCAGCAAGAAACTCGAATTCCTCTGGAAACTCCTTTTTCTTCATGTCCTTCAGACTAGGGTTTCTTTGGTACCGCATTAGTCTCTTGCCTTCTTTAATGTCAATTTTATCCAGTTTTGTCAGACCTTAATTGGAAAACCCTAGGCATTGATTGATGTCCGATGCTCTTATCTTCAGACTAGATCCTTTCACCTTAGTAGTCAGAAGCCCAGAGTTCGTTGAAGCATTTAAGTAAAACTGCTTCACTAGCTCTGTATAAACTGCAGTGTTGGCTTCTAGGCACTCAGAGAACCCAACTTCCTTTATGAGTTCAAGTATGTCCTTGAACTTTGTCTCTGATTCTTCAAACTTTGTAAAGCCGAGTTGAATACCCGTTATAACTTTCCATTCTGCCATTGAGGAGTTCAAGGTATATGATATGTGGTTCAGAGAGATTTAACTAAATGTGATTTGGGCTCTAGAAATTTGAGTGATTTGGCTTTGAGGAGAATTCTAGGGTTTAAAAATGGGAGGGAGAGAGATTAGATGGGTTAGGGCAGCTATTTGTAGATTTTGAATTTGTCTTTATGGCAGTTCCTTTTGACTCTGCATACTCTGTGATGTGTCAACCAGTCATTCATTGAACGATGCCCAGTAACTAGATGTAACTCCCCATTAACTAGTCAGTTAGATGTTTCTTTTAGAAGAGTGGACGTTTGATTGACGTGGACCTTTGACCTCTTGAGTTCGTAGAGTAGCATGATAAGACAGTTGTTGACTCTACATTTTCCTTTGTTAACTCAATTATCAAATCTCTAAAAGATGTTGCATTGGATGGTTTTGACATTACTTCTCATTTTTAACCTCCACACCTCATCCACTGTTGTGCTTTATGAAGCCTTGGGCACTTTCCTTTAGCAGAACATCTTTCCAACCAGTATTCGAGTTTGTCTTCCCTTATATTGAATGATTGAGCAATTTTCCTGTTCTTCCAACTCCTCGTAAGTTAGGAGTAGCCTCTTATATGACTGTGATTGTCGAGTCTGCTTCTACGATCGCTGAGATTGCACTACGATCGTGGAGTTCTCTTCAACCTCTACTCTACGATCGTTGACTGATTTGGTCCTTGAGATGAACTTGATTAAGCAATTCTTCTAGGTTAAGGTAGCTCAGGAAGGGCCAACCTCTTAGAGTGTGCTAAGGGTTAGGTTTGTCCCTGAGGTGCTTTTAAGATGAAGTACTTTAGAGGTGATTTGCACTGATATCTCATTTGACCTTTTCTGGTGGTGAGGTCCTTTACCAACTTTAGAAAATTTGCATTTGCTGTAATCGTGGTGTCCTTCTGATATTCCACTTCGATCAGATGTTTGATCATAGGCTCTCCAAGATTTGAGTTTGGTGGCTGAAAGGTTATTAGTAGTATGTTTCGAAATGTTCCTACTGACTATGGATCTTCATTTGGTTCATCAGCCACAAAGTTTTGGGACTCTGTAGCTGGTACACTGCTTCATAGTATATCTCAGTATTGTTGTTCCTTAATATATCACTGCTCCATATGGTTGATACTGTCTTCTCAGATAGATGTGATTCCCCTTTCTTTATGAATATTAGAAGACAGCCTTGCATATCTCCTTCTGACTGGAATCACCAAATCTTCTTATATCATAGAAATGGGCATCTTCAAGGTTGATCATTCTACGATCCTTTGACAGCACTACGACAGTAGTATTCTTTTAGAGTTTGTACTTGTGGAGTTCTGCTCCCGTAATGAGTTCCTAATGTTTGATGCTCGATAGTCCTCTGATGTGAGCTTCCTTGAGAACAAGTTTTTCTTGCTTGAGGATCTAAGACTTACTCTCTGGTTGAGTGGCATGCTTTCATATAAAGGTTTGCAGCCATTTGAGTTTTATTTAGATTAGCTCAGCAGGTCTTCAAGGACAGGCTTTGATATGTAGGAGGTTTGTCAGAATTATTTCTGAACAGTCCTAAGCCTTCTGCTGGTTGACTCTTCTTGACTGAAGTCTTTGGCTTTAGCATTCCTTAGTGTGGTCAGATAGACCAAGTACCTGTAAGTTATTCATTTCTAATTTTTGGTACCCATGGTTAAATGGGTCCTGTTTGGTTAGTTTACCAAATCCATGTTCCTCATATTTGAGTAATCATCATGTTGACCACCCCATCAGTCGTATTTATGCATATACTTCATTTAGATAATATATTTTTAGATGCATAGTGGTGAGTGTGAGAGAAATTTGTTATTTTAATAAAACACTCTTTTCCTTGATGGTTTCATCATATGCTAAGTTATGATCACAGAGTTTAAATGTTCACAGAGTGAGAATCAGCTCTACGATTTATTAGCATCTGGTTGATTCATGGAGGTGATCAGTTTCTATGAATCTTCAAGATTCTCTTATAGATCTGATCATACTATGTGTGTCATTAAACACTTAGATCATAGGATGTATGAAGCACATTTACCCATCAACAAAGATTACTTCACATTCAATTGATCTGTGAGGTTCTTAAAACCATTTCAGGTCTCTTTCAAGCTATCATCTTCAACCTAAAACTTGGATGGAGAGAAAGTGTATAGACATTTGAGTTTCCATTATCAGTGTACTTTCTCTCTTCACCTTTTAAGATAGATTATGAATACTTGAAGGAAAACTGTTATAGTTCATAAGTAAGGTGCAAATATTATGCTCATATCTATATTAGTGAGGAACCGTACCTTTTTGTTGTTAGTTTCTTAACAGTCATTTATCTTAGATATTCTGAGTTTAGTCATTGATGTGCATGTTTTTTTTCATTTGCTTCTGATAGCTAGTTGCTCCAGTTGATCTTCAGTCAATCAGTCGTGGTCTTGAAGATACAAGCTAAGAGAGTGTCAGCATTTTTAATTCTTTGACATCCTTGAGTTCACATGGTTTACATCCAGCTACAGGTTGGCCAGACACATGTTTGAGAAGTTCTTCTTTCTTCTCTGGATAAGCATTACTTAACATGCATGGCCTTTTCATCTTTTCAGGCTAGTGGATGTTTGAATCTTTTCTGTTAATGCCTCTTAAGCTTTCTAGCCTGGTCTTCAGACAACCGGATTGAGAGCAAGCAAGGATTGGCCTTGTTGATATGACAATCAAGAACACGGACCAATCTGAGCAGCTTCAGGTGTGTATGCACATTTACCTGTACACAAAATTTCCAACGTGTGAGCTCATCCGCATATCACAAGTGACTTACTAATAAACTAAGTTTGGAACAATGTTTGTGCCTAGGATTAGACTTAAAGCGATTAGCTTTTGAATATAGCATGAGAACATGCTCTGATACCAATTGTTAGTTCCCAGTAGGCACAATATAGATCTAGAAGGGGGGGGGGGGGTTGAATAGATCCTTTGATTTTCAAAATACTTTTTCTCTTTTAAGTTTTATTTCTCATTAAGTAGCAGATGACAAACATAATAATCTTTTCAAGCACAGCGGAATAAGTAAAAGATCCCCTTCATTGATATATTCATAGTTAGTCATACATTGTTCATAGAGTTAACTTAGTAGTGAGCAGTTAACACATACATAGCAGTTATATCAGTTAAGGTACATAATGTAAATGACATAAAGTAAAAGACACAAGGGGTTTTAAGTGGTTCAAAGACTCAAGCTCCTAATCCACTCTTCTGCTTTCAACTAGCAGGATTTCCACTAAGGAAGGAAGCACCCTGAATCACTAAGATTCCTTCAAGGCCAGCAGCCTTGGGACTTCAGTTCACTAAGAACTCTTCAATGCCAGCAGCCTTGGAACTCCTCTAGTTCCCTAGGAACTCTTCAAGCCCAGCAGGCTTGGAACTTCATTTAGTCCCTCCGGTCAAGGACCCCTCAGGCCCTGTCTTCTTGTTGTTGTAGTTGTTGTAGTTGTTGGTGTTGAGCTGCTAAGATATCATTAGGCTCTGAACATCTTTTGTACTTAGCAGCTTGGTGTGGTCCTCTTTGCATTTTTCTTTGAGTCTGGACCACATCTTCTTTGGTGCAGCTGATCTTCACTCTTTTCTGTTCATCTTCCTCTGGTATCATCTGTGTAGCATCACCATCTGGGCTTGCTAAGTCTCTGTGCTTTTGGTAGACTTTGTCTGGCACTTAACAATCCCTGAACCCTTCTTGAATGCTTTGCAGACATGGTTCTGCACTTGTTCAGTTTTAGCTTTCGGTTCGTGGTGATTCGTAGAGTGGCTCTCTTGATCTTCTTTGTACTGAACCACTTTCCTGAATGCTATCTTCTTGGCCTTCTCGGCTCTTAGCTTAGCTGCCATCTTAAGTGGCATTCTCATCTTTTTTGAGTGAAGCTTTGATCTGCTTGTGTTCTTCTTTAAAGTTGCTTCACTTCCACCTTGGTAGTCTCACTGTCACTGAGACTTGTTCTGTTGATCTTTAGTGGAACTCGTAGAGTCAACAATAGCATTCACCAACTCAATGATTCTGCAACTTCACCATCATCAGCTTCTCTAGATCTTTGAAACTCTGTTGATTTATACTACTTCCCAATCTTCCCGTTGGAAAGTAGCCATTGAAAGCTATTCAAATTTCCTCACACATCTCGAGTTATTTGGTGCAGACTGCAGATGTGACATGACATCTTTTTCTGACTTCCTGACACTGCAGTCTGTTGTTTCACCAACCCTGTCAGATATGTCACTTTGATATCTTGGGCAGGTCGACGACTTTATTTCACCCTTCTGATTTCTCGATCAGAGGTTGTCCTTGCATCGATGCTCTCAATAAGCTCTTATCCGAATATTACCCTTCAAATTGAACCGTTGCCAATGCTTCAATCTTTAGCTATTCGAACTCTATGATTCTGATGCATGTCTTCACGGACCTGATCGTAGTATCTTGTTGACTGGTAGAGACAACACTACGATCTTGAGGCTTGTTCACTTGATCTTCAGTGTAGAACATCTCTTCCTCTTTTTATGCGATTTCATCACTTACATTTTGCCTCGACTATTCTCGTGTCTTGATGGCTTAATTCCTTGCTCTAGCCTCTTCTGAATAATAAGACACTTCAGATTTGTGGCGTGTCCAGCTCGCTTTCTCCTTGTGATCTCCCGTTCACTTATCATCAATGGACTGACCCTATGCTTAATCACTTTAACCTTGTTATTCAGAGGCTGACCAGTATCTCAGTGTGTACTTCATTAGTTCCTTCTTTGTTTGGCAAACACTACGTTCCTAGTTACTTCCAAGATCGTTGTCATCTTTCCACTTGACAGCTAATGCATATGCTGACTTTCCTTAGTCAGTTACAAAAGTCTTCCTCTGATCTCTTTGTGGAAGATTTCATCTCAAATGGCTTCATAACTCAATCTGGATGTTGATTGGGTTGTTTCTTAGGTCTTCTGTTAGCTTGGATGCCATTCGTTGAGTGCTCTCTGGTTTTCCTTCAGGTGGGACGTATCTATACAGTGCCAACCAGAGGTTTCATTCCTTTGGATATTCAGGGAGTGCTCATTTGTTGAGAATCGTATTTGCTCTACGATTCTGCTTTGACATTGTGAGCACATCTATTGAGGTCTTAGATCTGCACTCTATGATTCAGCTTTGGCTGTGCAAACACTACGACTCTGAGATCAAATCTTGACACTACGATTTCTGTCATTGTGCTTGTTGTCTTCATCTGATCTCGCTCGACTACGATCTCTGCCTTTGGTATGATTAGTAGACTCTATAAATCTGAGTGTAGTCTACGATTCCTGACTTGGCTTTGGCAGATACTCGATCGGCTCGTAGGCTGGCTGTCTCTACAATTCTGAACATGACTTCCTCAGTAGACTACGGCTCCGAGGAAGTGCTACTCGACACACTACGATCCTTCCTCGTCTCTCCTGGCAGTCTACGAACTCTGAGATCTACTATCGTGCAGACTACGATTCTGCCTCGATAGCTCTCGAGTTATTCTTGACTCTCTTGGCAGACTACGATTTCTGGTACAGTGTTCGATGATCAGACAAGCCTATCTATTACATCATAAGATCAACCTACCATGCTTGATCTTTCTATAATTGTAGTCCTTGTACATCATTTCTTTTTAAGGACTTTACAAAGTTGTTTTACTTATGTAGGATCAATCCTAACCTATTTGATCAATTCATTCTAAGTCCTTGTACATATGTTTCTATTATCTATCAAGGGACTTTACAGCTTTTCCTAATGCAAGCATACTTACATATTCATTCATATATATACATATCATAATCAAATCATATGTAAATAGGAATATCATTCACATGCATATTCCTGACACATACTACATAGAAGTGTCCTACAAGAACCATAGCTCAAATCCTGAGTGACTACAACACAAGACAGCACACCGGATGGAATTTGAAGACCCAAAGATCTAGGGATGGCCCTATCTTCTCGAATTCGTACAACCTCTTATATATATCCGGAATCATGTTATCACAGATTCAGTCTCTTGAATCTAGATTTGGTTCCCGTGATGGACATTTTCGGCTATAACCAACTTGTAAATTATTCACGGTGTTTGAATTTCCTTAGATGGCTCTCATGCCCGCAAGGAGTTCGACATTGCTATGTATCATATTTTCTCAAAGATGCCTCGCATCTCAAAAATAAAAGCAATCAAGCCGAACACATAATAAAATGGAAGTATCAAAGGCTTCAATTACTATTAAGCATAAGGGTTTGAAAAACCTCATTTGCAAAAACATCACTGATACATCTTATTAAAACTGAACTTTTATACAAAATTCAAACCATTTGTATATAGGTGCAAACGAGGCATAGCACTACTTCCATATAATTTCACATTAACCCACACACACACACACATATTTATATAACAGTTTAATTTAAAAGTGGTGGTCACTGTGGTAACACGGATGTCGGGGGGTGCCTAACACCTTCCCTCTGCATAATCAAGCCCCCGGACCCTAACGAATCTCGGTTTCACAGACCTGTTAAATAGTGTTACACCACTGGGTAAATGTGCAAACCTTTTCACTGTTAAGTTGGTGGAACCATTTAAAAATACCAACTCGTTACTCTTACAGTCCAATCGTCGACATATACATGTCGGACCTTTTCACAACTTATTTTTCAAACCAATTTCACCTAATATGAGAACACCAAAATACAAGAACAGAAAAAGGACAATAAAAATCCTGACGTCGACAGCTCTTGAAGCTTAAATGGATTCTTCAATGCACTAATTATACTTCCCTGAATGCTTCAGCAACTCTCACTCTCAAACTTCACTTTTCAGATAAATTTTCAAGCAACAGAGAATGAGATGAAGAGGGTGTTATATATAGAGAATTCATTTCCCATGTAATTGTCTTGCACCATGGTTTGAACCAATGGAGAATGGAAGGAAACAATGGGTATAAGGGAGTTGGACAACGGCCAACCTTCCTAACCATCATCACTGCTATTCTAGCTTCAACTACCGACTCATGTTTGCATATATAGAGTGAAGATAATGTTCTAGTACTGTGATGGTCACTTAATATGGGACACAACTTTAATTCTCAGCACTTAGTTATATAATGCTTAGTTTGGTTCTTTAGACTTCCAAAATGTAATTTTAATGTGTTAATGCTACTACACAATGGAAAGTTAGGAATTATTTATGTACCCACATCATATAATCCATGTACATTAATCTAGTTCAATTAATATTTAAAACATGTATGGACTCAATTTAATTGGTCCCTAATAATTCAATATCTCCTTAAAACTTTATTATTCCAATTAGACTCACTTATTGAAATAATTTATAATTCTTTTGTAAAATTCATCTTTAATGTTCCCACACATACTTATTATCACATAAGCATTATTTAAATAACTTATAATTCATTCAATTTAAGATATAGTTTTATATGTTATAAAGTCGCATTAAAGTGTCATACTATACTTTCTTTTTAATGTAAGAACTATATAATATCACATATCTTGCACACATCAATTAAATGAATAATATAATTCTAATTATGTAAATTACTTTCACTCATTAGTATACTATCACAATAACAATTAATTAATAATATAATATTAATTAATCAATCACTTCTTAATTTATCCATTCCTTAATTAAATTCAACCATTCAAATTTCCATTCTCATGCCACACAAGGCATTTCACAATTCTCATCACAATCCCACATTTTTCTCAATTCTTATAAATTTAATTTTTAATTAATTGAATTACGCATCTCACAACACCTCTATATTTATATTCAAATAAATATTCATTTTCTTATTATATCAAATAATATTTATTCAAGAAATTCACGGTTCTTACATCCTCCTCCCCTTATAAAAATTTCGTCCCCGGAATTGGCACAAGGTTACATGAATAGATAGGGATAGTCTCGTCGCATCTTATCTTCTAACTCCCACGTGGCCTCCTTGACATTGTGGTTTCGCCAAAGTAGTTTTACAGAGGATATGATTTTATTCCTTAACGTTTGTTCTTCCCTATCTAATATCTTGACAAGAATTTCTTCATATGCTAGATTCTTCTCCACTTGAATGGGCTTGTTGGAAATCATGTGTTTGTAGTCAGGCTTATACGGATGCAACACTGAAATATGGAACACGTTATGTGTGACGCCCCCAAAATAGGTATACATCACCCATTCTGAGTTGTCAATACATGGTACAGAAACAACTACAACTTTATTATTACAACAGTAAAACTGTGAGTTGGAATACAAATATTATCTTCTAGACAATATCTATACTCAAATAAATCCTCATCACATTTATTGATACATTGTTTTACAAAAATGGTGAGGACTACTAAACAACTCTCTCTAGAACCTTCATTCCATACCCCGACTTGTATTCGCTATATTCTCGCATCCTGAGAAGAAAAATGGAACAAAAAGGAAAAGGGTGAGCTCAACTAGCCCATTAAAGAATATTATGACTAAGATAATATACAACAAATTATCGTTAGTCTTCAACAGGAAAAATCTAATAGAATACAATAGACAATAAGTTTTAAATCAATATTCGCAATGAAATAATAATTCATTAGAAGAGTTAAGTAGAGAATGCAAACTACTATCTTCTATGTATGAATTTAAAAGTTCATCGCTCTATCTTTTATCCTTGTAACATCAATCAATATATATCCGAATCAAATATTCATCTTTGCTTTACAGCCAAAGATATTCATCACTGTCATGTTCATCTAAACACTGCTCATCTTTTGCACTACGGGCCAAAGATATTCATCAGAAATCATTCATCTTCGCACTATAGGCCAAAGATATTCAATAATATCATCATTTAAGACTGAGGATGATGAAAAATATTTTTAAAGAAACGAATCTAGTGAAACAAAATGACAAGGATTAAGGATTAAGGATTAAGGATTCGTACTTTGTTTTATCCATTTCCAACAATACCTCAAAAGTAATCATAGTGGTGTAAAATTCAAGAATGATCAAAACATGGATACAATCAAAGCTAGTATCCAGAATAGATATTTTGGACGAAAAGGAAAATTTTCATTTTTCGATGAATAGTGTCGTATTCATGAATAGTACCATATACGTGAATAGTGCCGTATACGTGAATAGTAACCCCGACAATAAAAGTTCCAAATTTGATTAAAAAGTTCAGATCAATACTTCGGCATAATGATATTAGAATAAATAATATCATTAAAAAAAATAATATCCCTTACCTCGTAAGATCAGTACTTCTAGCTGAAACACCGGATATAGGCTATGACTTGAACTTGCACCGTATAGCAATACTCAAAATACTCACAAGAATACACTCGATAATATAGAGAGAAAACTTGGCTTTACGGTGTAATTTTCAATTCTAACCTAAGCACCTATTTATAGGAAAATGCTTAGAACACCAAAGTAGAAAATTTATTAAATATTATTATATTTTTTCCAAAACTTCATACGCATGCTTTTACCATCCGAACTCAAATTTCATCACATGTTAAATGAGGGAAACAAAATGAAAAACACGTTTTTGTAAATAAAATAATTAAAACTTTCAAAAATCAATTATTTTGAAACTTCGGAACTTCAATAATTCACAATAAATAGCCCTTTTGTCAGAAAAATTGAATCACGCGAATTTTTATAGGAAATTCAATTCTCTACAACTTTGCAGAAGAAAGATTTTCCAAATTCCAAACAAAAATTGACCAAAATCCATAAACGGACTATTTTACAAGCCATAATCAAATTTCAGTCAAGAAATGGGGTCCACCGACACATAAAACATGCTTTAAATATTTTTGGTAAAAAAAATACTCCTCCTCCACATATACTTATATATCCCACATTCATCGTAAAAATATCATCATTATTATATTATTAAAATATAATAATATATTTAAATGAATGATTTTATCAGAAAAAGATAAAATTTCAATTTTCAACAATTGTCACATTAAAAATTTTCTCCATTTATATCCACATAAAATCAATATTTTCCTCATCATATGAATCAATAATTAATTATTCACAAATAATATTATAGAATCACAATATTGACAACCAGGCAGTTCCCAAGAAAGAGGGGGCTTTTCAATAAGAATTTCTCCTTACTGGCGCGCAATTAGGTGACCAAATCTCTCCTTAGACAAAACTTTCTAGACATTGCCAATAATGTTATCTAATAATATTATTCAGATAATATGAATTATTGCTTCGATAATGAAAAATACTGTGTAATGACAATTATTGAAACAACAGCAATATAAAATATCAACGCAACAATTATTAAATCAATAAAATAAAATACTGAACAGTAATTACTGTAACCATTATTGAGTAGTGCCTTCTTACGTAAGAATCAATAATTGGTGCAATACCGTGTGCTACTGTGTTTTAACCAATTTAAAGTATTTTTAACAAAGATAATTAGTAATATAACTACGCCTTTATTTTTAAACAACTTATATTTGTCGTTTTCTTCATCCAATCGCTTTCCGTTATGGGGCCCACAAAAGATCATACGTTGCATTTAATATTCCCAGACAAAGAAGAATATTCCACGACCAAACGAATATTCCCCGACAACAATGAATATTTTATAACCACTTGCTTATTTTGAAATATTTGCGTATTTTACCCATAACTATCCACATTAATCAAATCAACCCTTACTATTTCAAAATAATAAATAGAGAAAATTAAATTTCATTAATAATAAGTTGGGGTCTTACAACCTCCCCTCCTTATGAAATTTCATCCTCGAAATTGACGTACGTACCTAGTGTTTCGAAAAGGTGAGGATACCTCACTTTCATTTCCGTTTCTAATTCCCAGGTAATTTTCTCTATAGCATGATTCCTCCACAAAACTTTAACTTGTGGTATGACCTTTGCGCGTAGGACATGCTCCTTCCTATCTAAAATCTTGACAGGTACCTCTTCGTATGTTAAGTCTTCGGCTATCTCGTCCGGTTCTAACTCTATAACGTGGTTTGGGTCTTTCACATATTTACGAAGTACAGATATGTGAAACACATTATGAACACGAGACATACTCGGAGGTAACGCGAGTCTATAGGCTACATTTCCTACTTGGTCAAGAATTTGAAATGGACCAATAAATCGTGGATTGAGCTTTCCACTCTTCCCAAATCTTGTAACTCCCTTCCATGGAGCAACTCGCAACAATACATGATCCCCTATACTAAATTCCACGTCCTTTCGATGAAGATCCGCATAACTCTTTTGTCGATCTTGTGCCGTTTGTATACGTTGTCGAATCATTTGGATCTTTTCCGTAGTCATACGTACCAACTCGGGTCCCAACAATGTTGCTTCACCCACCTCGTCCCAACATACTGGAGAGCGACATTTTCGTCCATATAATGCTTCGAATGGAGCCACACCTATACTTACCTGATAACTGTTGTTGTAGGAGAATTCCACCAATGGTAAATACTTATCCCAACTGCCCTTGAAGTTTAGGACACAAAGTCTTAATAAATCTTCAAGAGTTTGAATAGTCCTTCGATTGTCCGTCTGCTTGAGGATGGTATGCGAATCAATCTTAAATCCGTGCCCATAGCTTTTTGCAAGCTAACCCAAAATCTTGAAGTGAATCTTGGGTCACGATCCGAAACTATGGATACTGGCATCCCATGCAACCTCACAATCTCATTTACATATATACAAGTAAGACGTTCAAGGAATAAGTCTCCGTGTCGGCAAGAAATGAGCGAACTTGGTTAATCTATCAACAATAACCCAAATAGCATTGATGCCTTGAGAAACCGTAGGAAGACCCGTGAACGAAATCCATGGTAATGTGTTCCCACTTCCATTTCGGAATCTCAAGTGGTTGCAACGGACCCTTAGGTACTAGATGCTCGGCCTTTACACGTTGACAAGTTAAACACATTGAGAAAAACTTTGCAATCTCTCTCTTCATATTGTTCCACCAAAATGTATGTCGAAGATCACGATACATTTTGGTACTTCCAGGATGGATTTCAAATGGTGTATTGTGTGCCTCCATCATAATCTTGTACTTCAAATCAGATTCATTAGGGACACAATGTCTGGAGTGGACTCGAAGTATTCCTTCTTCATCAATTCTCGCTTCTGGAATAGCACCTTCTTGTACTTTCTTCTTCATACGCATCAGCTCCGGGTTGGTGGCTTGAGCAACCTTAACTTTTTCTATTAAAGTTGGCTCTATGCGTATACTTGACATCATCGCACTCATTCCTGCATATGATCTTCTACTCAACGCGTCAGCTACCACGTTCGCTTTTCCAGGATGGTATTGAATAGTGTTGTCGTAATCTTTCAACAACTCAAGCCAACGTCGTTGCCGCATGTTGAGTTCTTTTTGAGTGAAGAAATATTTAAGGCTTTTATGGTCTGAATATATCTCCACTTTCTCCCCATATAGATAATGCCTCCATATCTTTAGCGGCAAACGATCGGGCCGCCAACTCTAGATCATGAGTAGGATAATTCCTCTCATATTCTTTAAGTTGTCGCGAGGCATAAGCTATGACTTTCCCACGCCAGTATGAGAACACATCCTAACCCTTTGCCTCAAGCATCGTTGTAGATAACAAATCCATCCGAACCAGATGGTATTGTTAGAACAGTCTTAAATAAGTCTCCTCTTAAGCTCTTGGAAACTCTTCTCGCATTCTTCGCTTCTAAACAAATTTTTGTATCCTTCCGAGTTTAGCTTGGGTTCATGGAGTAGCGATTCGAGAAAACCCTTCCACGAATCTCCGATAATAACCACTAAGCCCAAAAACTACGATTTGATCACCGACTTCGGTTGCTCCCAATTTTGTATTGCTTCAATCTTCGCCAGATCAACAGATACTCCATGTTTTGACACCACGTGCCCAAGGAATGCTACTTCCTCAAGCCAAAACTCACATTTCTTCAATTTGGCATAAAGCTTGTTTTCACAAAGCCTTTGGAGTACCAGCTTCAAATGGTGCTCATGATCTTCACGGCTTTTAGAATATACGAGGATGTCATCAATAAAGACAACAACGAATTGATCCAAATATTGCTTGAATACTCGATTCATCATATCCATGAAAGCTGCAGGAGCATTAGTCAATCCGAAAGACATGACTAAGAATTCATAATGCCCGTACCGAGTTCTCAAGGCGCTCTTTGGAATATCCTCGCCTCTAATCTTCACCGATGATATCCGAACGAAGATCGATTTTGAAAAGAATTGTGCTCTCTTGCAATCGGTCAAACAAGTCATCAATACGAGGTAGAGGATACCTATTCTTGATGGTGACATGGTTCAATTCGATAGTCAATACAAAGTCGCATACTATCGTCTTTCTTCTTCTTTACTAAATAAAACAGGAGCACCCAAGGAGATGTACTAGGGACGAATGAAACCGATGTCCAACAACTCCTCGTAGTTGGACCTTTAACTCTGAAGTTCAATAGGAGCCATTTGATATGGGGTTTTAGAAATGGGCTTTGTACTAGGTTCAAGATCAATAAAGAATTCAACTTCATGTTCGGGGTAAACCGGAAGTTCTTCGTGAAATACGTCGGAAAGTTAATAACAACAGAATATTATTCAAATTTGACGTGTCTTTATTCAAATCCATAACATGGGCTAGAAAGCTTGACATCCGCTTTTTCAATAAACGAATAGCTTTATGATTAGATATGAGAGTGATTGATTTTAATGGTTTAGTTGCTTGAATTGCATAACAAAGTTGGTTAGAATATGAAAACTAACAACCTTACGAAAAATAATCAATTTTGGCATGATGAGTAGTTAACCAATCAATCCCTAAAATCACATCAAAAGCAAGTATCTTTAAAGAGATAAGGTCAATGGTAAGGTAATGGTGCCAACTTGAATCAAACAAGATTTATAAACGAGTGGATGTGATAAAAGTTTCTCTAACGGAGTTTCCACAGATAGGTCAAAGTCTAATTTCTCCTGAGTCAAGTTTAAATGTTGAGCACAAGCGGAGAGATAAATGAATGGGTAGCATCGATATCAAGTAAGGTATAAACTTCAAAGAATTTATAAATAGCTTACCCGTGATCACCTTGTTTGGGTTCCTCGTATTTTGACCACCACAACAAACGCTCTTCCAGAACCGTTGATTTTGACTTTTCCGGGACGAGTTCTTTGAGTCACCGTCCCTCATTGAACTAGGTTTCGCTTCTGCGCATAATCTCGAAAGCGATATGTCCTTCATTTCCATAATTATAGCATACCTTGAACTGTTGTGGGCGCTTTGACCGATATGTCCCTCTTTCCCGCATTTATAGCATATGACGGGTGGTCGTTCTCCTCCCTTAGAACCGATTCTTCACGGCACTTTGTCGTCTTCACATGGTCGTTGTTAAATCTCCTCTTTTAAAATCTCCTCGACTTGCTTCTTCTATTTTCATGGCCATGATTACCATCAGAGTGGTTACCATTTTTGTCCGTCTTTTTCTTTCTCTGCTAGTTATCATTATTTTGTTGACTGCTATCTCCGGTATTATCCTTGTTGTGGTCCCTCGGTTTATCGTACTCGTTATCTCGCTCTAATAATTGAGCCCTGTTTACAACATCTGAATAGAGAGAAAATTTATGAGAAATGAGATATTGTCGCATATCTTGTTTCAAACCTCTCGAAACATCCGTCTCCACCAAATGAGGTGCAAACTCGGATAACTCGCAAACTTTGCCTCGTCATCGAGACACCGCCATGTTGTTTTGTTCTAATCGATGAACTCCACTTCCTTCATATGATGAAACACTTTCGTGAAAGTATTTGTCATTAAATAGTTTCTGAAACGTCTCCCAAGACATGCCGAAAGTCTTGGTGAATGGGTACGCTTCACGAGACTCCCAATAGTAGTCTACCTCGCCACGGAACATAAAGGTGGTGAATGGAACCTTCTTCCTCCGCATCCCAAGACATCGAATATCTTGGTAATTTGCTTGACCCATGTTTCCGCCATGATCGGATCTGGCTTTCCTTTAAATTCGTAGTCCCAACTCTTTGAATCGCTTGATCGTGATAACCCGTGAATTGCTATCATTTCCTCCTATATTTTGAACATGAGTCTCCTCGTCCGATTTTGCATGAATCGCAAAAAGCTTCTAAACATCCCCTCGCTCATCATCTCGCTTTCGATTGGTGTTGTTCACAGGAGGAACATTGCCACTTGTTGTTGCGTTCTCCTCGTTGGTGAGTACAAAGCGTCTCCATGGTCTCATTTCCATTGTTAATATTCTCACGACATTCTCAAATCACCGTCATAAAACAAGGGTTAATTAAGGAAATCAATATATCACATAATATCCCTATATATCGACCAACTAACAAATAAGCTTAGGTAGGACACACTAGGGAAGGATTTACTCGCTCTCCCTCCTAGTTCTATTCCCGATCTCCGCCAGAGAGATCATATCCCTAAGCTCGATACCAACCGCAACGCCCCCAAAATAGGTATACATCACCCATTCGAGTTGTCAATACATGGTACGTAAACAACTACAACTTTATTATTACAACATAAAAAATCGTGAGTTTGAATACAAATATTATCTTCTAGATAATATCTATACTCAAATAAATCCTCATCACATTTATTGATACATTATTTTAAAAAAATGGTAAGGACTACTAAACAACTCTCTAGAACCTTCATTCATACCCCGACTTACATTTCGCTATATTCTCGCATCCCGAGAAGAAAAATGGAACAAAAAGAAAAGAGTGAGCTCAACTAGCCCAAGAAAGAATATTATGACTAAGATAATATACAACAAATTATCGTTAGTCTTCAACAGGGAAAAAATCTAATAGAATACAATAGACAACAAGTTTTAAATCAATATTCATGATGGAAATAATAATTCATTAGAAGAGTTAAGTAGAGAATGCAAACTACTATCTTCTATGTATGAATTTAAAAGTTCATCATCTATCTTTTATCCTCAGAACATCAATCAATATATATCTGGAATCAAATATTCATCTTTGCACTACAGGCCAAAGATATTCAACAGTTGGTCATGTTCATCTAAACACCTGTTCATCTTTGCACTACGGGCCAAAGAAATTCATCAGAAATTATTTATCTTCGCACTGCAGGCCAAAGATATTCAATAATATCATCATTTATGACTGAGGATGATGAAAAATATTTTTAAAGAAACGAATCTAGTGAAACAAAATGACAAGGATTAAGGATTAAGGATTCGTACTTTGTTTTATCCATGTCCAACAATACCTCAAAAATAATCATAGTGGTGTAAAATTTAAGAATGATCAAAACATGGATACAATCAAAGCTAGTATCCAGAATAGATATTTTGGACGAAAAGGAAAATTTTCATTTTTCAATGAATAGTGCCGTATTCGTGAATAGTACCGTATACGTGAATAGTGCCGTATACGTGAATAGTAACCCCGACAATAAAAGTTCCAAATTTGATTAAAAAGTTCAGATCAATACTTCGGCATAATGATATTAGAATAAATAATATCATTAAAAAATAATATCCCTTACCTCGTAAAGATCGGACTTCTAAATTTAAAACCGGATATAAAGGCTATGACTTGAACTTGCACCAGATATAGCAATACTCAAAATACTCACAAGAATACGCTCGATAATATAGAGAGAGAAAACTTCAGTTTCTGGTGTAATTTTCAATTCTAACATAAGCACCCTATTTATAGGAAAATGCTTAGAACACCAAAGTAGAAAATTTATTAAATATTATTATATTTTTTTCCAAAACTTCATACGCATGCTTTTACCATCTGAACTCAGCCCCTATCACATGTTAAATGAGGGAAACAAAATGAAAAACACGTTTTTGTAAATAAAAATAATTAAAACTTTCAAAAATCAATTATTTCGGAACTTCGGAACTTCAATAATTCACAATAAATAGCCCTTTTGTCAGAAAAATCGAATCACGCGTATTTTTATAGGAAATTCATTTCTCTACAACTTTGCAGAAGAAAGATTTTCTAAATTCCAAACAGAAATTGACCGAAATCCACAAACGGGCGATTTTACAGGCTATAATCAAATTTCACTCAAGAAATGGGGTCCACCGACACATAAAACATGCTTTAAATATTTTTGGTAACAAAAATACTCCTCCTCCACATATACTCATATATCCCACATTCATCGTATAAATATCATCATTATTATATTATTAAAATATAATAATATATTTAAATGAATGATTTTATCGTAAAAGATTAAATTTCAATTTTCAACAATTGTCACATTAAAATTTTCTCCATCTATATCCACATAAAATCAATATTTTCCTCATCATATGAATCAATAATTAATTATTCATAAATAATATTACGAATCACAATATTGACAACCGTGCGCCTCCTGTGAAAGAGGGGCTTTTCAATAAGAATTTCTCCTCATCAAGGCGTGCAATTAGGTGACCAAACCTCTCCTTAGACGTAACTTTCTAGACATTGCCAATAATGTTATCTTATAATATTATTCGGATAATATGAATTATTGATTCGATAATGAAAAATACTTGTGTAATGACAATTATTGAAACAACAAAGAATATAAAATATCAACGCAACAATTATTAAATTAATAAAATAAAAAATCGAATAAGCGATTATTCAGTAACCATTATTGAGTAGTGCCTTCTTACGTAAGAATCAATAATTGGTGCAATACCATGTATCATCGTGTTTTAACCACCAAGTATTTTAACAAAGATTAATAGCAGTAATAACTACGCCTTTATTTTTAAACAACTTATATTTGTCATTTTCTTCATCCAATCGCTTTCCACATGGGGCCCATAAAAAGATCTACCGTACGAATATTCCCCTCGACAAAGAAGAATATTCCATGACCAAACGAATATTCCCCGACAATAATGAATATTTTATAACCACTTGCTTATTTTGAAATATTTGCGTATTTTACCCATAACTATCCACATTAATCAAATTAACCCTTACTATTTCAAAATAATAAATAGAGAAAATTAAATTTTATTAATAATAAGTTGGGGTCTTACATTATGGATGTGCTCCAACTCGGGTGGTAATGCAACTTTGTACGCCACTTCGTTCACTCGCTTCAATATCTCGAATGGTCTTATGAACCTCAGGCTCAATTTCCCTTCTTGCCAAATCATATTTTTCCCTTCCAGGGAGATACCTTTAAGAAAACATAACTTTCAACTTCAAAGTCACGGTCTTGACTATGCAAATCTGCGTATTTCTTCTGGCTATCTTGTGCAGCTACTAGTCTAACTCTTATTACTGCTACCACATCTGTGGTTTGTTGCACTAATTCTGGTCCTAGTATCTTTCGTTCTCCAACTTCATCCCAATATAATGGTGTTTGACATTTTCTTCCGTAAAGAGCTTCATACGGTGGCATGCCGATACTCGCACGGTAACTATTGTTATATGAAAATTCCACTAGGGGTAGGTTATTTCCCAACTCCCTTTGAAGTCCATTACGTAAGTTCTAAGCATGTCCTCCAACGTTTAAATCGTTCGCTCACTTTGTTCGTCTTATGTTCATGATAAGTGGTACTCAACCTCAGCTGTGTGCCCATCCTTTCTTGTAAACTTTTCCAAAATTTTGACGTAAAGCGCGGATATCGGTTTGAGATAATCGATACCTGCACTCCATATCGTGAAATGATTTCTTGATCGGTAGAAACTGAGCCGTCTTTGTTAGTCGATCTACGATCACCCAAATGGCATCAAAACCTTTCTACGTGACTGGAAGTCCCACCACGATGTCCATTATAACGTGCTCCCATTTCTATTCCAGTATTTCCAATGGTTAGAGTAGACCACTTGGCCACTGGTGCTCTGCTTTGACCCGTTGACAAGTAAGACATCTACTAACGCACTCCGCGATTTCTCATTTCAGATTGGGCCACCAAAAATGTTGCCTCAAGTCTTGGTACATCTTTGTGCCTCCCAGATGAATGGAATGTGTCGTATTGTATGCCTCGTGCAAAATTTCTTCTCTCAACTCGGTTACCGCTGGCACCCACACTATCCCTTCGAATCTCAAAATACCGTCTTTATCTATTTTGAATCTCTCCTCTTCATTTTCTTTGATCCTCTTCCTGATTTTCTCACAATTTCATCCTTCTCTTGTGATTCCCTTACTCTATCCAACAAGGTTGGACGAGCTTCCACTATAAAAAAATTATCTTTAGACCCCTCCAGTCCCTTTACTCCTATCTCTAATTTCTCCATATCCCTTATTAACTCTTCCTGAGTTGTCAATTGAAAAAACTTCTCCCTTCCTTTCCTGCTTAGTGTGTCGGCCACTACGTTTGTCTTCCCTGGGTGATAAAGAATACCGCACTCCTAATCCTTGATTAATTCTAACCACCTTCTTTGATGCATGTTCAACTCCATCTGTTTGAAGATATATTTCAGACTCTTATGGTCTGTATATATCTCACATTTTTCTCCGTACAAATAGTGTCTCCAAATTTTTAACGCAAAAACTACTGCCGCTAACTCTAAGTCATGAGTAGGGTATCATTTTTCATAATCCTTCAATTGTCGTGGCGCATACGCAATGACCTTGACATGTTTCATTAGCACACAACCCAGTCCTCTGTGTGACGCATCACTATACACAACAAACCCTTCTGTATCATCTGGTAATGATAATATAGGCGCTTCACTTAGTCTCTTCTTCAGCTCTTGGAAAATTTCCTCATATTTTTTTGTCCACACAAACTTCACCATCTTCCTCGTTAGATTGGTTAACGGGGTTGCTATCTTAGAAAAATCTTAGATAAATCTTTGATAGTACCCAACTAACCCTAAGAAATTTCTTACTTCGGTTAGCATCTTCGGTTGTTCCCAATTACTCACTATTTCTAACTTTGTAGGGTCTATTGAAATTCCATCCTTATCCACCATGTGTCCTAAGAATTGAACCTTCTTCATCCAAAATTCACACTTGAAAAACTTTGCGTACAACTTCTCCTTTCTTAGCGCCTCCAAAACCATCTTCAGATGTTCAGCGTGTTCTTCCTCCATCTTTGAGTAGATCAAGATATCGTCGATGAAAATTACTATGAATTTATCTAAGAATGGCTTGTAGACTCAGTTCATCAAGTCCATAAATGCTTCCAGAGCATTTGTTAACCCGAATGACATTACTAGAAATTCAAAATGTCCGTAACGAGTTCGGAACGCCGTCTTTGATATGTCCTCCTCCCGTACCTTTAACTCATGATAACCCGTTCGTATATCTATTTTCGAGAAACACTTTGCTCCCTTCAGTTGATCGAAAAGATCGTCTATCCTCAGTAATGGATGTCTATTCCTAATCGTTACTTTGTTCAATTCTCGATAATCGATACAGAGCCTCATCGATCCATCATTCTTCTTTACAAACAACATTGGTGCTCCCCAAGGAGACACATTTGGCCGAATATAACCCTTATCTCGCAAATCGTGCAATTGTATCATCAATTCCTTCATTTCTACTGGCGCCATACGATATGGAGTTTTTGAAATTGGTGCAGTTCCTGGTGCTAAGTCTATTACGAATTCAGTTTTTCTGTCTGGCGGAAGATAAGGCAGATCGTCTGGAAAAACATCTTGGAATTCTCTCACTACAGGTATATCCTGAATTTCTACTCCCTTCTTTCGAGTATCAATAATGTATGCTAAATAACCTACACATCCTTTCCTTAACATTTTCTTGGCCTGCATCATCGAAAGGCAACATGATTGCTTAAGCGATGAGCTACCATAAAACACTACCTTAGACTTATTCAAAGTCCGAATGTTTACACTTTTATTTTGACAATCAATTATCACAGCATGGTTATAAAACCAATCCATCCCAAATATTACGTCAAACTCTCCCAACCTTATCGGGATTAAGTCTACACTTAGTTCATGATCTCTAATGTTCGCGTGACAATTTCGGTAAATATATTCTACAGGGATTACTTCCTTATTCACAACTTCTATGTTCAAGGGATTTCTTAATCGTTCTCGTGGTAAATTTAGTCGACTAGCAAATTTCTCAGATACAAAAGAACAGGTGGCAATCGAATTAAATAATACATAGGCATTTATATCATTTATCGGGATGATATCTGACACCACGTCCTTTGCAGCTACTGCATCCTGGACAGTCATGTTAAACATTGTAGCAGTTGGATGATGGGATGGCATCGGTTCGCCAATCATTAGTTTACTACTTCCCCCTTATAGGATGCTTCCTCTGTTGCTTCGTTTCTTTAAGAAGTCTTTAATCAGGTGGTCTACCAAGCCACAACTGAAACAAACACTCGCAGCTTCTAACACTCGCCCTGGTGATACCTTCCACATTTTGGGCATCCCTCCACCTTCTTCTTAAACTCTCCATGAAACTTTCCCACTTGATTGTTGTTACTTTTGTTGTTGTTGTTGTTGTTGTTGTTGGTGTGATTCTCTCACTTCCTCTTTCCTAAGTTACTTCCTCCGCTGCTGCTTCCTCCACGGCTATCTCTGCATGTATTCTTACTCTTCTTCTCCTTATTGTACAAACTCAAAGCTTCACTACCTCCCTCTGCAATAATGGCCTTTTCCAGCAATGTCGCAAAAGAATCAATCTGAAGAACTAACACCTTGTAATACAACTAAGGCTTCAATCCTTGTTCAAAACGCCTAGTTTTCCATTCTTCATTTACTACTTGGTGTTCTGTAAATCGGGCTAGTTCGTTGGACTTAGCTGCGTATTGCGCCACCGTCATATCTTCCTGCTTAAGTTCTAAGAACTTCACCTCCACCCTATCTTCATGCTCTTTAGGAAGTAATTCTCAAAGAACAGAGTCTTAAACCTCTCCCAAGTTATGATCCCTTCTCTGGTTCTTTGTTGATTCGCCTCCCACTAGTAGTTCGCCTCGCCTCTCATCTTGTTGGTAGCAAACATCGTCTTCTGGTCTTCACCCACACGAGTGATGGTAAAAGCTTTCTCCATTTCCTTGATCCACATTTGAGCCACAATAGGGTCGGTAGTACCTATGAATTCCAGAGGTCCTACACTCCAAAAATCCTTAAAATTTGTGACTGGAACTTCTTGGGTAATGGGTGGTACTGGTTCGTTTCTTCCCCTAAGAGCTTCCCCTAATAAATCTACTTGCCTTTGTATAGGGTCTACTTGTCCTCTCTCATCACTAACTGACTCTTCTGGTGCAGTTAGTCTACGTTTGGACGACATTTTTCTACATCACAAAATTTTCATTTTTATTATCTTATTATATTACTTAAACATTTCTCAAATGAAAAGAATAAAATTTTATAACGCATCGCTGAACCAAGATCATTTATATTCATATGCAAAATCATTACATCATATGATCATCCCTAGCATACTTCTATAAATGACAAAACATATCCCCTAATATCACAAAAGACAGGGACAATTACTAACATACTACCCCTCTAACATCTTTCAAAAGTTTGGGGTTTACAACTATCTCATATCTTACACAAAAGACTGAGATTACATTACAGTATATACATCACATAATGAAATACTATAACTACTAAATTCCTAACACCTAGACCTCAATCTAACATCCCGCGCTCCACAGCGCTCTGGTACTACCTCTAGGTGATGTGTACCACTAAATCTTAGCTTATAGTGTGCCGAGTTTGTCTATCCCTGCTCTGTCGGGTAATGGTAAACACCATCTATCAATCTCTCCATGGTTGTGCGCACATCATAGCCCATCTTGTTCATCTTCCTTCTCTTACATCTCACCTCATCATCTAAGTCGTTAGCCCAATCATTAGCTTTTTCCTACTTCTCCTCGAAGTGGATCCTACCCATCACCTCCGTCTCTAACTGAGTACGGAGAGCTTCTGTCTCTGTCCTCTCACTTAACTCTTTCTGCTCCATATCTTCCAGCTTCCCTGCAAACTCTTCATTTCTAGCTACCGACCTATGAAACAAATCTCCCATCTGGATCCCTACCTCCTTGCGGTGAGCAATCTCCACCTCCATCTCTTGCATCACTAACTTCCTCCGATGGTCCTCATCCCTCAATTTCTAGAAATCAGACTCCCTTTCCTTAGCCTCAGCCTCTAACTCCTCAACTCTACATCCAAACTCCAAAATATGCTCCTCATACTCCCCCAACATCCGATCCTCGAAAGTAGTCTCGTCGGAGTCCTCCATGGGATCACCCCCATAGGCTCCTCGTCTGGATCAGACTCTTCGGGAAATGGCTCCATCTCCTCCTTCTCATCATCATCATCGATAGAGGCCACTACCAATATAGGCTCCGCTATCAATGGTGCCTCATATACCACGTGTTTGTCACATGGCTCCTCCTCTACTACTCTGCTAGGTCCTCCCATGTTAGTCATCCTACAACCACCAACATAAGACAAAATATTACACAACTCTATTAGAATGTTAAATAAACATAAGTTCATTGTATAGAATGAAATTATATTCCATAACACACTAAGTCTTTCTCTAGGAAAACTCTAGATGAGTTTCATCCCTCACTGTCTTCTAAGTTATAATCTAAGGACTCTCGCTTCTAAGGTTTATAACTACATATCTGATACCAACCTGCGACACCCCTAAATTCAGACACGCATAGCTCGAATTTGGTTCGTCACGTACTAATTCTAATAACATACTAATATCATCACAATGGAATAATAGAATAATTTACATTGATATAATATAAATATTCTTATCCCAAGGTTTCACAACCGTTACTAATATAATGCAACTTAATTTAAACATAGCTTAATATATCATAGTGATTAAATCTTTCTACAATATAAAAATAGTACATTCCTAGTACTATAAAATTGAACTACTCCAAAGCCTTCTCTTTACCCTTGTCCTTGCCAGAGGGTTCACCACGTTTTTCCTTAACTGAAAGTTTTATGGAAAGCAAGGATGAGCAACAATAAGAAATCATATATAGAGTGAAATCTCCAAGGGTATGACAGTGAAAAATAACTCAAGAATTATCAAAGATTCTGAATAAAGGTCGCTATGGACTGAAAGATATCAATAAGATTCAACGCTTTAATAAATTCAAGATTTCAAGTAATGAATATTGAGCAGTCACTAAGGACTATGAACTTTAACTAGAATTAACAGTAATAAACTGATATTCTATAAAACGAGTACAATAGGTGATCAGCCTAAAGTACCCTATGTCATGCATAACAATTAATCATTCTCATGTGCGCATGTCGGTTCCCCGACAAATATATAATTCCCCTACCAAGAGGGTTGTTCATCTCAGTTATAAGAGTTCGCACCAAGTTAATTTGGTTTAGATAGCTTTTGATCATATACCGATAGTCTAGCCGAATCAATAGCTTAGACAACTTTCTTTTAAAATATACACGAGCAATTATGATCCGAAATCAAGGTTCAAAAATTGTAAACAATTTCATTTCTAAACTACGAAGTATTAAGTCATAAGATATGAATTACACTTTCAAGGATTTACTTGTAAGAGCATTAATAGCATAAGCTTAAATGATATAGGGTTAGGGACTTACGTCCATAAGATAAAGTTTAGATACTTGCACAACATTCAAAGGTGAGTAAGTTAGAAAACTTGCTCAATATAAAGTAGGGTTTGGATACTTGCCTTACGCGTAGTTTACCAAATTAAAGCTTAATACCCCTCCAATGAATTATAATATCCTATTCATGTATAATCACATTAGTTATACAAGTTCAACATGTACATCTATTATCTTAATTTGTTATGATACACAAGTGAAATTCATTGATACTAAACATATATTGCTAGTCTTCTCTTAGTCATGTGATCTCATAGGCATGTCATCACATATTACGAAAAATATGTTTCTCATGCATTATGACATTTAAAGAACATAGTTTGCCATCACATTTTGACTTAAGGTTATAGTTATAGAATTCTTCCATTAACATGTTTATTGAATCATGAATACTATACTGGACATGTATCACAGATTAATGTAACAATATAAGCATACATAAACCCTCAAATTAATAGCAAAAAATAGAACTCACTGAAGGGTGGCGCAGCTGGGCTTGGTTTGTACTAAGGAGTGGTGTGGCCGCGTTGCTCCTGGTGCAAACCAATACTGCTAAACTGAAGCTAGGCCAGACTTGCACACCCAAACACATTTAGGATAACACTTTCATAATCATACATGATGTGATATCTACGAATAGGTTTGGTATCTTTTATAACTTATTCCTTATATAATTTATCAAATCTCACAAAATCAAGACTTCACATGTTGATTTAACAAAGTCCTTCATGTTTAGTCATTATGTTCATACAATGAGATCAATAAGTCTTAATTAAACACATTTTCATTAGATTAGTCATGTATTTCAAGTTGGTATAACTCTACTTCATTTAGACTTGATTTAATTATTCCTTACTACTTTATAATGCATATGATTAGCTAGCATGCTTGTCAATCATGTCTACATGCATGATACACCTAGTCATGATGTCAAATGCTAGAATACTTGTAATGTAGTTATTAACAAAACTAGTTTTCAAGGTTTCTTGTGAAAATCTCATGTTAAGTCATCAAACATGCAAAGCTACTTCACTTACTATACATCATACCCTCATATATACATGTTAGACCACATAAGCATGCTCACAAATATTAACCCAAAGTGTATATAGTTTATCAATTTTGTTTTTGAAACTTTAAGTTTCCATTAGTAAAACTTATTTACGCATGCAAGATAAGTCCACATTGTCTAAATCATGCTTTCATACTTATTTGTGCACATACTCAAGTTATTTACATAGGCTAGAAAATTAGAACTTAAAGGCACAATGTTCATCATGCTTTATTTTTCAAAACTTCATGTTTTCCTTTAGAAATTCATTTAAAACCAAGCTAGCAAAGCTTATTATACACGAAGCAAACTTATGCCTTATGTTAGACTTATTTACGTATATATCTAGGTTATTTACACATGTTCACAGATTCTAGTTTACCAAATCTTGAAGTTTTCTTTGAATACCTACTAAACCAAGCTAAAACAACTTACTTTGTTCAAAACAACATCTAACCACATGCTAAGGTCACTTTTATGCATAACCTAACTGCCATAACATGCTCAAAATAAGATATGATCAAAAAATCAGAATCCATGACTGGCAGCCGGCGTGGCCGCGCAGTCATGTACTATAGAAGTGGTGCAGCCACTCCACTTCGTGTAAAGACAAAAATTTTGGCTCTGCTTCTAGAGAGCCTTAACACCACATTACCAAACCTTATTCTGCTACAACTCAGAATGCTTCTAGACATGCATATAAACTTAAACAACACAATAACATAGATGGCTGGCCTGAACGGTTTGAGAAATGTTTATTTGGGTTTATAAATTTTTTGTTTTGTTTGATCGCACCATAGATGGCTACCTACATACTCCAATAGATAAGGGGGGAGATCAGATCATTCATATAGGCTTTGTAGTGAAAACCTGGATTGACTTGATTTTTCTTTTCTTCTGAACCAGGATGTTGGTTTACATGTATTTCAGGTAACGCCCGGGAAAATCGGATTTTTATGAGAATTAAATTTTTATTTGATTATGTGGATTAAATGAATTTAATTGATTATTTATGTGAGTAAGCTGTATGAAGGTCGTTCTATGACCTAGAATGTGCAGATGTGGTTAGGATTCTGGCTATGTGCTAGAATTAATTATTTTGAATTTTCAAGACGAAAATAAAAGTTTTCTGAATTTTTTTTCGTAAAAACACTATTCATCCATTTCTACTTGGGAATTAAGTTTGAAATTTCAAGAAATGCGTAATTATAGAATTCTAATACAAGATGGAATATCCAATAATATTTCAGTTATGGCAAACACAGTTTTTATTTGCGGACTTAAAACCTAAGGGTTAGGGAAAGTGATTTTTGAGAAGGAAATGAATACATATAATGATTAGGGTTATTATATGTGTGATATATGAGTATGATACAAGTTAGTACACGAGTATAGTATGAAGAATATTATGATGTATAATACGAATATCATACGAATACTACACGAAGAGAAAATGTGAGTTATACACGTAGAATACGATTAGTTCTTAATGGACTTTGAGTTTATGGACTTTATAGAATCCAATTGGACTTGGATTATATCAATCCCAATTATTTGTGAAATGAAGCCCAAGATTGAGTATTATCAAGGCCCAATGTTAGGTTAAATCAAGCCCGATCCAAGAAACTGAACCACGAATCGAACCGATGGGTCACCAGATGGGTAAAACCCATGGGGAACCCATAATGCCATGTGGGTCGGCCAATTGGTGGCAGAATAAAGTCATTACTTGGTTGAAAAGTAATGAATATTAAGGTGGTGCACCAAAAGACCATTTTGCCCTCCATTTGGATTTCCTATATAAGAGAGCTAGTGTTGGTCATTTGTTTGTTTCACCAACTTGACCAATATATTTGAAAGAGAGAAAAGTGAGATATCAAGTAATCAAGTGAGCTTGAAGCAAATCATACAAGTTTTAAGCAAGAACGCGAAGAACATATAGGTAGTAATTCGTAAAACCTTAGTCTTTGATTCGTTTAAATTTATTTTTCGTAGAGAATCATGAATTGGTGGAGCATGTCTCTTCCGGAGTAATAAGGATGGCTATTAGTGAATTAAATATTTACAAGCCATTTATAAGTAGAAATCATAAACGTTTAAGTAAGTTTAACCGAAGAAAAATCATTAAGTACTGACTTGGTTGTTGATAGACAAATTGAAAAACCATCATTTATAGGGCATGTGAATGTTGCTTGGTTGGGATGTAGACAATGAATCAATGGATTGGTTCCATTTGATTTGGCGTATAAAATACGAGTAACAAAGTTATGGCAAAATTTACGAAATTAGACGTTAAACGTTGAAATCGTATAATTCAGGATTAGGAGTCAAAACTTGCCATTTAGTTCAAAAACCCTAGTTTTCGATGGTGTAGCATAGAATAATGTATTCAAGATTTTTGGACTTAAGAACGATCGAATTCTGACTTAGAACTAAGAAAATGATCTATGAACGCTCACGAGCGTTTAAATGAATGCTTATTAGAATGTTAATAGTGAATTCATCATTAACAAATTTAAAAACTACTTTTGTCCGGATGAAATCATAGTACATGAAACGTGTAAGAAAATAGCTTTTGAATCTGATTTAAAACGACTAAGTTATGAGTCCAGGAAGAATCGTATTGAAAATTTGAAAAAAAAAATCAAAGGCTCAGGGTGGGCACTGCAGCGCCACCCCAAGCTTTAAAACTCACGTAGCAGCGTCGGTTAGGGAGACTTAGGTACTGGAGAGTGGCGCCGCAGTGCCACTAGTATAAAGGGATCTCACGTCACATGATGTTAGAGAATGGGCATAATACAATGTTAGTTGAGTTGGCATTGCAGTACTATATAGTGTATTATAAGGGTTGGTGTGATGCTGATAGTGGAGAAAAGTTGGGCAAGTTAGTTTTCTAATCCCAATTTATTGTAAACCAATAGTGGGGCATGTATACACTTAATATACGTGATAAAACCGTTCCTATATAGTATATATAGTGATGACTTTAGAAGATGAATGTCATTTATAGTAATTAAACGAAGAACGCGAGAAATACGAAAGTAAAGTGTGTTCAAACTTTTGTAATTAACCAATGATAATCAATTCGTAGTTTAGTAATGTAAGATGTTAACAAGCCATAATGAAGAATAGTAAGTCGAATTGACATTTATTAATGAAATAAATTCAATTAAGACATGGAAGAGAAAGAAGCTGGTAAAAATAATGTGATTAGATTGTTTGGTAGCTAATTACAGTGTGCTATATGAATATATCATGTAGAGACTGTAAAGATCAAGAACTATTGAATATTTTATTTGAAGACGCTTAAAGGCAAGTTTTCTTAACGCTTGTCTAACCTACGAGTTAGCCAAGTTTCCGTGATTCATGTTATTAGATGCATGAATTGTTTTACGAAAGGGTCAATGCCAGTTTTAACTTGGCCAGACTAATCTTAAGAGTTCGATTGATTTGTTTATAAGTCTTTCGATATAGAACTGTTAACGCTATCCTATGCCAAGTATTTGGTACAGATTCAAGGTAAGTTTGAGTATGAACAAATAAATGTATTTTACATCAATTATTCGATGGGCACGTTAGGTTGCCAAAACTTAAACGTAAACACGTTTAATGGATGAACGTTGATCAACATAGAGTACTATAGGCTGATCACCTAGAATTGCTCGTAAGATATATCGGACTTACGAACTTAGTGCCGGGTTGTCCTTTTTCATGAATGAAAACGAAAAGAGAATGTTCATGGTCTTGTGACCAACTCAGTATTCCTTAATTACTATATGTACTCCGGAATTATTTTATGAAATAGAAAGTGCTATTTAATGTTTCATGGTACTTCATAACTACTTGTTCAGTTATTGAAGATAATCATATAATTCTCGACGTGGTATTGATATTATCTATTGCTAGACTTGATGAGCTAGTTATGCTCACTTCTTGCTTAAATTATATGATTACAGCTAAGGCCAAAAGAACTGAGGATCCCAGTAGGGATAAAGGCAAAGCTAAGATGGATAAATAGATTATCCTGTAATAGATTAATATGTTGTAAGAATCATATTATGATAAGCGAAGAATGTATCGGTTTCAGAAACTGGGAAATGATTTATTATTATTGTTGTACTAAGAATGTACTAATTATGTTCATTTTGATGTTGTTTCAATGGAATGAATATATAGTGATGAGTACTGTGTAACACCATGTCTGTGGGTTGAAAGTACCCGAATTTGGGGGCGTCACAGGTTAGTATCAAAGCATTAGGTTATAAAACTTAAGGGGGAAGAACCTTAGGCTAATAACCTCATTAGAAAAAGAGAAGTCAGAAGGAATTGAACTCAAGTCGAATGAGTTAATTAAGTATTGAGGAAACTCAATACTGAAAGATTTAAAAGATGGAAATTAACCTTAAATAAACTAAATGTGATTTCTACTTATATTATTGTGTATTATGTACTAATCAACATGTTATGTGTTATTGTAGATGTCCATCGATAGCTCCATGTATAGGGATATACACGTGGTGAACGAAGAGTCCGTGAATCGGGTAGAGCCTGTACCTATGCTCATGGCGGGAGTACCATTAATGATCCTATATGGTGGTATCTGCACTAGAGAATGGGATCGACTTCATATTTCTATATGAAAACATGGGATCGACTTCATATTTCTATATGGTGGTCGATGGGGATGAGGAAATGGAGGTAGCGTCGTTCAATATGGTGGTATCTGCACTAGAGCCAACACCTCCAGATGCAATGAGGGCATTGTATCTAGCAGTGCTTGACCGGAATGTGCAACTGCGCACTGTTGTGCAGAACAAGAATGAAGAGATTAGTGTTCTTTATGAGGCAAAGGAGTTTGCAGAAGAAGATTTTGACTTAGAGCATGATGAGAAGGTTCTCATGATGGATAAGGCGAGGGACTATAAGAATGAGGCAGTAGAGCTTCGTAAGGAACTGGTTGAGAAGAACCAGAAGATAGCACGGATGTCCTACATCCATAACAGTGCTCATGAGGATTTCAAGCTTAAAATTGCTTGTTATTCTATTGAATCGGGGCAGACTCGACATACTATTAGTCGGGATATTGTTTCGATTCTTGCGAATCATAAGCATGAGAATGTTGTGATGCAGTATTAGTAGATCGGTAGATCTTTTTGTATATGTGTAGTGATGTAAAACCCTCTTTTGTATAATTAAAAGGTGGTCTTTTTATAAATCCCAATTTTTGTAGAAGTTAATCGCGGGATAGTAATGTAATAGGTTTTGGCTATGGAATCAATTTGTAAATTGTTTTGAACTATGAAGAAGCATATTAATATAATGAAATTTTTATTTAATGTGTTTTGTTATGGTATGAGTTGTTGTTATTTGATGAATAATAAATAAGTAAGTAAATAGATAATAATGAAACATTATTTATTTAATCAGAATAATGCCGCCAAGAAGAAGACAACGTAATCAGGAAGCTGAATCGCATAATGATGACCAAGGGGGTTAGAATAATCATATGCAAGAGTTCGTTAATTTATTAACGACTGCATTTAACCAAACTGGGGGTAGAGCACCCATAATACCTAGGGTATCCAGAACGACTACCTTTAAAGAATTTAAAAGAGTAGGTCCGCTGGAGTTCAAAGGAACTACGGACCCAATAGAGGCCCAAACACGGGTGAAGGAAATAGAAAAGGCGTTTGTTATTACAAACGTAGCAGAGGCGCAAAAGACTTCTTTTGTGACCTATATGATGAAAGGGAAGCCAACTTCTGGTGGGAGGCTCACCAGGGTGGGGCTAGAACTGATACGGTTACGTGGGAACAGTTTAAGAAGGTTTTCTTCGAGAACTATTTTCCTACAAGAATGCAGTGGAGGATGGAGATTAAGTTCTTAGAACTTAAATAAGGGGACATGACGGTTCCCCAATATGCGGCCAAATTCAATGAATTGGTAAGATTTTCTCCACACCAAGTGGACACTAAGGAGAGGAAGGCTCGTAGGTTTGAGCAGGGATTGAAACCCTGGCTCTATAGTAGAATTTTTGTTTTCCAGAGTGCCTCTTATGGGACCATTCTTGAAAAGGCAATCATTGCAGAGGGTGGTAGTGAGGCTTTGAGCTAATACCACAAGGAGGGGAAGAATAAGGGCAAATGAGAAGGAGGAACCAAGGCGGAGGGAGCTAGTGGCAGTGGAAGTCTATCCAAGAGGAAGAATTTTAACTCAGGGATTATGTGGTGAAACAAGGGGATCCTAAGCGTAGGATCGAGGCATGCAAGACATGTGGAAAGACTCACCTAGGAGTCTATCTGAAAGGGAAATCGGTTTGTTATAGCTGTGGGAAAGAGGGTCACATATCACCCAATTGTCCTAATCCTAAGAAGAACCAGGGATGTTTTGTTTGTGGGTCGATGGACCATATGGCAAGAAATTGCCCAAAGAAGGGGTCAGAGGGTAGTAAGGGTACTAGTAGTGGTAAGTTAGCCATTACTGGACCAACACCATCGTCGGGTAGACCCACGACCTGTACTTTTAATATGACTGTCCAAGATGCGGTGGCATTAGCGGATGTAGTAACAGGTATGATTCTAGTCAATGAAATAAATGCTTATGTGTTATTTGACTCTAGTGCTACTTGTTCTTCTATAGCATGTGAATTTGCTAATCGATTAAGTTTACTCTCGGAAAGATTAGAAATACCTTTAGACGTTAAGGTAGCAAACGAAGAGATAATTCCCATTGAACATATCCATAGGAATTGCTGCTTAGATATTAGAGGTAACAAATTATCGGTAGATTTAGTACCGATAGGGTTAAGAGAATTCGATGTAATTCTTGGTATGGATTGGTTAATTAACCATAAAGCTATAATAGATTGTCATAAGAAAAGTGTGAACCTTCAGCTTTCTAAGAAAACCAAGGTAGTGTTCTTCGGTAGTAAATCACCGTGACGCTCTTGTTGTCTAACCATGACACAAACTAGGAAAATGTTGAGGAAGGGGTGTATAGGATACATGTGCCATGTTGTGGATACCCAAAGAGTGGGAGCATCATTGGAATAGATACCTATAGTTCAAGAGTTCACGGATGTATTTTCGGATGAACTACCAGGTCTTTTGCCGAAAAGGGAGGTCGAGTTTGTGATTGATTTGATGCTAGGAATGGCACCAGTTTCTAGGGCACCGTATAGGATGGCGGCGGTAGAAATAAAGGAGTTAATTGTTCAATTACAAGAACTATTAAACAGGAAGTACATTCAACCAAGTGTGTCTCCGTTGGGAGCACCAGTATTGTTTATAAAGAAGAAGGATGGTTTATTATGACTTTGTATCAACTATCGAGAATTAAATAAGTTAAAAATTAAGAATAAATACCCATTGCCCAGGATCGATGATCTATTTGATCAGTTAAAAGGGGAAAAGTATTTTTCTATGATAGATTTACGTACGGGGTACCATCAGTTGAAAGTAAAGAAGGAGGATGTACCTAAGATAGCGTTCAGAACTCGTTATGGTCATTACGAGTTTTTGGTTATGTCGTTTGAGTTGACTAATGCGTCAGCCGCATTTATGGATATGATGAACAGAGTGTTCAAACAGTATTTGGACAAGTTTGTCATAGTGTTCATTGATGATATTCTAGTCTATTCTAAGATGCCAGAAGATCATGCTGAACATTTAAGGATAGTGTTGGAAACACTACGAAAGGAGAAGTTGTATGTGAAATTCACTAAGTGTGAATTTTGGCTTGAAAGAGTGTAGTTTTTAGGATATGTTATTGATAAAGATGGCATTTCCATGGATCCAGCGAAGGTAGAAGCAGTTAATAATTGGGAACAACCGAAAATGCCAACTGAGGTTCAGATTTTTCTGGGGTTAGCGGGATACTATAGAAGGTTCATTCAGGACTTTTCTAAAATAGCTACTCCGTTGACGAATTTGACGAGGAAGTCGAAGAATTATGTGTTAACTGAGAAGTATGAGAATAGTTTTCAGGAACTAAAAAGGAGGTTAAGTGAGGCACATGTATTATCTTTACCAGATGATATCAAAAAATTTGTAGTTTATAGCAATGCTTCATATAGAGGACTGGGTTGCGTGCTCATGCAGCATGGCAATGTCATTGCGTATGCGTCACGCCAGTTAAAGGATTATGAGAAGGTATATCCTACTCATGACCTGGAATCAGTAGGTGTAGTTTTTACCTTAAAAATATGGAGACATTATTTATATGGGGAGAAGTGTGAGATATACGCGAACCATAAAAGTCTGAAATATATCTTCACACAGAAGGAGTTAAATATGAGACATAGAAAGTGGTTAGAGTTGATAAAAGATTATGATTGTGATATCTTATATCATCCAGGAAAGGCAAATGTAGTAGCCGATGTGCTAAGTAGGAAGGGTAGAGAAAAGCTATCAATGTTAACGACTCAGGATGAGTTAGTAACAGAGATGGCAAGAATGGAGCTAGAAGTTAAATTACCGAATGAAGTGGTAGAGATGTTATTCGCAATGGAGACCCAACAAACCATAGTGGAACGGGTTAAAGAAGTATAAATAGGCAACAAAGAATGCGAGCAAGTGAAGAAGAGGGTGGAAGATGAAGAGAAGACTAAGTATTACCCCGACAAGGAGGGATTGCTTTGTTTTAAAGGAAGAATTTGGGTTCCAGATAATTTTGAGTTAAAAGAAGAAATAATGAGTGAGGCCCATAGTTCGAGGTACTCGATACATCAAGATAGTACTAAGATGTATCAAGACCTTTGAAAGAACTTTTGGTGGCCAAACATAAAGAGAGAGATAGCAGAATATGTTAGTAAGTGCTTAATGTGTCAGAAAGTTAAGGCTGAACACCAACGACCGAGTGGGTTATTGTAATCCCTAGAGATTCCAGAGTGGAAATGGGAGTATATCACAATGGACTTTATGGTGGGACTTCCAATGACAAGGAAGGGATACAACGCTATTTGGGTAATAGTGGATCAGTTGACGAAATTGGCTCACTTTTTACCAATAGGAGTTAGGTATAACCTAGAACAATTGGCTAAAATGTATGTCAAAGAAATTATTTCAAGACATGGAGTACCTGTTTCAATTGTGTCAGATCGTAATCCACGATTCACATCGAATTTTTGGAGGAGTTTACAAGAGAAAATGGGAACGCAACTGAAGTTGAGTACATCATATCATCCTTAGACGAATGGATAAAGTGAGCGAACAATTCAAATGCTAGAAGATATGTTAAGATCTTGCATTACGAATTTTAAGGGGAGCTGGGACGAACATCTGCCTTAGGTGGAATTTGCGTACAATAATAGTTTTCATGCTAGTATAGACATGTCGCCTTATGAAGCGTTATATGGGAGGAAGTGCAGAACTCCACTATTCTGGGATGAAGTAGGGAACGTCGGATGTTGAGACCTGAGATGGTACAATAGATAGCAAATATGGTAAAGTTAATACGTACTCGATTGGTAGCGGCTCAAGATAGACAAAAGAAGTATGCAGATCCTCACCATGAGAAGAGGGAATTTGAAGTAGGTTCGTATGTCTTTCTAAAGGTATCGCCTTGGAAAGGAAAGATATGTCTTGGAAAGAAAGGGAAGTTAAGTCCAAGGTTTATAAGACCTTTTGAAATTTTAAGAAGGGTAGGAGAGTGATAAGTGTATTTTATATACGCAATTTCATGTCTAAATTATGCTTATTCTTTGCTATGTTATTGTAAACAAGTGCATTTTTACTTGGTTTTTGTTGTTTTATGTGTAGGTTGGTGGTTGCGGCGATTCATGGATTATTTGGGATATTTGGTGCATTTGGAGTTAAATTGGAGCCATTTGGAAAGAACTCAAAGTGTTGCAAAGATGTCAACTATCAGAGGATATAGCCACGGGCATGCATGTATAAAGCAAAACACCCCTGCTTGAGCGGGGTCTACATGAATAATGAAAGAGCGAGGAGCCACCACATGGCCATCATTTTACACTACACACCTCACGGGGTGGGGGTCGACTCTCGACCAAGATAGAACTTAAGCCCACTGGGGCGGGCATTTTGTATACATACACCCCCGCCGGGGCGGGGGTTTGGAAAACGGGGACTGTCCTGTTGCATTTAAACTTCCTATTGGACTCGAATTTTAGTTGTTTTAATGAGTTTATGACTCTATTTGTTAGAGGACGTAGCTGGAGTATTAGACTTGATATATATTACTCTTTAGAAACACAATAGGAGAGAGAATCAAGAAGCTTACGAAGATAAAAATCAGCTTATTGGAGAGCAAAAGTGGAGGAGTATTTCGAAGAGTTTTTCAAGACGGTTACATTTGTAGTCTACGTAAAGCGTGTTTTCTAATATTCTTTGTGTTAGATTATTATTTGTGATTGAAAGAATGATTTCTATTATTTATTCAGTGTTTATTTCATTTGTTATGAACTAATTTACTTTTTAGGCTTGTGATGGATCCTTAAGTGAATCGATGGTTTTGTAATCTTTGATTCCCAATTTAATAAATATTCTTCAGTTTATCTATATTGATTTATTCTTGAATCTATGAATTGTCTGCCCAATAATTCTTCGTGGGGTTGGATGGAATCGAGAGGATATTCAATTCTAGACCTAGTTGATATAGCATGTGTTCAGGATTTTGTTAGTAGCTTAAACCTGATTCGTGTGAAGATAGAGATATACTTAACAGCGCATGTAATTGGATAAGAGAACTTGTTCTTCAACCTTCTTTAATTGTAATTCACATAGAGATATAGTGCGTTAGTTGATTAAGGTGTTTAACGGATTTCTAACTTAATTGTGGATTGACGTTAATATGGTATTAATGCATCGAGAGGTGGTTAGTACTAAGTTTGTGTTCTTGATTAATAAACTAAGATAGTGCATTGAATTGGGATAAAAGTATTAAAACCAAAGTGAAGCTTAAGGTGAAATCATAAGTCCAATTCTCCATTAATTGCTTGAAAATTTAGATTTTGATATTTGTGGTTGTTTTATTTTAGTTTAATTATTCTTAATTTTAGTTTAATAATTTCAATCATTGAATTTGATTTGTTTAATAAAATTATGGTTAATAGAAGATTGGTAATTGTAAGTTAATGTATTTTTCTAATTAGTCTCTGTAAGAACGATACTCTACTCATCACTTTATTACTTGTTGACCACTTATACTTGAGTGTTGTGCGTATATAGATTTTACCCAACAGAGAGGTAGCTTATGAAGTAGCTTTACCTCCAGAGATAGAATATATACAAAATGTGTTTCACGTGTCAGTGTTGCATCCTTATAAATTGGACTACAAACACATAATAGAGTACGAATCTATTCAGATAGAAAAAGACTTAACGTATGAAGAACTTCTAGTTTAAATTGTTAATAGGAAGGAACAAGTCTTGAGAAATAAGATAATACATTCGGTGAAGGTAATTTGGAGGAACCACAATGCCGAAGAAGCAACATGGGAACTCGAGAGTAAAATGAAGGAAAATTTTCCTGCTTTGTTTTTGTAATTGTAGCGAGATTCTGGGGACATAATCCTAATAAGGGGGGATAATGTAACACCTGAGAAAATTGGATTTTTATGAGAATTATATTTTTATTTGATTATGTGGATTAAATGAATTTAATTGATTATTTATGTGAGTAAGCTGTATGAAGGTCGTTTTATGACCTAGAATGTGCGGATGTGGTTAGGATTCTGGCTATGTGCTAGAATTAATTATTTTGAATTTCCAAGACGAAAAATAAAAGTTTTCTAAGAAATTTTCATAAAAACATTGTTCATTCGTTTCTGCTCGGGAATTAAGTTTGAAATTATGAGAAACGCGTAATGATAGAATTCTAATACGAGATGGAATATCCAATAATATTTTAGTTATGGCAAACGAAGTTTTTGCTTGCGGACTTAAAACCTAAGGGTTAGGGAAAGTGATTTCTGAGAAGGAAATGAATGTGTATAATGATTAGGATTATTATACGTGTGATATACAAGTATGATACTAGTTAGTATACGAGTATAGTATGAAGAATATTATGATGTATAATACGAATATCATATGAATACTATACGAAGAGAATACGTGCGCTATGCGCGTAGAATACAATTAATTCTTAATGGACTTTGAGTTTATGGACTTTTTAGAATCCAATTGGACTTGGATTATATCAAGCCCAATTCTTTGTGAAATGAAGCCCAAGATTGAGTATTATCAAGGCCCAATGGTAGGTTAAATCAAGCCCGATCCAAGAAACTGAACCGCGGATTGAACCGATGGGTCACTGGATGGGTAAAACCCATGGGGGACCCACAAGACCATGTGGGCCGGCCACTTGGTGGCCAAGTAAAGCCATTACTTGGTTGCAAAATAATAAATAGTAAGGAAGTGCACCAAAAGATCATTTTGCCCTCCATTTAGATTTCCTATATAAGAGAGCTAGTGTTGGTCATTTGTTTATTTCACCAACTTGACTAATATATTTGAGAGAGAGAAAAGTCAGATAACAAGTAATCAAGTGAGCTTGAAGAAAATCATATAAGTTTTAAGCAAGAACGTGAAGAACATTAAGGTAATAATTCGTAAAACCTTAGTCTTCAATTTGTTTAAATTTATTTTTCGTAGAGAATCATGAATTGGTGAAGCATGTCTCTTTCGGAGTAATAATGATGGCTATTACTGAATTAAATATTTACAAGCCATGTATAAGTAGAAATCATAAAGGTTTAAGTAAGTTTAACCAAAGAAAAATCATTAAGTATTGACTTGGTTGTTGATGGATAAATTGAAAACCATCATTTATAGGGTATGTGAATGTTGCTTGGTTAGGATGTAGACAATGAATCAATGGATTGGTTCCATTTGATTTGGTGTATAAAACACGAGTAACGAAGTTATGGAAAAATTTACGAAATTAGACGTTAAACGTTGAAATCGTATAATTCCGGATTAGTAGTCAAAACTTGTCGTTTAGTTCGGAAACCCTAGTTTTCGATGGCATAGCGTAGAATAACGTATTCAAGAGTTATGAGCGTTTAAACGAACGCTTATTAGAACGTTAATAGTGAATTCATTGTTAACGGATTTAAAAACTACTTTTATTCGGATGAAATCATAGTACATGGAACGTGTAAGAAAACGGCTTTTGAACGAGCCAAATCCAACTTAAAACGACTAAGTTATGAGTCCGGAAAGAATCGTATTGAAAATTTGAAAAAAATTCAAGGGCTCAGGGTGGGCGCCGCAGCGCCTCCCCAAGCTTTAAAACTAGGGCCACAGCGCCGGTTAGGGAGACATATCTACTGGAGGGTGGCGTCGCAGCGCCACTAGTATAAAGGGTTCTCGCGTTGCAGCGTCGAGATCGGGCATAACAAATCATAGTTGAAATAAATACCAATAGTGTATTAAAGTATCAGCACCGCAGTACTTTAGTAGTGAAGAAAAGTTGGGCAAGTTAGTTTTATAATCCCAATTTATTGTAAACCAATAGTGGGCCATGTATACACTTAATATACGTGATAAAATCGTTCCTATATAGTATATATATAGTGATGACTTTAGAATATGAATGTCGTTTATAGTAATTAAACGAAGAACGCGAGAAATACGGAAGTAAAGTGAATTCAAACTTTGTTAATTAACCAATGATGATGAATTCTTTGTTTAGTAACGTAAGACGTTAACAAGCCGTAATGAAGAATAGTAAGTCGAATTGACATTTGTTAATGAAATAAATTCAATTAAGACATAGAAGAGAAAGAAGCTAGTAAAAATAATGTGATTAGATTGTATGGTAGCTAATTACAGTGTGCTATGTGAATATATCATGTAGAGACTATAAAGATCAAGAACTATTGAATATTTTATTTGAAAACGCTTGAAGGCAAGTTTTCTTAACGTTTGTCTAATCTTCGTGTTAGCCAAGTTTCCGTGATTCATGTTATGAGATGCTTGAATCATTTTTACAAAAGAGTCGATGCCAGTTTTAACTCGGCTAGACTAATCTTAAGAGTTATATTGATTTGTTTACAAGTCTTTCAATATTGAACTGTTGACGCTATCCTATGTCAAGTATTTGGTACGGATTGAAGGTAAGTTTGAGTATAAACAAACAAATGTATTTTACATCGATTATTCGATGCGCATGTGAGGTTGCCAAAACTTAAACGTAAACACGTTTAACGGATGAGTCTTGATCAACATAGAGTACTATAGGCTGATCACCTAGAAGTGCTCGTAAGATATATCGGACTTACGGACTTAGTGTCGGGTTGTCCTTTTCCATGAATGAAAACGAAAAGAAAATGTTCATGGTCTTGTGATCAACTCGGTATTCCTTAGTTACTATATGTACTCTGGAATTGTTTTATGAAATGAAAAGTGCTATTTAATGTTTCATGGTACTTCATAGCTACTTATTCACTTATTAAAGATAATCATATAATTCTCGACGTGGTATTGATATTATCTATTGCTAGACTTGCTGAGCTAGTTAAGCTCACTTCTTGCTTGAATTATATGATTATAGATAAGGCCAAAAGAATTGAGGATCCTAGTAGGGATAAAGGCAAAGCTAATATGGATAAATAGATTACCCTATAATAGATTAGTATGTTGTAAGAATCATATTATGATAAACGAATAATGTATCGGTTTCAGAACCTAGGAATGGATTTATTATTATTATTATTATTATTATTATTATTATTATTATTATTATTATTATTATTGTAATAAGAATGTAGTAATTATGTTCATTTTGATGTTGTTTTAATGGAATGAAGATATAGTGATGAGTACCGTGTAGCACCATATCTGTGGGTTGAAAGAACCCAGATTTGGGGGCGTCACAATTCGGACATGGTAATATTTCACGATGTCTGAATTGATAAGCTAGGGGAATTCTTTCCCATCCATTTCTTGCAGTCTAAGGGCTCCTTCCATCAACACTTCTTTGACATTGAAAGGGCCTTCCCAGCTTGGGAAGAATTTTCCTTTGGCTTCATCTTTATTGGAAATGATCTTTTTCAGTACCAAGTTATTTTCTTTGAATTGCCTAATCCAAACCTTCTTGTTGTAGGACCGAGTAATCCTTTGTTGATATAACTGACTATGGAAAATGGTTGCCACCCTTTTCTCGTCTATCAGAGATAGCTGGTGGTACCGCTCTTGCATCCATTGGTCTTCTTCCATTTGAGCATTTTAGTGATTTTATTTCCACTTCTATAGGGAATACTGCTTCAATGCCATAGACTAATGAATAGGGTGTAGTCTCAGTGGAAGTGCACATTGACATTGTTTAGGCTAACAGAGTCAGAGGCAATAGGTCCGTCCACTCTTTGTGATTGGCTGACACCTTTTGCATGATCTTCTTGATGTTCTTGTTGGCCGCTTCAATATCACCATTCATCTTGGGATGATATATGATGGAATTAAGATGTTTAATGTGGAACTTACTGCATAATTCCTTCATCATTTGGTTGTTTTAATTTTTGGCATTGTCTGATATGATCACCTCCAGTTATCCATATCGACAGATTACATTATTTCTGATGAACCCAATGATTACCTCCTTAGTGACCTTGGGAAAGGATGCAGCTTCAACCCATTTGGTGAAGTAGTCAATCATGGTGAAGATAAACCAATGATCATTGCTGGCTTTGGGCTTAATTGGTACGATCACGTCCATCCTCCATATGGAAAAGGGCCATGGTGAACTTCTATTGAGGAGTTCATTTGGAGGAGCGTGGATGGCATTTCCATGGATTTGATATTGATAACATCTCCTGACGTGATCTTTACAGTCGGATTTGAAAGATATCCAGTAATGTCATGTTCTTAATATTTTCTTTGCAAGTAAATGATTGCTCATGTGAGGACCACATACTCCACTATATACTTCATCCATAAGTCTTTGGGCTTGGTCTCTGTCTAGGCATCTCAGCAAGCCTATTCTAGCATCTCTTTTGTAGAGTGCATCTCCACTTAGATAAAATTTCATAGCCATTCTATAGATTCACTTTCTTTTAGTTTCACTAGCCTCAGCAAGCATAGATCTACCTCGAAGATATTCTTTTATATCCTGATACCAAGGCTTTTTTATGCGAGGTAGTTCATCTGATACTTCTCTGATGTAATTCCCATAGGCTGGTTCCTTCTGGCCTGCAAATTTAATATCAAGAGTTTTTCCCCTATTTGATACGTGAATCAAGGAGGCCAGTGTTGCTAATGCATTTGCAAAATCTTTCATATTTCGAGGGATGTTGATGAAGACTATTTCTTTGAACTCCATAGCTATTTTGATAACTTACCTATTATAGGGCAGCAGATGCAATTCCTTGGTATGATATACCCCGGTGGTTTGCTCGGAATCTCCAAAAATTGCTAACCGTTGGATACCCATAGATCGGGCCAGTCTCAGTCCCATTATACAACCTTCATACTCAGCTGTGTTGTTGGTGTTGACAAACTATAGTTTGATGGACATGGGATACTGTTCTCCCGTGATAGATACAAGAATTGCTCCTGTTCCTACACGTTTCATGTTTATAGCCCCATCGAAGTACAGTTTCCAGAATTGGCATGTATCTTCTTAATGATTTTGCTGAATTGTCCTTATCCCATCATCTAGGAAATAAGTTTCCAAGGGTTTAAAATTCCCTGACTGTACTTCGGCTAATTGATCTGTAATTCCTTGATCTTTTATGGACTATTGCATCACGTAGATGATGTCGATTTGCTGAAGGATCAATTTCCAATTGGATAATCGATAATTTAACATGGGCTTGGTGAATATGTACTTTAGAGGATCCATGCAGTATATGAGATAAGTTGTGTGACAACGGAGTTAATGTTGTAATCTCATGGCGGCCCATGTTAAAGTACAATAGGTATTTTTAATCAAGGTGTACTTTTGTTTAGCGATGCTAAATCTCATGTTGAGGTAATAGATAGCTCTTTCCTTATCTCTATCATCTTTCTGTCCCAACATACAGCCCATAGCATTGGCATTTACTGATATATACATGAACAAGGGAGCTTTGTCTCTCAATGGTACCAAAATAAGAGCTTCCACCAGTTGCTTCTTGATGAAGAGGAAGGCTTTTTGACAGTCTTCATTCCATTTTTTGGAAGAATTTTTTCTCGATAGCCTGAAGATGGGCTCACAAGTTATAGTGAGTTGGGAGATGAATCTGCTTATGAAATTGATTCTCCCAAGGAATCCCAGTATCTCTTTTTATGTTTAGGGTACCGACATCTCAGTGATGGCTTTAATCTTAGCGGGATCCAGCTCAATGCCCTATTGTTGTCCAGGAATCCCAATAATTTACCAAATTTGACACCGAACGCACACTTGGCTAGATTCAGCTTCAAGTTGTATTTGCGAAGCCGATTGAATATCTTTTTGAGATGGTCAGCATGGCCATCTTCCTTTTTGGACTTAACAGTGATATCATCCACATAAACCTCTATTTCCTTATGCATCATATCATGGAAAAGGGCCATTATGGCTCGTTGATAGGTAGCCTCAGGATTTATAAGGTCGAAAGATAAACACCTATAGTAGAATGTTCCATAGGGGGTGATAAAGGCTATTTTCTCTCTATCTTCTTCGACAACCATGATTTGGTGATACCCGGCAAAATAGTCAACAAAAAGAGTGTATGTCATATTGCGCCATGTTGTCTATCAGTATGTGGATGAAAGGTACCGGGAAGCTATCTTTGAGACAGGCTTTGTTCAAGTCCCGGTAATCCACACATGCTTGTATCTTCTCTCCGGACTTAGGCACAGGAACTATATTAGACAACCATTCAGGGTAGGTTGATACAATGATAATGCCTGCTTTGAATTACTTGAAAACTTCCTCATTGACATTTAAACTCCATTTAAGTTTTAGTCTCCTAAGTTTCTGTTTGACAGGCTTGAATCCCTCTTTAATGGGCAGTCGGTGAATGACAATGTCAGTAGATAGGTCGATCATGTCTTCATGTGACCATGTAAATACATCCTGGTGTTGAGTTAGGAGTTCAATCAGGTCGATTCTTTGGTTTGAGGAAAGGTTGTTGCCTATTTGAATTTCTTTAAGATTTTTTGAGGTTCCGATATTGACGGTGGTGGTTTGATCAAGGTTTGGTTTGGATTTGTCTTTGACAATTCTTTGATCTCCTCAAGCACGTCATAGCCCTTTGTATCCTCTTGATCGATCTCCATCAAGTCAGAGTTCAGTTCTACATCAAATTTATAGTCACTGCTGATACTTGGGCATTTCATCAGCCAGGCTAAACAAATCCAAACATGGAGTCCTGAAAACAAAATGGTTTCACTTATTATATGACATTGTTTGATCATACAAAGCATTAATGAATGCATAACATGTAATAACCCGAAATTTTCTATATATTTAAAATAGAAATTTTGCGTATAATTTTTTTTTGTAAAGGTGAGAATGCGTGCAAGGTAATGTGTATGTATTTATGTGATGAATATAAAATATATTTATTACATGAATGATTACAAATAATTTTATTTTAGAATTCATCGATCATTATAAATTATATTCTTATAATAATTAATTTTATAGTAGAAATGTTTTTATTAATTATTTTCCATGAAAATATGATTATATATTATTTAAATAATATATGAAATGATTATTAGAATTATTATAATAAATATTTTATTATATGAATTTGTTCGATTATTCAAGTTAATTATTTTAACTTAATTAATAATGTTATATATGCAAGATAAATCATATATGGAATCCAAACCCTAATTTTGGATTTTTGATCAAGGAATGAGAATAATTATTATTTGTCAGTGTTATAAATATGTATGCTATGTGTGTAAGGTTAATCTGTGGAGCAGTTTTATTATAATCTACAAAACCCTAATGTTACTGATAAACCCTAGTTTTGAAGTCAAATGAGACTTTAAAATCTGTCTAGTAATTATGTTATGTGATTAATGACATTTATAATAATATAATATTATATTTGTTATATTTCAGTACTATGAATATGTACTATATCTGTGTAGACTAATAATGGTTGGTCAATTATGTGTATAATATCAAAACCCTAGCATTAATTAGTTTAACCCTAATTTGAAACTCAAATCGGAGTTTATGATTGGTAAGGAATTGTGGTACGTGATTAATGACAATTATTATATTATGTTAATTAGGTAAACCCTAATTATTGACTAGAAACCGTAATTATAAATTAGAAACCTTAATTTCCAATTTAAAACTCTAATTGCTAAAGTGGAAACCCTAATTATTATTTTAGTAAATTATAATGTTAATTAGGAAACCCAAATTCATAATTTGGGAAACCCTAATAATATTAAGAAACCTTAAGTATTTTTAAAACCCTAATTAATTTTCTATTAAAAACTCTAATTTTAATTAGTAAGTTCTAATTAAAATTTTATTAAACTTTAAACTTAATTTTTCAAACCCTAGAAATTATTTGGGAAACCTTAAGGTCTAAAATCTCTTGATTAAAACCTAGATTCAAGTAGCATGGACAAGAATACCCTTAATTGCTTTGTTAGTTTACTAAAATAGCATTTTTGGATTTATTTTAATGAGATAGCTTAATTGCAAATCTTGTCATGATTTGGAGTTGCTCAACCACTTTTGCTAACCCCATGTGACTAAAATCTATCCATATCAGCCAAGGATTTCCAGCCATATACATTACAACATCATTTAAATAGATTTAGAGAGAGAAAAGTATACAAATAAGTCTCATTTGCTCACCAGCACTCATACAAGAACCTCTGTCTCTAAAACCAAGAAAACTTTTGCTAGACCAGTCACAAAATCAAGCCCCACTATCACCATAACAGATCTAGAAGCCAAGAATTAAAGCTTGTTCATAGAAGGTATAAAACCTAACCCTAGAATCTGATCTTTAAACTTATGTTAGATCTTGTGTTTTAGTGTTTAAACATGTTATATGTAGTAGATATTAATGATCTGGGTTGGTATCTTGTAGATCCATAACATCTAAGTGCTAAAAATTGATGATTTTCAAAATCTGGAAAAAAATTATTTTTTGTTCTGACAACGAATGTTAGTGGTCTTAGATCTCTACCTGTGCATGCTTTTTGTTGTTTATGTTTTGGATCGGTAGTCTGGCATAAGTTCTTTGATCTGGAAGTGGAATCACAGCCATTCCATGTTCAGATTTCAAGTTATTCTTGGTCAAAACCCGTTGACCGGGCATGACCAGTCAATTTCTGGGTAACCCAGAAATCATACACTTGCGTCTGACAATACTTTGCAAGCCTTGATCTGTCAGTTGATTAAGAGATTTAATGTTGTTTTTGTAATCAGTTTGTAGCCTGACATATATACTTTATAATTAAGGCTTTAGATCTTTTAGATAATCAATAGATTGAACGGAGTAAGTGGTCAAAGTAGGCCACTCACACTGATTTAGAGTTTCTGGAAAACCCAGAAACTGGAATGAACTATATTTCTGACAAGGTTTGACCGAGTCGTAACTTGTGATTGTGTTATAGTTAGACTGCTCTGTTGTTTATATATATATATATATATATATATATATATATTCTATGACATGAGATCTACCCGTTTGGACCATGAGAACATTTAACTAATGAAAGGGACATAAGATTAATCGAGCTAAAAAATGGCACCATGAGACTACCTGGGTTTCTGGGTTATCTAGAAAACCCAGGAACACTTTGGCAGAGACTTTGGACGATCAGATCTTTTTGTTATGTTGTTGTATGGCTTAGTTTGTTGGTGTTAATTGTAGTGTTACATACCCACTACAAGATCAATGTTTTATCTTGTCCAGAAACCTCATAGATTAAAAGTTATCACTAGTCAAAGTAGTACCCTCGTTCACTGATAATGATGTTCTAGGTTTTATAAAGAACATGAAGAACACCTATAGCGACGGTTCTGTCGCTATAGGCATCCTTTACTGACAGTTTCTTTATAAAATTATTATTTTTATTAAAAAATTTGAAAAAATAGTTTTTAATTATGAAAAATACATAATAAATTCCTAAAAATTATTTTAAAGCCTAAAATTAGTTTTTAATAATTTTGAATATATTTCATAAATATTTAATGTGAGACCTCGAATTTTATGAAATGAAAGTATTCAATTTTCTTATAATTATTCTATTTAGTAAATGGTTAAATTGATAAAAGGTTAAAGTTAAGGGTGATATGTGAAATTTTTCAAAGTAAACAAGTTGTCATAAAATAATCTATGATAAAATTACGAATACGCTGTGGTCGTTAAGTAGTACAATCGTATTGATTATTGATGCTTACGTAAAAAGTCACTCGCTTATACTCAATTATTGCTACATGAATTGTTGCATCATATCTCTCATATTATTGATTCAATTATTGTCACAAAGATCATCTCAGATAATATGTTATATTAATAAATCAATAATTGAGACGACAAAAGTTATTCATATTATTATTTGCAATATTGATAATGTCTAGAAGTTTTGTCAAGGAGAGGTTTGGTCACCTAATCAAGCTACCAATAAGGAGAAATCCTTATCTGAAGCCCCTCTTTCCTCGAACGACTTCGGTTGTTAAATATTATGAATTATAATATTAATGATGAATAAGTTCGTGTTGATTAAAGATGAAATTGATAGTTCCATTGTGTTGAAATTATTAGTGTTAGTGGAAATCGACATTTATTTCGATAATAATTGATGTCTGGAGGTTATATTGACCAATCGGGTAATTCACCGGATAAATGAGAAATTAATTGCTATTGATTCACATGATTATAACTATTTGTTCACATGTGTGTACTATTGATTCACATTCTTGTACTATTAGGGGAGGTGGTGCAAGATTGATAATACTTGCATGACTAAGTTAAAAATGGATGTATAGATGGAGGTATTATACTGTAATTATTTTTTCACATGATTAGAACTATTGAGTCACATGATTTACTATTGATTCACATGAGTTACTATTAGGTGATGTGGTGCAAGTTTGATAATACTTACAGGACTAAATTAAAAATGAAGGAAAAGAGGATGGTATTATACTGTAATATTTCGAGCCCCAAAATGTGCAATTATTGAAACTATATTTTCCTATAAATAGAAGCTCATTCTTTTATTATTTTTCACCAATTCACTAAGTCTCAGAAGAGCAATTATTATAGAGAAATTATAGAGAGAAGCTATAGAGAGAAAGAGGAAGCAAAGTCTACTACTTCACTATTCCAGTATCCAGTCTTCTTCTAAGATAAGGGATATTATTCTTTCGTATTCATGAAGAGAGTTATTTTCTTTCAATACTCGTAAAGGTTGTTATTCCATTCTTTATTATTATGTTGAATAACTCTGCTCATGCTGGTACCGCATACATGGTGAAATTCTTCTCATTATTTCATTCTTTATTATTCTCGTTGGAATAACCTATCTGCAAGGGCTCATCGCATGCCCGGTGAATTCTTTTGTTATTCCATTCTTTATTATTTTGTTGAATATTCATGCGTGCGGATTACGCATGACCGTTCCATTCTTTATTATTCTCATTGGGGAATAACCTCGTCATAATGCCTATCGCATGCATGGTGAATTCTTCTATTATTCCATTCTTTATTATTTTGTTGGAATAACCTGTCTATGTGGATTACCGCATGCATGGTGAATGATCCTTTGTATTCATTCCTTATTAAATTGTGGAAATGATCTGCTTTATACGGATTACTGCATACAATGTAAAAATCCATTTGTAGTTTCGTATAATCTATTATACTCATATGAGATATCATTTCTTTTGTACTCGTCATGGAATATCATTTTCTTTGGTATTTTTTTTACGAGTTACTATTCACGGGTTACTATTCACTTGGTTACTATTCACTCTAGTATTATTCACTCGGGTATTCGGGACACTTTTCGTGTCAGAGTACTATTCACGGGTTACTATTCACCCAAATTACTATTCACCTGAATATTATTCACTCGGGTATTCGGGACACTTTTTGTGTCGGGGTACTATTCCCGAAGTACTATTCATGGGGTACTATTCACCCAAAAAATATATTTCTTTTCTGTCCAAATTAGTTTTGGTACATGAATATTATTCTTGAATTTTACTCCACAAAGCAGTATCATGTTGACAATTTGGATATTTTTAAACTCTGGATAAATTTAAAGTCTTTAATATTTATCCTTGATTTCGTTTGATTAATGTTTATATCTTTGTCATCATCCTCATGCTTATATTGTGATGAAAGTCATCTTTGACTTACGTGCATAGATGGACTGTTGATTATTGGTTTTACAGTTATATATCTTTGGCTTACGTGCATAGATGGACTGTTGATTATTGGTTTTACAGTTGTATATTTTTGGCTTACGTGCAAATATGGACAGTTGATTATTGGTTTTATAGTTGTATATCTTTGGACAGGTGTATGACATGATCATAACCACTGGTGTAGTACAACTTGGATAGTTTTATAGTTGATTATTGGACAGGTGTATGACATGATCATAACCACTGGTGATAATAACGAATATCCTTGGCCCGTAGTGCATGGATAATTTGATGATGTGATTGGCAGGATCATGACCATTATTAGTTAACAAATTGAATGTCTTTGGTCAGTAGTGCAATCGACGAGATAATTGATTGGTATGATCATGACCATTGGTTTTATAGTTGAATATCTTTGGCCCGTAGTGCAAAGGTAGACAACTGATTGATATGATCATTGTTATTACATTTGAATATCTTTAGCCTTTGGGGTAAGGATATTGAGTAAACGTTCTATTAAGCCTTTGTGGCAAGGAGAAACTGTTGATTTACATGATTATAAATATGAATTGTGAATTTAACTATAATCTTTGGTGGTTCAGATGAAGACAGGTGATGAAAGTTCTCTTTGTCTTGGGTATAATAAAGAATTGTTAATGGGTATTACAGGGATAAAGTTGATGAAAAACTTTTTAAATCATAGAAGATAGTAGATATCATGCTCTACTTGACTCTTCTAATGGATTGCTTATTCCGCTGCAGTTGTTGATCTAAGACCTGTTGTCTATTGTATTCTATCAGTTGTTATACTGTTAAAGGCTAAGGATAATTTATTCTGCATTATCTTAGTCATAATATTTCTTACTGGGCTAGTTGAGCTCACCTTTTCTTTCATTGTTCTCTTTAGGAAATGAGAATATAGCTGGGACGAGTCGAAGAATGGAGTGATGGTCCAGGATAAATGGCTTTAGTAGTCCTCACTATTCTACGAAATAATGTGATAATAATTGTAATGAGGACTCCATTGAGTGTGGATATTGTCTAGAAGGCAATATTCGTGTTTAAACTCTCAGCTATGCTTTGTCGTATATTACCCAACAGTTGTATACTTAAGTTTGTATTTGATTTATGTACCATGTATCTGGCGACTCAAGATGGGTGATGTATACCTGTTTTGGGAGCGTCACATTTAATATTTTTGGAATATTAAAGGTATTTAATTTATTTAATTGTTATATTAATTAAATTGTTTAAAAATGATTTTTAATACTTGAAAAATTATTTAAAATTATATTATGGTATAGGAAAATATTTTAAGTTATTTTTAATAAATTTTAATATTAAGTGATGAATTTCATGAATAAATTAATATTAATGATAATTAAGTTATTTAATAAATGTATTAAATAAATTGTGGAAAAATTGAGTTAATGATTTAAAAATCATATAAAAATAATTTAAAGGTTATAAAATATTTTAAGTTATAAAATATAGCTTTTGATATTTTGTCATGAAAAATATTAATATTTTAATATTAATGATATTAGATTTATTTAATATAAATATTAAATAAATTAGTTTAAAATGATTCTAAAATTATAAAAATCATTTTAAATGAAAATAAAGTGTTTACAAATATTTTAAGTTATAAAATATTACTTTTAATATTTAAAGGATAATTTCATTAATAATTTAATATTAATGATATTAATTTAATATTAATGATATTAAATTTATTTAATAATTATATTAAATAAATAGTTTTAAAATAGTTTTATTACTTTAAAAATCATTTAAAAAGATATAAATGAATTAAAAATATTTTAAGTTATAATTAGTGACTTTTAATATTTCGATAAGTAATACATTGATATTTTAATATTAATGGTTATTATTTAAAAATAATTTTAAATATTTTAAAACTTATTTAAGAGTAATATTAATACTTTAAAAGTATTTTAAGATTTTAGCAATGGTTTCATTAATAATTTAATATTAATTAAATATTAATGATGAGAATTATTTAATATTTAAATCATTTAATAATGATTTCGGTGTTTGAAAATTCGTGACAAATTATGATAATTATTTAAAAATTATTATAAAGCTATGAAAAATCGTATGACTGATATTTACATCTATTGTACTTCGGTATAGAGTCTTAGACTCGTTAATTACCAATAAAGATTTTGGCACGCCGACATGTTTCAGAAATTGATCTAGACTTAGATAATTTGATTAGCTACGTGTCTGTTTGTGATCCAATGACTGTTAAACATGTGTGACAATGTGATTAGGTTATGTGTTGACTGCAAATAATAGTACTATATGTTATGATATGTTATTTTAATCGATAGAATGATCTTATTATTGATAGGTTGATATATAAAAGATAAAACTAAGTTGCATAATTATAAGCAGCAGACCAGGAAAGTATCCTACCTTTGCATTTACTTTATGCAATGGATAGAAGTATGAAAGTTTCAGAATTATATTATCATTGTGCCAGAATATTAACTCTATTGTTATTGATTATTTATCCGATCATTATTTATTAGTACAGTATTATTATATTATTCAGATATTTATTCTGTTCATTAATTTCTAAATATGGTTATACAAGTGTCCCCACTTGGATAATCATTGTATTTAATCACATGTTGATATATACTTATTAATTTCCCTTATGTATACTTTAATTAAAAGTCGTCTAAGATATTTGACCCAGCTTGACACAGATTTAGAAATATCGTTGAACGTGATAAAACTTTATTGTATCCAACTGAATTGTTTTGGTTCGAATTCCCGACTAAGTATGAACATCCCGAACATAGGAATAATTTTTGTGCGCCTAAGGCAGATAGAGTGAACGATAATCTCGTTCTTGTATGTAGTATTGATCAATACAAGGCACATTGGGATGATCACCCTCGTGCTCGTAAGTTATGACGGTTTATGGATGAAGTTCTGCCAAACCTTATCAAAAATTGAAAACAATGTTCATAGTATGTCGACTATGTTAGGTTTGTAATATTCATGAACGCTGTCAAATTACACAAAATAAGCGGAAACGTGTAAAATCAGAGTTTTAAATTTTACAAACCATATACCCGGATCATCCTTTATGCGCAATTATTAATTAAACAAAAAGATAAAGAACAAGAATCATACCCTTGAAGATTTGAGCTTCCTCAGGTACAAGTTCACCTCCAAATCTTTTTCGCGTTCATCTTGAATCCACCGGGTTTGGTTCCTTCCTTTGATCAACATTAGCCACCCAAGTGTTTGGCCTCTAGAGGTGATCCACCAAGGAAGAAGAAATATTCAAGAAAAAGGGTGGTTGGCTAAACCCTAGTTTTCTATCTCTATAGAAAAAGAATATATTCTCCAACTCTTGGAATTGTGTATGTTATGAAAAAGTCAACAACCACTTCACCCATAATAAGACTCCTCTTATTTATAGATGTGGGCAACTTTCCTTAACAACTAAGGAATTGGGTTTTTATTTTAATTAATTAAACTCTTTTAATTAATTAGGCTCCCAATCTTATTAGGAATAATTAATTAAACTCTTTTAATTAATTAGCCTCCTAATCTTATTAGGATATATGAGAGTACTTTATATTAAATTAATTCCTAAACTCTTTTAGGAATTAAAATAATAATAATTGTAATAATATTAATAAGACTCCTCTTATTAATTTATATTTTATATTTCTAAAATATTAAACAATAATATATTAAGCTATTTAATTTATTCTATCACCATAGATTAAATTAAATATACTTAACATATTATTACGATTATGTCATTAACTTCTTAAATAATTATTCTTCCTTTTATGGTGTGACCCTTTAGATTCTCCATATTAAACCGGTTGTGAATAAATCAATTAGAACAATTTTAATCTTATTTTAATAAATAAATTAAATCATTAATTTATTTAAATAAATAAAATTTATTCTACAATAGGGATAAGCCTCCCTAGCGATCAACGACTTTCCAGATAATATAGATTTCAACATTAATCATAAAAGAACCTTTGAGGTAAATAGTTACCGTACAATTCAATCCTTCCACCATACAATGTCCCAATTAAATATAAGGCATGGAATTACTGTCAAGTCTTATTTTATTTAATTATATGTATTTCGACTCTTAAATGCACAATTCCAAATAATATAAATTAGAAACTCCTTTCTAATTTCATTCTACCTTGGCCAAGGACTACTGAGTTGTCATTTATCGAATCACATAGGACATTTCTCTTCTTTTACAAGAAGCGGTAGATTCTTTATTGATTATACATTATCTCTATGTATAACTTATTATACCCAAGCATACCCTTTGATATACCCTAAGGGTCTTAAGGAATAAGTCAAAGTTTAACTCATCATACACAAGATATTATGAAGATCTCAAGTCCAAGGATCACTTGTACTACTATCACTGCAGGAATTCCTATTGACAGGAAAGTAAAACTCCATTAGGTATTCCTTAGTGAGCCACGTTCAGTGAACTTATTCTCTAATAAGCAACTACATACTTGCTTTAGTGTCTCCACACAAATGATCATGAGATCAATCATCCTCATCCAATGAGCAAGCAACGTATGTACCAATCTATCCAGATTCACTAATCCCCAATTTAGTAATCTAACGATTGGGAACTATTTTAGTTTAAAGCTTTCTAAGAATTTAGATCTCATTAGAATGATCATCATCATTATTCTAAAAGCATTTCTTAAAACTATGGGTTTATCCCATATTATAAAATAGCATCATGTAGATAATTAAAAGCCTTTAATTAATTAATACTTTTTATTAATAAATGAATAAGATTGTTACAAAGTATATATTTTATCATCAAACATGTTTGGCTTGTGTGCATACTACTTTCAATCTCCCACTTGCACTAAAGCCAATCGTCATGGTATCTCATACCCTTCTTCTCTAAGTGACGATTATCCTGCTGTTGGATAAGCTTTAGTTAATGGATGTGTAATGTTGTTCTTGAGAGTCCACTATCTCTATAGTGATTTCCCATCTTTCAATGTTTCTTTAATCAAATAAAAGTGCTACAACATATGTTTAGATCCAAGATGAGACTTAGGAACTATTCCTAGTTCTGTAATGAACTTTTCATCCAAACAATCAACTTCCAGCTTCATTTACAGGTATATACTTTGTCTTTATCACTAAACCAGCAACTTTTTGCTGTTTGAAACCTTTTCAATTTACTGCACCACTGTTTAAGGTAACCCTTTACCTTAAAGTGGAATTTCTGTCGTCTTGGTTTATCTGAAAAAATTGAGTCTGTTAAGCCCTCTAGTTTTAATTTAGACCCACCATAAATTTTAATCACATCCTTAGTGCCGATTAAGTACTTTAAGATATTTTTCACTGACTCATAGTGAACTTCTCCAGAATATGACTGATCAACATTAGGTCTCGTACATTTCATTGCATACACAATAGTTACTCATGCGATCTCTCTTTTGGAGTCTTTGGGGACTACTAAGAGAGATACACTCCATGGCTCATCAACACGAGACATCTCTTGGAGTTTGTCATGCTAAACGACTTTAGCATCAAATGAATATACGTTCCTTGGGTTAAGTCGAGCATCCTTTTAAATCTATCTATATAGATTTGTATCCCCAATTAAGATACTCTTCCCAAAACATTCATAGAGGAATGTTTAGACAACTTTATCTTTACTAATTGTAACATTAGTATGTCATTCCTTATCCATAATATATCAACATATAATACTAGAAAAGTCAAGACGCTCCAACTGATCCTTTTGTACACACTAGGCTCATTCTTGTTTTTGATAAAATCAAACTCTTTTGATTGTCTCATCAAAAACGAATGTTCCATATTTGAGAAGCATGCTTGAATCCATTTCTCTGAGTGTTTACAACTCTTACCTCATCGTATGTGACTGGATCATCATCTTCTATGATGCGTACCTCATCATCATCAACTATGATGAATCCATACCTCCCAGGTATCTTCGGTACTATTCCAGATTTACGATTCGGTTAACGTTGTGGTACAAGACATCTACAGGTTCCTCTTATTTAACTTATAGTGATTTGTGGTTCTTGAACTCTTCAAGATCTATTATCCTCCCACTAGCCCCTTCAATGATAAACAACTTTATCTTAGAAGGCAGCATGTTTTGCAACAAACACCTTTTGCTAAGTAGGATTATAGAACATATACCCTAAACTTATTTTAAGATGTCCCACAAATCTGTACTTGTCAAATCTTGTCCCAAGCTTATCCTTTGAAACCTTTTCACATAGGCTGGACAACACCTTATCTTAACTTACTTAAAATTAGAAATCCTTCCCGTCCATAACTTTTATGGAGTCTTGTGGCCGGATTTTGAGGTTACCTTTTCGTAGATATACAGCCATTTCTAAGACATTACCCCGGAAGAATACTGGAATGTCGATAAAATCATTATGGACCGCACCATGTCCAACAAGGTATGATTTTTCCTTTTAGATACAACAATCAATTATTGTGTATTAGGAGGCGTCCATTATGAGAAAACCATTTGAGATGATCTAGAAACTCATTGCACAAGTATTTTTTCCTTGATTCGATCAAAGAATCCTAATACTTTGCAAATTTGTTTCACTTTTGAATTATTTGAACCTTTTAAATAATTCATACTTGTATTTCATCAAATAAAAATATTCAACTCTTTGAATGATCATATCTTTTTTCTTATACTAATTTGTTCAATATGCAAAATTATTTTCACGTAAGTCAAGTATACAAAATCCATTAGGTAATATTCCAGTTCTATACAAAACATTATTATTATAAATAGAACAATAATTGTTCTTAAATATAATACCAAAGATTTCATTGTCCAACAATAAAATTGAAATAATGTTTCCAACGAGAACTGGAATATAATAACAACTTATTGACTTAATAGATTTGCCCATAGGCAATGCTAAAATTTAAGTTTCTATGGCTAATGTGGCAACCTTTGCTTCATTTCCCACACATAGGATTACTTATATTTGTTTAGCTTTCTACTTCTACTTGGTCCCTTCATAAATCTATATTTATGATAACCAAAGTCAGTATCCAATACCCAAGTAGAACCTTGACTTAAAGAAAAATTTATTTTAAATCATGAACAAATTTGTATTTGTAACCGAAACTTCACTAAGCTTCTTTGGTTAGCCTCTGCAAGATGCTTCTCGCAGTTTCTTTCCAATGTCCAGGCTTATTGCAGTGGAAGCAAACTCCATTGCTATTAGTATCAGTTTTGTTCTTATTATCCTTTGTTTTTACCTTTCTATTTACCTTCTTTGAATCGTTCTTCTTTTTAGAAGATCTTTTGGCCCCTACTAGTAAGACATGGTCTTTCTTGGTTAAAAAGTGACTCTCAACATTTTTCAACATGTTAAGCAAATCAGCGAGGCTGATATCTAGCTTGTTCATATGAAAAATTCACAACAATTGTGAAAGGAGTCAGGGAGTGAGTGCAAGATCAAATCTTGGCTCAACTATCCATCTATGACAAAACCTGTTGTCCTAATTGATCAATCTAATTGATTATGTTAAGGACTTTTATATGTACTGTAGTATCATCCGTCATTCTAGATCGGAAGAGCTCCTTAGATATCTTATATTTATCAGTCCTATTTTTCTCACCATCAACAACTTAATGTGAAGGAATATAGTAACAAATATCCATAGTTTCATCTTGTGCCGACGTCAAGCTCAAGTACTCATGGATGCGAGCATGATGCATTGAGCCAATCACATGCATCATCTTGCCACTTTTTAAAAGTAGCAATCTCTTCCTCGGGCATTATTCGCAACCATTGCAGGGATAGACGTATTAAGGACATAAGATAGCTTTTCAGCCGTGAGAACTTTTCTCAATTTCCTTAACCAATCCGTTTAATACGGTCCAGTTAAATAGCATCTAATATGCTTTGCAGTAATAGTAATTTATACATTGTAAAATTCTATAAATGAATTTATAATTAACAACATTTTAGCATACACTCTTTTATTAATTACCAAAATAAATTAGGTCTTGTTTTAAATTAGTATCTCCCACTATTTTCATCAAACTATATTACCCTCACTTATATAATTCGACAAAATCTAATTATAGATATGCTAGTGAAAATAAGGATCCCATTTCAAATGTATATAGCCTTGTGGTGACACAACAAACTATATATAAATAAATAGGTAGACAACTCTTGTCAATTACATCAACTATGTAACTCCTTATATTTTGCCTCTTAAATCATAATGGTCAAGTGTGTGCACATCCGAACTAAAAATGATTTAAGTTAAATCCAACCTAGCACTCTATATATTCAAAAAAGAAAAATATTGTCCTTGTGGTGACAGAACAAAACAATATTGTTCAATTTTCTTTATAAGCATCAAATGTGATAAAATGAACATATCAAAGAATTAAGATAAGCCTTGTGGTGACACAACAAACTTATAATAATTAATTGATACTCTATTATTTTTATCATGCTAGAAGGCGACATTCGATATTCCAAATATCTTTGAACACTTAGGACTTAATATAAAAATTTGAGGGGTTTGCATGTAAATAATTTGTCTCATCTTGTTTAGCGCACATGCACATATATATGTATAAAATACGCGTCATATTAATTAACATGCGAAGCATATTTTCATAATATATAATATATATAGTATAAGCATGCACATATAGAATACTATATTCTATCTAGATTGATTATGGACTTTTATTCTAGCTTGGTTCACTAGAGCCGCCAAGGGATATATAATATATATAGTATAAGTATTGCACCAATTATTGATTCTTACGTAAGAAGACACTACTCAATAATTGTTACAGTAATTACTGTTCAATATTTTATTTTATTGATTCAATAATTGTTACGTTGATATTTTATATTATTGTTGTTTCAATAATTGTCATTACACAGTATTTTCCTTTATCGAATCAATAATTCATATTATTTGAATAATATTATTAGATAGCATTATTGGCAATGTCTAGAAAGTTCCGTCTAAGGAGATGTTTGGTCACCTAATTACGCGCCAGTAAGGAGAAATCTTTATTGGAAATCCCCCTCTTTCCTGGGAACGACCTGATTGTCGATATTGTGATTCTATAATATTATTCGTGAATAATTAGTTATTGATTTATATGATAAAGAAAATATTCATTTTATATGGATATAGCTGGAGAAAATTTTAAAGTAACAATTGTTGAAAAATTGTTATTTTATCTTTTCTGATAAAATAATTCATTTAAATATATTATTATATTTTAATAATATAATAATGGTGATATTTTTACAATGAATGTGGGATATATGAATATATGAGGAGGAAGAATATTTTTGTTGCAAAAGTTGTTTAAAACATGTCTGTGTGCCCATTTCTTGACTGAAATTTGATTATAGCCTGTAAAATTGTTCGTATGTGGATTTCGGTCAATTTCTGTTTGGAATTTGGAAAAACTTTCTTCTGCAAAGTTGTAGAGAATGAAATTTCCTATGGAAAGAACATAAGGTTTGAATTTTTTTGATAAAAGAGCTATTTATTAGGAATTATTGAAGTTCCGTAGTTCCGAAATAATTGATTTTTGAAAGTTTTAATTATTTTTAATAACAAAAACGTTTTTTTTTGTTTTTATCATTAGTGGTGGCTGAATTCAGATGGTCAAGGTGGGCGTAGGAATTTAATTAAATAATATTAATATTTTATTAAATTTTCTTCTTTGGTGTTCTAAGCAATTTCCTATAAATAGGGTGCTTAGGTTAGAATTGAAAATCACATCAGAAACTGAAGTTTTCTCTGTCTATATTATTGAGCGTATTTTTGTGAGTATTTTGATACTTTGAGTATTGCTATACGGCGCAAGTTCCCTTCAGCACTATATCTAGTATTCCAGTCAGAAGTACTATTTTTTCAAGGTAAGGGATGCTACTATTTTTTAAAATGATATTATTTCTTCTAATATCATTATACCGGATTATTGGTAAGAATTTTCTTGTGAAATTCTTGTCTTTTAGTGTCGGGGTTACTATTCACGTATATGGCACTATTCACGTATACGGCACTATTCACAGAAAAATTAATTTTTTATTTTTTGTTCAAAATATTTATTATGGATACTAGCTTTGATTGTATCTATGTTTTGATCATTCTTGAATTTTACTTCACTATGAGTATTTATGAAGTATTTTTGAACTCGGATTGTTTAAAGTACGAATCTTTAATATTTGTTCTTTTGTTTCTTTGGATTCGCTTTTCTTTTTAAAATATATTTTTCATCATCCTCATCCTAAATGATGATATTACTGAATATCTTTGGCCTGTAGTGCAAAGATTAATGATTTTTCTGATGAATATCTTTGGCCCGTAGTGCAAAGTTGAACAGGTGTTGAGATGAACATGACCAACTGATGAATATCTTTGGCTTGTAGCGCAAAGATGAATATTTGATTCAAGATGAATGTTGATTGATGTTACAGGGATAAAATAATGATGATGAACTTTTAAATTCATAGATTATAGTAGATTTCATTCTCTACGTAACTCATCTATGAATTATTATTTCCGCTGCGAATATTGATCTGAAACTTGTTGTCTATTGTATTTTAGCATATTTTTCCCTGTTGAAGACTAACGATAATTTGTTCTATATTATCTTAGTCATAATATTCTTTACTGGGCTAGTTGAGCTCACCCTTTTTCTTTTTGTTCTATTTTTCTTTTTAGGAGGAGAGAATGTAGTGAGTATTAGTCGGGGTATGGAATGAAGGTCTTAGAAAGTTGTTTTAGTAGTCCTCACCATTTTTTTAAAATAATATATCAATAATTGTAATGAGGACTTATTTGAGTGTTGATATTGTCTAGAAGACAATATTTGTATTTAAACTCACAGTTTTCATGTTATATTAATAAAGTTGTAGTTGTTTCTATACCATGTTATTAACGACTTAGAATGGGTGTTGTATACCTATTTGCGGGGCGTCACAGTTGGTATCAGAGCTTAGGGATATGATTTTTGGCGGAGATCGGGGAATAGAACTAGGAGGGGAGAGACGAGTAAAACCTTCGCTAGTGTGTCTTACCTAAGCTTATTTGTTGGTTGGTCAGTATATAGAGATATTATGTGATATGTTGATTTCTTTAATTAACCCTTGTTTTATGGAAGTATTTGAGAATGTCGACTGAGAATGTTAACAGTGGAGTAAATGAGACCGTGGAGACACCTTTACTCACCAATGAGGAGAACGTGCAACAGGCTGGCAATGTTTCTCCTGTGAACAACACCACTGAGCAGATGATGAATGACAGAATGTTTAGAAGCTTTTTGCAGTTCATGCAAAATCAGATGAGGGAGACTCGTGCACAAAATACAGGTGGAAATGATAACAACGCACGGTTTGTCACAGCCAAGCAGTTCAAAGAGTTGGGACCACCAGAATTCTGGGGAAAGCCGGATCCGATTAAGGCAGAAACGTGGGTCAAACAAATTACCAAGATATTCGATGTCTTGGGATGCACGGAGGAACAGAAGGTTCCATTCGCCACCTTTATGTTCCATAATGAGGCAGATTACTGGTGGGAATCTATGAAGCGTACCCATCCACCGCACTTTTCGGATGTCTTGGGAGACGCTTTGAAACTATTCAATGACAAGTACTTTCCTGAAAGTATTCGTCATATGAAGGAAGTGGAGTTTATTAGATTGGAACAAAACAAATATGACGGTGTCCCAGTACGAGGTGAAGTTTGCAGAGTTATCCAGGTTTGCACCTCATTTGGTGGAGAATGAGGAACGATGATACGATGTTTCGAGAGGTTTGAAACCCTAAGATACGTCAATATCTCATTTCTCATAAATTTTCTCTCTATTTAGATGTTATCAACAGGGCTCAATTATTAGAGCGAGATAACGAGTACGTTCAACCGAGGGACCACAACCAGATCATATCGGGACATGCTAGCCATCGTAACAACGATAACTAAGCGGAGAAAGAAAAATACGGACAAAGCGGTAACCACTCCGGTGGTAATCATGGTCATGAAAATAGAAGAAGCGAGCCTGGGGGAGATTTTAAAAGAGGAGATTCAACAATGACATCAAGAAGACGCCAAAGACCAAAGATCAACTGGTTCTAAGGAAGGAGAACGACCACCGGTCGTATGCTATAAATGTGGGAAAGAGGGACATATCAGCCCAAACTGCCCACAACAGTTCAAGGTATGTTATAAATGTGGAAAAGAAGGACATATCACTCGAGATTGTACAGTGGCGAAACCAAGTCCAGCGGGGATGGTGACTCAAAAGGTTGTCCTAGAAAAGTCAAAGTCAATGGTTCTTGGAAGAGCGTTTGTCGTGACTGGTCAAAATGCGAGGAACCCAAACGAGGTGATCACGGGTAAGCTAATCATAAATTCTTACGAAGTTTATACCTTACTAGATACCGGTGCTACCCATTAATTTATCTCTCCTACTTATGCTCAACGTTTAAACTTGACTTCGGAGAAATTAGACTTTGATTTATCTGTGGAGACTCCGTTAGGAGAAACTTTTATTACATCCACTGTTTATAAATCTTGTTTGATCCAAGTTGGCACCATCACATTACCTGTTGACTATATCTCTTTAAAGATACTTGCTTTTGATGTGATTTTAGGGATTGATTGGTTAATTACTCATCATGCCAAAATTGATTATTTTCGTAAGGTTGTTAGTTTTCATATTCCTAACCAACCTGTTGTACGAATTCAAGCGACTAAACCATTAAAATCAATCACTGTCATATCAAATTATAAAGCTATTCGTTTATTGAAAAACGGATGTCAAGCTTTCTTAGCCCATGTTATGGATTTGAATAAAGACACGTTAGATTTGAATAATATTCCTGTTGTTAGTAAATTTCCTGACGTATTTCCTGAAGAACTTCCTGGTCTACCCCTAGAACGTGAAGTTGAATTCTTTACTAACCTTAAACCTGGTATAAAGCCCATTTCTAAAACTATATATCGAATGGCTCCTATTGAACTTCAGGAGTTAAAGGTCCAACTACAGGAGTTGTTGGACATCGGTTTCATTCGTCCTAGTACATCTCCTTGGGGTGCTCCTATTTTATTTATAAAGAAGAAAGACGGGAGTATGCGACTTTGTATTGACTATCGAGAATTAAACCATGTCACCATCAAGAATAAGTATCCGCTACCTCGTATTGATGACCTGTTTGACCAGTTGCAAGGAGCAGAATACTTTTCAAAGATAGATCTTCGTTCTGGATATCATCAGCTGAAGATTAGAACTGAGGATATTCCAAAGACCGCCTTTCGAACTTCGATGCGGGCATTATGAATTTTTAGTCATGTCTTTTGGATTGACTAATGCTCCTGCGGCTTTCATGGATATGATGAACCGAGTATCTAAGGATTATTTGGATCAGTTCGTTGTTGTCTTTATTGATGACATCCTCATATATTCCAAAAGTCGTGAAGATCATGAGCACCATTTGAAGCTGGTACTCCAAAGGCTTCGTGAAAACAAGATATAGGCCAAGTTAAAGAAATGTGAGTTCTGGCTTGAGGAAGTAGCATTCCTTGGGCACGTGGTGTCAAAACATGGAGTATCTATCGACCCGGTGAAGATTAAAGCAATACAAAGTTGGGAGCAACCAAAGTCGGTGACTGAAGTATGTAGCTTTCTAGGCTTAGCTGGTTATTATCGGAGATTTGTGGAAGGATTTTCTCGAATCGCTACTCCGTTAACTCAGTTGACTCGGAAAGATACCAAATTCGTATGGAGCGAGGAATGCGAAAAGAGATTCCAAGAGCTTAAGAGGAGACTAATTTCGGCACCTATTCTGACAATACCATCTGGTTTGGATGGATTTGTTATCTACAGCGATGCTTCAGGCAAAGGGTTAGGATGTTTTCTCATGCAACGTGGGAAAGTCATAGCCTATACCTTGCGACAACTTAAAGAATATGAGAGGAATTATCCTACTCATGATCTAGAGTTGGCAGCAGTCATTTTCGCGCTAAAAATCTGGAGGCACTATCTATATGGAGAGAAAGTGGAGATATATTCAGACCATAAAAGCCTCAAATATTTCTTCACACAAAAGGAACTCAACATGCGACAACGACGTTGGCTCGAGCTGTTAAAAGATTATGACCACACCATTCAATACCATCCTGGAAAAGCAAACGTGGTAGTTGACGCGTTGAGTAGAAGATCATATGCAGGAACGAGTGCGATGATGCCAAGTATACGCATAGAACCAACTTTAATCGATAAAGTTAAAGTTGCTCAAGCTACAGACCCGGAGCTAATGCATATGAAGAATAAAGTACAAGAAGGTGCTATTCTAGAAGCAAGAATCGATGAAGAAGGAATAATTCGAGTCCACTCCAGACTTTGTGTTCCTAACGACTCTGATTTGAAGAACAAGATCATGATGGAGGCACATAATACACCATTTGTAATCCATCCTCGAAGTACCAAAATGTATCATGATCTTCGACATACATTTTGGTGGAACAATATGAAGAGAGAGATTGCAAAGTTTATCTCGAGGTATTTAACTTGTCAATGTGTAAAGGCGGAGCATCAAGTGCCTAAGGGTCCATTGCAACCACTTGAGATTCTGAAATGGAAGTGGGAACACATTACCATGAATTTCGTTACGGGTCTTCCCACGGTTTCTCAAGGCATAAATATTATTTGGGTTATTGTTGATAGATTAACCAAGTCTGCTCATTTCTTGCCGATACGGGAGACTTATTCCCTTGAACGTCTTGCTCATATATATGTAAATGAGATTGTGAGATTGTATGGCATGCCAGTATCCATAGTTTCGGATCGTGACCCAAGATTCACTTCACAATTTTGGGTTAGGTTGCAAAAAGCTATGGGCACGAATTTACAATTCAGCTCAGCATACCATCCTCAAACGGATGGACAATCAGAGAGGACTATTCAAACTCTTGAAGATCTATTTAGACTCTGTGTCCTAGATTTCAAAGGGAGTTGGGATAAGTATTTACCATTGGTGAAAATCTCCTACAACAATAGTTATCATGCAAGTAAAGGTGTGGCCCCATTTGAAGCATTCTATGGACGAAAGTGTCGCTCTTCAGTATGTTGGGACGAGGTGGGTGAAGCAACATTGTTGGGAACAAAGTTGGTATGTATGACTACAAAAAAGATCCAAATGATTCTACAACGTATACAAATGACACAAGATCGACAAAAGAGTTATGTGGATCTTCATCGAAAGGACGTTGAATTTAGTATTGGGGATCATGTATTGTTGCGTGTGGCTCCATGGAAGGGAGTTACAAGATTTGGGAAAAGAGGAAAGCTTAATCAACGATTTATTGGTCCATTTCAGATTCTTGACCGAGTAGGAAATGTAGCCTATAGACTCGCATTACCTCCAAGTATGTCTCGTGTTCATAATATTTTTCATATATCTGTGCTACGTAAATATGTGAAAGATCCGAACCACGTTATTGAGTTAGAACCGGACGAGATAGCTGAAGACTTAACGTACGAAGATGTACCTGTCAAGATCTTGGATAGGAAGGAGCATGTCTTACGTACAAAGGTCATACCACACGTTAAAGTTTTGTGGAGGAACCATGCTATTGAGGAAATGACCTGGGAGTTGGAAACAAAAATGAAAGCAAGGTATCCTCACCTTTTCAAAACACCAGGTACGTACGTCAATTTCGAGGATGAAATTTCATAAGGAGGGGAGGTTGTAAGACCCCAATTTATTATAAATGAAATTAAATTTCCTTTATTTATTATTTTGAAATAGTAAGGTTTAATTTGATTAATATGGTTAGTTATGGATAAAATGCGCAAATATTTTAAATAAGTAAGTGGTTATAAAATATTCATTGTTGTCGGGGAATATTAGTTTGGTCGTGGAATATTCTTGTTGTCGGGGACTATTCGTACGATGGCGCAGCCTTGTGTGGGCCCCATAACAGAAAGCTATTAGATGAAGAAAACGACAAATATAAGTTGTTTATAAATAACGGCGTAGTTGTTACCGTTAATACTGTTGGAATACCTGGTGGTTAAAACACAGTAGCACACAGTATTGCACCAATTATTGATTTTTACATAAGAATGCACTACTCAATAATTGTTACAGTAATTACTGTTCAATATTTTATTTTATTGATTCAATAATTGCTACGTTGATTTTTTATATTATTGTTGTTTCAATAATTGTCATTACACAGTATTTTTCTTTATCGAATCAATAATTCATATTATTTGAAAAATATTATTAGATAGCATTATTGGCAATGTCTAGAAAGTTTTGTCTAAGGAGAGATTTGGTTACCTAATTGCGCGCCAGTAAGGAGAAATCTTTATTGGAAATCCCCATCTTTCCTGGGAATGGCCTGATTGTCGATATTGTGATTCTGTAATATTATTTGTGAATAATTAGTTATTGATTTATATGATAAGGAAAATATTCATTTTATATGGATATAGATGGAGAAAATTTTAATGTAACAATTTTTGAAAAATTGATATTTATCTTTTCTGATAAAACAATTCATTTAAATATATTATTATATTTTAATAATATAATAATGGTGATATTTTTACAATGAATGTGGGATATATGAATATATGAGGAGGAAGAATATTTTGTTTGCAAAGTTTGTTTAAAACATGTCCGCCCACGCCCCATTTCTTGGTCGAAATTTGATTATAGCCTGTAAAATCGTCCGTATGTGGATTTCGGTCAATTTCTGTTTGGAATTTGGAAAAACTTTCTTCTACAAAGTTGTAGAGAATGAAATTTCCTATGGAACGGACATAAGGTTTGAATTTTTCTGATTAAAGAGCTATTTATTATGAATTATTGAAGTTCCGTAGTTCTGAAATAATTGATTTTTGAAAGTTTTAATTATTTTTGATAAAAATTTTTTTTTTTTTTGTTTTTGTCATTAGTGGTGGCTGAATTCAGATGGTCAAGGTGGGCGTAAAAATTTAATTTAATAATATTAATATTTTATTAAATTTTCTGCTTTGGTGTTCTAAGCAATTTCCTATAAATAGGGTGCTTAAGTTAGAATTGAAAATCACACCAGAAACTGAAGTTTTCTCTCTATATTATCGAGCGTATTCTTGTGAGTATTTTGATACTTTGAGTGTTGCTATACAGTGCAAGTTCCCTTCAGCACTATATCTAGTATTCCAGTCAGAAGTACTGTCTTTTCAAGTTAAGGGATGCCCATTTTTTTTAAAATGATATTATTTCTTCTAATATCATTATGCTGGATTATTGGTAAAAATTTTCTTGTAAAATTCTTGTCTTTTAGTGTCGGGGTTACTATTCACGTATATGGCACTATTCACGTATACGGCACTATTCATAGAAAAATTAAATTTTTGTTTTTTGTTCAAAATATCTATTATGGATACTAGCTTTGATTGTATCCATGTATTGATCATTCTTGAATTTTACTTCACTATGAGTATTTATGAACTATTTTTGAACTCGGATTGTTTAAAGTACGAATCTTTAATATTTGTTCTTTTGTTTCACTGGATTCTTTTTCTTTAAAATATTTTTCATCATCTTCAGTCCTAAATGATGATATTACTGAATATCTTTGGCCTATAGTGCAAAGATTAATGATTTTCTGATGAATATCTTTGGCCCGTAATGCAAAGATGAACAGGTGTTGAGATGAACATGACCAACTGATGAATATCTTTGGCCTGTAGTGCAAAGATGAATATTTGATTCAAGATGAATGTTGATTGATGTTACAGGAATAAAATAATGATGATGGACTTTTAAATTCATAGATTATAGTAGATTTCATTCTCTACGTAACTCATCTATGAATTATTATTTTCGCTGCGAATATTGATCTGAAACTTGTTGTCTATTGTATTTTATCAGATTTTTTCCTGTTGAAGACTAACAATAATTTGTTCTATATTATCTTAGTCATAATATTCTTTACTGGGCTAGTTGAGCTCACCCTTTTTCTTTTTGTTCTATTTTTCTTCTTAGGAGGCGAGAATGTAGCGAGTATTAGTCGGAGTATTTAATGAAGGTCTTAGAAAGTTGTTTTAGTAGTCCTCACCATTTTTTAAATAATATATCAATAATTGTAATGAGGACTTATTTGAGTGTTGATATTGTCTAGAAGACAATATTTGTATTTAAACTCACAGTTTTCATGTTGTATTAATAAAGTTGTAGTTGTTTCTGTACCATGTTATTGACGACTCAGAATGGATGTTGTATACCTATTTTGGGGGTGTCACAATATGCATCAATAAATAACATTCATCTCATGAATAATAAACATTCAATATATATATATATATATTGATATCATTTGATGGGCAAATTTAGTTAGTATAAAATCTAATTTTGAATCAAAATAAACTCCTTTATTTTAATCCAAATTTAAATCAAAATAAACCTCTTTTATTTTAATTTATCTAATTTTAAATAAAATAAACTATTTTATTTTAATCAAAATCATTAATCAAAATAAACTCCTTTATTTTAATTAATTATGGAATCCAATTCCAAGTATATAAAAAAATAACTCCTTTATTAAAGAAAACACTTGATTCTCTTTCCTATTCACAAATAAACTCTTTTATTTTGAATAATATGAAATCTTATTTCATATCTAAATAAACTCCTTTATTTAAGGAAACATGAAATCCAATTTCAACTCTAATTAGTTATCATGGAATCCAATTCCAACTCTAATTAGTTAGCATGAAATTTAATTTTAAAATTAAAATAAACCTTTTATTTTAAGATTAAAATAAATATTTTATTTTAATTATAAAATTATTAACGAGAATATATATATATATATATATATATATATATATAACTAAACCGTTATATATATAATATAACTAAACTGCTTTTAGTTTTAATATATATATATAACTAAACCGTTATTTAAATATATATAATATGTAGATATCATATGATATTAACTTAAGTAATATAAGATATTAACTTAAGTAACATTCTCCATATTATGATTCTCAGGTGACTCATGAATTTCCTTGTCTTGTGCCACGTGAATCATATGACCATCCAGCAAAATCATATATATATATATATATATATATATATATATGATTCATGAACTTTAAAAAAGGGTACTGTGATTTCACCTTTTTTTATTATTATTTTATTCAATAAAATTATGCCCAATTAAATTGTTCTAAACACATATCAATATACATATCAAATTAAAACAATTAATAATTCGCATAAAGGTTTGACTCTGATGTCACTGTTAGGTTTGTAATATTCATGAACGGAATCAAATTGCACAAAATAAGCGGAAACGTGTAAAATCAGAGTTTTAAAATTTTACAAACCATATACCTAGATCATCCTTTATGCGCAATTATTAATTAAACGAAAAGATAAAGAACAAGAATCATACCCTTGAAGATTCGAGTTTCCTCAAGTACAAGTTCACATCCAAATCTTTTTCGTGTTCATCTTGAATCCACCGGGTTTGGTTCCTTCCTTTGTTCAACATTAGCCACCCAAGTGTTTGGTCTCTAGAGGTGATCCATCAAGGAAGAAGAAATATTTAAGAAGAAGGGTGGTTGGCTAAACCCTAGTTTCTATCTCTATAGAAAAAGAACGTATTCTCCAACTCTTGGAATTGCGTATGTTGTGAAAAAGTCAACAACCACATCACCCATAATAAGACTCCTCTTATTTATAGATGTGGGTAACTCTTCTTAACAATTAAGGAATTGGGTTTTTATTTTAATTAAATAAATTCCTTTAATTAATTAGGCTCCCAATCTTATTAGGAATAATTAATTAAACTCTTTTAATTAATTAGCCTCCTAATCTTATTAGAATATATGAGTACTTATATTAAATTAATTTCTAAACTCTTTTAGGAATTAAAATAATAATAATTGTAATAATATTAATAAGACTCCTCTTATTAATTTATATTTTATATTTCTAAAATATTAAACAATAATATTAAGCTATTTAATTTATTCTATCACCATAGATTAAATTAAATATACTTAACATATTATTACGATTATGCCATTAACTTCTTAAATAATTATTCTTCCTTTTATGGTGTGACCCTTTAGGTTCTCCATATTAAACCGGTTGTGAATAAATCAATTAGAACAATTCTAATCTTATTTAAATAAATAAATTAAATGATTAATTTATTTAAATAAATAATATTTATTCTACAATAGGGATAAGCCTCTCTAGCAACCAACGACTTTCCAGATAATATAGATTTCAATATTAATCATAAAAGAACCTTTGAGTAAATAGTTACCGTACAATTCAATCCTCCCACCATACAATGTCCCAATTAAATATAAGACATGGAATTACTGTCAAGTCTTATTTTATTTAATTATATGTATTTTGACTCTTAAATGCACAACTCCAAATAATGAAAATTAGAAACTCCTTTCTAATTTCATTCTGCCTTGGCCAAGGACTATTGGGTTGTCATTTATCGAATCATATAGGACATTTCTCTTCTTTTACTAGAAGCGATAGATTCTTTATTGATCATACATTATCTACATGTACAACTTATTATACCCAAGCATACCCTTTGATATACCCTAAGGGTCTTAAGGAATAAGTCAAAGTATAACTCATCATACACAAGATACTATGATGATCTCAAGTCCAAGGATCACTTGTACTACTATCACTACAGGAATTCCTATTGACAAGCAAGTAAAACTCCATTAGGTATTCCTTAGCGAGATACGTTCAGTGAACTTATTCTCTAATAAGCACCTACATACTTTCTTTAGTGTCTCCACACAAATGATCATGGAATCAATCATCCTCATCCAATGAGCAAGCAATGTATGTACCAATCTATCCGGATTCACCATCCCCAATTTAGTAATCCAACGATTGAGAACTATTTTAGTTTTAAGCTTTCTAAGAATTTAGATCTCATTAGAATGATCATCATCATTATTCTAAAAGTATTGCTTAAAACTATGGGTTTATCACATATTATAAAATAGCATCATGTAGATAATTAAAAGCCTTTAATTAATTAATATTTTTTATTAATAAATGAATAAGATTGTTACAAAGTATATGCTTTATCATCAAACATGATTGGCTTGTGTGCATACTACTTACAGACTAATACTCATTTATAGTCAATACGTAGTTTTAAAAATTTAATATAGAATCGTTATGTTATTATTATTAGTTCAGCTTACTTCACAACTGTTGATTCGTTGTAGAAGTGTCTTTGTAGAAAAAGCATTTAATCCTTTCAGCTAATATTTATAATTGCTATTACTTGTTGGGCACTCAAATGTTCATCCTTTCTTAATTTATATATTTTTAGCTAAGTGTGAACAACCAGAAGGTTCGGCCAATAACAATGGAAAAGGAAAGTAAACAGAATAAGTGATATGGTATTCTATGTAATAGTATGACTTTATTAAGATAAGGATATCTATTAATTATCATGTAATGAATGTAGTAAAGGTTGCGTACTTGGGATTAGACTCTGATAAATATAAGTTAAGTTTGATATTCTTATTATTGTTATTATTATTAGTATTATTCTGCTCATAGAAATGGTATCGTAAAGCACTGAGTTCAGGTTTCAAGTACCTGAATTTGGGGGCGTTACATAACAAAAGTAATTGCTAGTACTATGCAACAAAAGTAAGCAATATATAATATCCACACTTCAGGGTAGATGAACTTTCTACTATTTTACCCTTTTGGGCATATGAAAGTAGTGCTGCTCAAGTTATCTAGGGTCTTTGTTGATAGCTATGATGAAAGGATAATTGATGTTCTCTTCCTATTTGACGATGACCATGACTGAACTTATATTAGGGTCAGTATTTTTGTTTAAACGGTCCTCTTTAGCCCTATTTATGCGAGGGATCAGGATTTTATCTTCTGAATAGTCATCATCTAAGAGAACCTTGTTCAAACCCTCAGTATGTGCCAAAAAATGCATCTTTGCAAATTGATCTCACGCTTCTTGTTGGAATCTTTCATTCCTTTCCTTGCTTTCCTGAACAGGAGTCTGGATTTCCTTTTCATTGATTGGCTTAACCTTAGGAATCAACATTCCTAATAGAGCCACAAGGATTTTCCTTATTGGTTTTAAAAATCATGCATTCGTGAGATCTGACAGTAAAATGGTGGATGTGTGAACCGGCTGATGCTTGTGTGGGTTCTTATAATTGGATCCATAGCCTAATTATCCTGTCTTTCCTGTTCGACCAGATATTTCAATTGGATGTTTGATCCCTTAATGCTTTTTCCCTAACCCTTTGTCAGGACAATAATCCAAATACATCATTTCTTTACCGACGAACATCACTTCGAAAGCTTGAAAACTGGCTAGCTCAACTCCTTCATTGAGGTTGATCAAATTCATGTCACCTTGTGCACAGACAGGATATTCTGGTTCAGCATTGACGGTGACCAGATTGCCATTGATGATGTATTTAACTTGTTGGTGAAGGGTGGATGGGACTACTCCTACCATATGAATCCACGGTCTTCCCAATAGATTATATCATGTGGTGATGTTCAACACTTGAAAGGCTATGTAGAAGGTATGTGGACTGATCTCTACTAGATGATTAATTTCTCCTACAACATTTCTTCGAGATCCATCAAAGGCTCTTATGCCTATGTGGCTGCTTCGGATTCAATTTGGATTGATTTACATTCTTTCCAAAATGTTACATGGACATATGTTCAAGGAAGATCCTTCATCTACGAATACTCCTCCTATCATATACCCAGAGGATATCATTGCTATATGCAATAACTTGTAATGACCAGTTCCTTCCACTGGTATGTCATCATCAGTGAAAGATATCACATTGTTGTTGAAAATGTGATCTATCAAGTGACAAAACTTTTCAATATCCACTGCCTTAGGGCGCTTCTTCCAGCACTAGTGTTAAGATTTTGCGATAATTTTCAGAGAAAATACCAAATCCAGAATGGTTATCTGTTGAGGTGCCTCCCTTAATTTATGCACTATCCTAGCTTCATTATGCCCCATTTTGTTGAGGAATTCTTAAATTTTCTCCTCGGGCACTTTCCCCTCGGTCTTAGTGACTGGATTTATCACTCGCTGAGGTAGATATAGCAAATTTTCCTTTGATACAGTCATCGTATGATTGGAGGTCGATCCCTCATTCTCCCCATAGTTCTATGTGACTTTTTCAAGCTGATGAAGGGATACTGCGGTCTGAATGGCTATTTCAATGGTTCTGGTGCAACCACTTTCAAAGGATTCTTTCCTCTTTTGTCCCCCTTTCCGTGAATTATTATAGGTGATGCAAACAAGTCTCCTTCAGAGAATATAACTGTGATGACTTCCCTCCATCTCTGTGTTCTAGGAGTAAATATCTCTTCTTCAGGCAAGGTACTACCGCTAATTAACATTTGTAGGTTATCGCTGTCAATTATTTTCTGGATCTGGTGATGAAGTGCCCAACAACTTTCTGTGTCATGACCAAGAGTGTTGGTGTAATAACCCGATATTTTCTATATAATTAAATCAAATTTTTTATGTATAAATTTTTTTTATTTTAAAGGTGAAAATGCGTGCAAGGTAAAGTGTATATATTTATGTGATGAATATAAAATATATTTATTACATGAATGATTACAAATAATTTTATTTTAGAATTATTGATCATTATAAATTATATTCTTATAATAATTAATTTTATCATAGAAATGTTTTTATTAATTATTTTTCATGAAAATATGATTTTATATTATTTAAATAATATATGAAATGAATATTAGAATTATTATAATAATTATTTTATTTTATTATATGAATTTAATATATATTAATTAAGTTAATTATTTTAACTTAATTAATAATGTAAGACCCCAACTTTTATGAATAAAGATGAATTTTTATAAATATCATTTTTGAATATTATGGAGTGAATTTGATATAATGTTATAGTTGTGGGTAATATTTATAAATTTTGCAAAGTAAGCAAGTTGTTATATAATATTCAATTGGTCTGGGAATATTTGTTTTAACAGGAATATTCATGACGACCAAGACAATCATCAGTGGACCCCACAACGGAATTATTATCTAATGAGAAAATGATGTAAATATCTTTTATATAAAAATAACGACAAAAGTTTTACCGTTAAAACTGTTGAAATAACCTAAGTTAAAAATACGATGTCTGGCGTGGTTGCATAGTAGCACACGGTATTGATTATTGATGCTTACGTGAGAAGTCATTCGGTTTTGTTCAATTATTGCTACGAAGAATTTGCGATAGTATCTCATGTTATTTGATTCAATTATTGTCGATATTTTATATATTATTAAATCAATAATTGAGACGACAAAGTTATTCATATTATTATTTGCAATATTGACGATGTCTAGAAGTTCTGTCAAGGAGAGGTTTGGTCACCTAATTGCACGCCAATAGGGAGAAATCCTTATTGGAAAGACCCCTCTTTCCTGGGAACGATCTGGTTGTTAAATATTGCGAATTATAATAATGATGATAAATGTTGTTAAAAATATTGAGGGGATTTTTATGAAGTATTTGATGTAAATTTTGCTTATTTTATGGACCCCCATTTACCCATTTTTCAAAATAATCGGTAGAAAGTTATTCGATATATATATATATATATATAATAGGTGGGGCCCACTGTGGGGCCCACGTTTGAAATTGAAAAGGAAGGTGGCTGATGGTTGTTCACGGGTTGTTGTAATATTATATATATATATATATATATATATTATATTAATTTTGTTATATATATATATATATATATATTATATTTTATTTAAAACTTTTCATTTTATTAAAATAGTATCATTTCCATTCTCCTATAAATAGTATCCTTTCCATTCTCCTTTCCAGTTGCAAGGCGCAAAATTCTTTTCGAAGATTGATCTTCGTTCCGGATATCACCAATTGAAGATTAAAACCAATGACATTCCAAAGACAAATTTGCGAACTCAAAGATTTTATTACGAATTTCTAGTCATGTCTTTTGGATTGACTAATGCTCCTGCTGCCTTCATGGATATGATGAACCGAGTATTCAAGGAATATTTGGATCACTTTGTGGTCGTCTTTATTGATGACATCATCATATATTCCAAAAGCCGTGAAGATCATGAGCAATACTTGAGGCTGATACTCCAAAAGCTTCGTGAAAACAAGCCTTATGCCAAGTTGTAGAAATGCGAGTTCTGGCTTGAGGAAGTAGCATTCCTTGGGCACGTAGTATCAAGTCATGGAATATTTGTTGACCCGACAAAGATTGAAGCTATTCAAAACTAGGAACAACCTAAATTAGTGACCGAAGTACGTAGCTTTCTCGGCTTAGCTGGTTATTATTGGAGATTCGTAGAAGGGTTTTCTCGAATCGCAACTCCATTAACTCAGCTAACTCGGAAAGATACAAAATTTAGTTGGAGCGAGGAATGTGAGAAGAGTTTTCAAGAACTCAAGAGGAGACTCATTTCAAAGACTGCTTACGACATTACCATCCTGCTCTAAGGATTTGTCATCTACAAGGGTGCTTCAGGCAAAGGGTTAGGATGTGTTCTCATGCAACATGGGAAAGTCATAGCCTATGCCTCTCGGCAACTCAAAGAATATGAGAGGAATTATCCTACTCATGATCTAGAGTTGGCAGCTGTTGTCTTCGCACTTAAATTTGGAGGCATTACTTATATGGGGAGAAAGTGGAGATCTTTACGGATCATAAAAGCCTCAAATATTTCTTCACCCAAAAGGAACTCAACATGAAAAAATGACGTTGGCTTGAACTGTTGAAAGATTATGATCATACTATTCAATACCATCCTGGAAAAGCGAACGTGGTAGCTGACACATTGAGTAGAAGATCATATGCAGGTACGAGTGCGATATTGTCAACGCAAAGGCCCATTTTGTATGACTTGCAAAAGATGGAAATAGAGTTAAAGACTCCAGGGACCCACGTGTTGATGGCAAACATACGAGTAAAACCAACTTTAATTGATAAAGTTAAAGTCGCTCAAGCTACAGATCTGGAGCTGATGCGTATGAGGAAGAAAGTGCAAGAAGGTGTTATCCCGAAAGTAAGAATCGATGAAAAAGGAATACTTCGAGTCAACTCCAGACTTTATATTCCTAATGATTCTGACTTGAAGTATAAAATCATGATGGAGGCGCACAACACACCATTTGCAATCCATCCTGGGAGTACCAAAATGTATCGTGATCTTCGACATTCATTTTGGTGGAGTAATATGAAGAGAGAGATAGCGCAGTTTATCTCATGGTGTCTAACTTGTCAACGAGTCAAGGCGGAGCATCAAGTGCTAAAAGGTCCATTGCAACCACTTGAAATTCCAGAATGGAAGTGGGAGCACATTACCATGGATTTCGTTACTGGTCTTCCCAAGGTTTCTCAAGGCATAGATGAGATTTGGGTCATTATTGATAGATTGACCAAGTCTGCTCATTTCTTACCAATACGAGAAACTTATACACTTGAACGTCTTGCTCGTATGTATATAAATGAGATTGTAAGACTGCATGGTATGCAAATATCCATAGTTTTTGATCGAGACCCAAGATTCACTTCAAGATTTTGGGTTAGTTTACAAAGAGCTATGGACACGGATTTACAATTTAGTTCGGTATATCATCCTCAAACGGACGGGCAGTCGGAATAGACCATTCAAACTCTTGAAGATTTATTAAGACTCTGTGTCCTTGACTTCAAAGGAAGTTGGGACAAGTTCTTACCATTGGTGGACTTTTCCTACAACAATAGTTATCAAACAAGTATTGGCATGGCTCCATTTGAGGCATTGTATGGAAGAAAGTGTCATTCTCCAGTATGCTGGGATGAGGTGGGTGAAGCAACGTTGTTGGGACCGGAGTTGGTGCGTATGACTACGGAAAAGTTTCAAACGTTCTGACAACGTATAAAAACCTCACAAGATCGACAAAAGAGTTATGCTGATCTTCATCGAAAGGACGTGGAATTCGATATTGGAGATCATGTGTTATTACGTGTTGCTCCATGGAAAGGAGTTATGAGATTTGGAAAGAGAGGAAAGCTCAATCCTTGATTCATTGGCCCATTTTTAATCCTCGATCGAGTAGGAACTATGGCCTATAGACTCGCTCTACCGCCAAGTATGTCTCGTGTTCATAACATTTTTCACATATCCATGTTACGTAAATATGTGGAAGACCCGAACCACATTATTGAGTTAGAACTGGATGAAATAGCGGAAGATTTAACGTATGAGGAGGTTCCTATTAAAATCTTGGATAAGAAGGAACATATTCTACGCTCCGAGGTTATACCTCAAAGTCAAAGTTTTGTGGAGAAACCACGATGTTGAGGAAATGACCTGGGAGTTAGAATCTGAAATGAGATCAAGGTATCCTCACCTCTTCGTCATACCAGGTATGTACCCTAATTTCGAGGGCAAAATTTCATAAGAAGGGGAGGTTGTAAGACCCCAACTTTTATGAATAAAGATGAATTTTCTATAAATATCATTTTTGAATATTATGGAGTGAGTTTGATATAATGTTATAGTTGTGGGTAATATTTATAAATTTTGCAAAGTAAGAAAGTTGTTATATAATATTCGATTGGTCGGGGAATATTCGTTTTAACAGGGAATATTCGTACAATGGCACAATCATTGGTGGACCCCACAACGAAATTATTGTCGGAATGAGAAAATGACAAAAATATCTTTTTATAAAAATAACTATAGAAGTTTTACCGTTAAAACTGTTAAAATAACCGGTGTTAAAAGTACAGTAATACGCGTGGTTGCATAGTAGCACACGGTATTAATTATTGATGCTTACGTGAGAAGTCACTTAGTTTTGTTCAATTATTGCTACAGTAATTGCTGCATAGTATCTCACATTATTCGATTCAATTATTGTCGATATTTTATATATTATTAAATCAATAATTGAGACGACAAAGTTATTCATATTATTATTTACAATATTGACGATGTCTAGAAGTTCTGTCAAGGAGAGGTTTGGTCACCTAATTGCGCGCCAATAGGGAAAAATCCTTATTGGAAAGCCCCCTCTTTCCTGGGAACGACCTGGTTGTTAAATATTACGAATTATAATAACGATGATAAATGTTGTTAAAAATATTGAGGGGATTTTAATGAAGTATTTGATGTAAATTTTGCTTATTTTATGGACCCCCATTTACCCATTTTTCAAAATAATCGGTAGAAAGTTATTCGGTATATATATAATAATAATATGTGGGGCCCACGATTATAATTGAAAAGGAAGGTGGTTGATGGTTGTTCACGGGTTGTTGTAAGATTATATATATATATATATATATTATATTATATTTAAAAGTTTTCGTTTTATTAAAATAGTATCCTTTCCATTCTCCTATAAATAGGATGCTTAGTTAGAATTGAAAATCACACTAGAGTCAGAGAATTCTTCTTCTATAATATTGAGCGTATTTCTTTAGAGTTTTAGAAAGCTTTGAGCGTAGAAAACAGTATAAGTTTTCTTCAAGAAAATCCCCGCTATACCAGTTGGAATACTCTTCTTTTCAAGGTAAGGGATGTTATTTTTGTTCAATATTCGCTTGAAATAATATTTTCTTCCATACTCTGTAGTATGTAAATAATATTATTTCGTTTTAGATTTTGAATTCTATACTCGTTTTGTTAAAGTTTTGGCTTCTAAACTCCATGAAATTAGTAGAATATCCTTGATATTTGCGTTTCATCCAGTATCTTTTCATGGAAATATTATTTTGAGCATTCTTGATAAGTTTTAACTTTTTCATGTCGGAGTACTATTCACAGGGTTACTATTCCTGAAGTACTATTCACGGGGTACTATTCACTTGAGTACTATTCACTCGGGGTACTATTCATGATAAAAATTGATTCGTTTTCGGTCCAACTTATTTTTGGTCCAATATTATTCTTGAATTATACTCCACAAAGCAGTATCATGTTGACAATTTGGACGTTATTTTTTTTTGGATAAATTAAATTATAAATCTTTAAAAATTTATCCTTGAACTTGTTTTATTGAATTCTTATATCATTGTCATCATCCTCATGTTTATTTTATGTTGAAAGTCATATATGGCCTGTAGTGCATAGATGGACTTGGTATGATTGTGACCAGGGATTATTCGGTATAATCATGACCGTAATGTTACAAATAATGTGGTAAAAGTCCTCATTGGCCCGTAGTGCATTAATGGACAGTTGTTAGCATGATCATGACCATTGATGAATACATGAATATCCTTGGCCCGTAGTGCATGGATAATTTATGGTCGGGATACTAAAGAATAGCATTGGTCATAGTGCAGGGGTGATTCGATGATGTGGATTATTTATTAAGCTGAGTCTCAGCGATAAAAGTGATGAAAAACCTTTTGTATCATAGAAGATAGTAGATTTTATGCTCTACTTGACTCTTTTAATGGATTGTTTGTTCTGCTGATGTTTATTATATTTTTTCAGTTTAACAATGTTGAAGGCTAACGATAAATTATTCTGCATTATCTTAGTCATAATATTTCTTACTAGGCTAGTTTAGCTCACCATTTTGCTTTCATTGTTCTCTTCAGGAAATGAGAACATAATGGGGACTAGTCGGGAAGCGGGAGTGATTTTGTCCGGATGATAGCATTAGTAGTCCTCACTATTCTATGAAATAGTGTAATAATAAATGTATTGAGGACTCCTTTTGAGTTGAATACTGTCTAGAAGACAATATTCGTATTAAAACTCTCAGTTTATGTTTTGTCGTATTTTATATGACAGTTGTATTATTAAGTTGTATTTGAATTTTGTATCATGTATTTGGCGACTCAAGATGGGTGATGTATACCTATTTTGGGGGAGTCACAAATAATGTTATATATGCAAGATAAATCAGATATGCAATCCAAACCCTAATTCTCGATTTAGAATAAGGAAAGAGGATAATAATATAATATTATTTTTATTTCAGTACTATAAATATGTACTGAATGTACGTATTGTTAATGGTTGGTCAATTATAGTATATAGTGTCAAAACCCTAATATTAATTTGTTAAACCCTAACTTGAAACTCAAACCGGAGTTTGCGATTGGTGAGGAATTGTGGTACGTGATTAATGACAATTATTATATTATGCTAATTAGGTAAACCCTAATTATTGACTAGAAACCCTAATTATAAACTAGAAACTCTAATTTCCAATTTAAAACCGTAATTACTAAAGTGGAAACCCTAATTATTATTTTAGTAAATTATAATGTTAATTAGGAAACCCTAATTTATAATTTGGGGAACCCTAATAATATCAAGAAACCCGAAGTATTTTTAAAACCCTAATTTTCTGTTAAAAACCCTAATTTTAATTAGTAAGTTCTAATTAAAATTTTATTAAACTTTTAACTTAATTTTTCAAACCCTAGAAATTATTTGGGAAAGCTTAAGGTTTAAAATCTATTGATTAAAACCTAGATTCAAGTAGCATAGACAAGAATACCCTTAATTTCTTTGTTAGTTTACTAAAATAGCATTTTTGGATTTATTTAATGAGATAGCTTGCTTGCAAATCCTACCAAATCTAGGAGTTGGTGACAAACTTATTTGACATTCTGGCTTAAAGAAACTTCAGCAAATCAGTTCATGTATCAGCCATATGCAATATAACATAATATATATAGATTCAAGAGAGATAAAAAGTACTGATTAAGCTCATTTGATCACCACACTCATCCAAGACCCTCTCTATCTCTCTAACCTAAGAAATATAGTAGTATATCAGCTCCCAAATAGAGCCCCACGAATTCCACTAACAGATCAAAAGCTCAAAATCAAAATTTTTCAAAGTGAGGTATAAAGCTAATTAATCCTATAATCTGATCCTGGTAGATGTGTTAGATGTTAGTTTTTTTGTGTTAAACATGTTGAATATAGTGTTATTAGTTGATCTGGGTTGGTATCTTGTAGATCCATAACATTTAGGTACTCGAAATTAAAGTTTTTGAAAATCTGGAAAAAGTTTAAACTGTGGTCTGACAACGAATGTCAGTGGCCACAAATCTTTCTATGTTTGTGATTTTTCTTGTTTTAAGTTTTGGATTTGTAGTTTGACATAAGGTCTTTGATCTAGAAGTGGAATCAAAGTTATTCCATGTACAGATTTCAAGATATCCTTGGTCAAAACCCATTGACCGGGCATGACCAGTCAATTTCTGGGTAACCCAGAAAGTATGAACCAGCGTTTGACAACATTTTGCAATGCTTATATCTATCAGGTGTTATATGATATGTTTATGTTATGATATCCAGTTTGTAGCCTGATATATGGACTTTATATTTAGACCTTTAGATTGCTTAAACAACAAATATATTGAATGTAATGGATGGTCAAACTAGGCCATCCAATCACGAAGCTAAGTTTTGGAAATTCGAAAAATTGTTAGATCAAGCCCTCTGACAGGGTTTGACTAAACCATAACTTGTAATTCTGTTAACTTTAGACTGCGATCTTGATAATTAGTTGTTTCTTGTCATGTGTACTACAAGTATGAACCAAGAAATCATTTAAAGGATTACCAGAACTGGGATAAAATTGAGCTACAAAGTGAGCAGTCGAAGATGTCTGGGTTTTTGGGTAACCCAGAAAGCCCAGAAAGATTCTGATAGCCACTTTGAAGCTTTTGATCGTGCAGTTATGATATGGTATGACCTAGATGATGATTGTTTTGTGTAGTGCTACATAAACACTACATGATCAATGTTTAACATGGCCCAAAACATGTCTGACCAGAGAATAAATGTTGGTCAAACCGAGGCCCCTTGAACATCGGCACCGCCAAATTGTTCTTGAGCTCAAGAACACCAATCATGACAAAAGCGTAAACCGCTAAAAGCCTTTAGCGATGGATTTAATTATTTTAGTTTTCTAATTTCTGAAAAATTCATTAAAAATAGAAAATAAATTCTAAAAATTACAAAAATTATTTTAAGTTATAAAAAATTAACTTTTAATAATTTGACATATTTTTCATAAATATTAGTTTTTATTTAAATATTATTGGTATTTAATTTATTTAATAAATGCATTAAATAAATTAATTAAAATGATTTTATTATATTAAAAATCATTTTAAATGATAATAATGTATTTAAAAATATTTTAAGTTATAAAATATAACTTTTAATATTTTAAAGCAAAATTAATTAATTAATTAATATTAATCATAATGGATTTATTTAATAATTATATTAAATTAATTAATTTAAAAATAATTTTAATATTAGAAAATTCATTTTAAATGAAAATAAAGAGTTTAAAAATATTTGAAGTTATAAAATATAACTTTCAATATTTAAAGGTAAATTTCGTTAATTATTTAATGTTAATGATATTAAAATTATTTAATAATTATATTAAATCATTTTAAATGAAAATAAAGTGTTTAAAGATATTTTAAGTTATAAAATATAACTTTTAATATTTAAAGGATAATTTCATTAATAATTTAATATTAGTGATATTAAATAAATATTAATGATATTAAATTTATTTAATAATTATATTAAATAAATAGTTTTATTAATTTAAAATCATTTAAAAGGGTATAAATGAATTAAAAATATTTTAAGTTATAATTAATGACTTTTAATATTTTGATAAATAGTACATTAATATTTAAATATTAATGGTAATTATTTAAAATAATTTTAAATGCTTTAAAAATCATTTAAGGTAATATTAATACTTTAAAAGTATTTTAAGTTATTATAAATAACTTTAATATTTTGACAATGGTTTCATTAATAGTTTAATATTAATTAAATATTAATGATAATATAATTATTTAATATTTAAATCATTTAATAATAATTTCGGTGTTTGAAAAATTATGATAAATTATAATAATTATTTAAAAATTATTATAAGTTAATTAAAAATAATATGACTGATATTTTCAGTTATTGAACTATAGGATAGAGTCTTAGACTCGATAATTACCCGATAAAGGCGTCGGTACACCGACATGTTTTAGAAATTGATCTGAACTTAGATAATTTGACTAGATACGTGTTTGTTTGTGACCCAATGACTGCTAAACCTATGTGATAGTGTGATTAGGTAATGTGTTGACTGCATATAGTAGTACTATGTGTTATGATATAATATTCTAATTGAACGAATGATCTTATTAATGATAGGTTGTTATATAAAAGATAAAACTACATTGCGTATTGTAAGTAGCAGACCAGGAGTATCCTACCTTTGCATTAACTCTATTGCTATCGATTATGTATCCGATCATTGTTTGTCAACTCAGTACTATATTATAATTCAGATACTTATTCTGTTCGTTAATTTCTAAATATGGTTATACAAGTGTCCTCACTTGGATAATCATTGTATTTAATCACATGTTGATATATACTTATTAATTTCCATTATGTATACGTTGACTTCAAAGTCGTATAAGTTATTTACTTTGGCTAGACACGAACTTAGAAATATTGTTGAACAAGATAAAACCTTATTATTATCCGACCAAATTGTTTTGGATCAAATTCCCAACTAAGTATGAACATCCCGCATATGAGAAAACTTTTATGCGCTAAAGGCGGATAGATGAACGATAACATCGTTCTTGCATGTAGTATTGATCAATACAGGGCATAACGGGTTGATTACCCCCCGTGCCCATAAGTTATGATGGTTTGCAGATGAAGTTCTGTTTAACCTTTTCGAAAATAGAAAAAAATATTCATAGTCTATCGACTAATCCCCAGTTATAGTTAGTACATAGATTCAAAATTTTGATATAGAATTAATATATTGTTTTTATTGGTTCAGTTTACTTCATAACTATTGATTCGTTGTAGAAGTGTCGTAGAAAGAAAACATTTAATCCTTTCAGCTAATATTTATAATTGCTATTACTTGCTGATCACTCAAATGCTCATTCTTGCTTAATTTAAAATGTTTTCAGCTAAGTATGAATAACCTGAAGGCTCTGCTAAGAACAAGGGAAAAGGAAAGGTTGCTGAATGAGTTCTGTGTTATCTTATGTAATAGTTTATCTTTATTAAGACTATGATACTTATTATTATCATATATTGTAATGAATGTTTAAAGGTCGCGCACTTGGGATTTAGACTCTGATTTATGTACATTAAGTTTGATATTTATATTATTGTTATTATTATTAGTATTATTTCGCTCATAGAAATGGTATCGTGAAGCACCAAGCTTAGGTTTCAAGTACCTGAATTTGGGGGCGTCACAGTTGGAGTGGTATTGACATATCCCGGTAGCATCAAATCTCTTAAAATGGGGATTAATTGGAGGTAACGATTCTATGTTCTTCCTTTTATTGATTAACATATGCAGGATCTCCTCCATCGGTTGTCCCAAAGGAGTGAACTTTCTTTAATCCGCACACTCTCGATGAGCCTAGCATCTAGCTTTCCTTGCAAGTTTTTCTTCCCAAGTTTCACTCTCTTGGAATCGTTGTTGATCCCTTTTTATAATAGAGAGGAGATTAGTTTGCCCCTGACTGATCAGCTGTCGAGTAACTTGGTGTTGAGTTATTATCAATTTGGCCAGCTGACCAATCTTTTCTTTGATAGACTCCATTTCATGCTTGATTGAAGACCATCCTTCAGAATAACCCAACTCCGTTGAGATATTTTCTTAGGATGTTTCTCCAATGTATTGGAGGTATTTGGAAGTTTCCCCCCGTCCAATACCAATTATGTTAACTCTATCCTCATTCTGTTGAGGAAGAGGGTTATCTTGAACATGTGGTGGCTCTGGTGTTGTTACCATGATCTCACCATTGTCTATCATATCCTGGATCTTATTCTTTTAGAACCAACATTCTTGGGTATTAAAGCCTGGAGCCCCCGAATGATAAGAATATTTCTTGCTTGGGTCAAAATTCTTCCTACTTGGATTGGCTGGTGGAAGAAGCTGCGTGATTTTCTTCTGTGTTGTCAGAAGCTTGAGGATATTCTCAAGTGAGGCCCCTAAGGGTGTAAATGTCCTTCGACATTTGACTTCTCCTCTTCTTTAGAAAGTAGGATTTGAGGTTTGTACAGATGTTTGAAAAGGGGAATAATTCTTTATTTGAATGGGAAAGTTTTTGTTTTGATTGCCTCTCTGAGTTTGGTCCCAAGGATACATCATCTTCTTTCTTCTTATGAACTCTTTGAGGATTATTCCCATAATTTCCAGCCTAAATATGCTCAGGCACGACTTCTAAAGTAGTAAGGTCTTTAATCTTTCCAGACTTCAACCCCATCTCAACCATTTATCCGTGTTTGATCATTTCTAAAAATGGTTTTCCTATGCCTGCAGACTCTCTCATAGAATGGAGCTTCTTTTATGACGATGAATGTCAATACCATCTCAATTTTTGTCATTGATGGAATAAATTGAGCTGTTAGATGTCTCCATCTTTGGGCATATTCTCAGAATAACTCAATAATTTGCTTTTTAACTTTGGTAATTGATGTCTGTCTGGAGCCATTTATGACTAGAAGCTATATTGATTTAGGAAGGCATGCTAGCTCTTCCCAACTGTGGATTTTGGATTTTTCCAATCGGGCATACCAGGCTCTGGCCTATTCGGTCAGACTTTTTTGAAATAGCTGCATTCTAAGCTTTTCATCCTTTGCATAGGATCTGAGTTCTCCAATGTACACTTTTAAATAGGTGTAAAGATCTCCCAATTCGTCATATTTCTCAAATTTTAGAATTTTGAACTTGTCTGGATACTAGGCCCCTGGAAAGATGCAACGGTCTGAGTAGTTAACATTCCCATATGCTCCAGTCCCTTTGATTGACCGAATGGTTTCTTCCATTTGTTGGACTTTTTTTCAGATATCGCCAGTATCTCGATCATCTTTGAGATTGATGATTTCAGGGGCTTTGTTGGTCTTTTCATTGTTTTGAGGTTCTGGAATCTTTGCTTCCTTTTTCTTGCCAGTACCCTGACTGCCACCTTATTTGGAGGACTCTAGTTGAGTGGGTATTTGTTTACCCTGAGTACTTTTGCTCTGTTCTTTTAAGAAGGCAGCCAATTCTACTATCTGATTTTTGAGTCCCTCGAATTCTTCCTGAGACACGAAACCTGACTTCTATTGGGTATTTTCTTCCATGTTAATGGGTAGGCTTTTTGTTTTCTTAGATTTGGATCTGATGATGGAACCAATCTTGCCTACAGTAAAAGTAGGTAGTTTAGTCTTGATAAACCCAAACATTATGCATGCTTATGTAATGTGTTAGTTTTTAGGGGTTTTTCTAATGTTTTTCTGCAAAACAGATGTTAATTGTTTTGATGACAAAATATCATGGCAAGATTTGATATTTGACAATAACTTTGAAAGAATTGATATTTATAATATTTAATACTTTACAACATTTACAATATTTAATATTTGACAAGATTTGCAAAGGACATGTATTAAAGAGGGAAGGCATTCAGAGACTTCCCTACGTGTTTGGTTTATCAGAGGCTAACCTATCTTAGGTTACTCTCACGGGCTTTTCGGTATGGAGGTTCCCATATCAACGCAATCTACTAGATGGGAAGTTAATTTGATCTTTCAAATGGACCGAATCTGAGTGGTACCTTTCCTGAGCCTCACTTGGACTTAATCACCGCTAGAGTCCAGTAATCAATGACAGACGGGTTTGCCTCCAGGTGGAGGAATCACACAACATATATTCATCGTGTCTCACCACATGCAAAATGATGACATTGTGCGAAGCACAAATATAAAGTGTGATAAAGAAACATTCACATCTATTCAATGTAAAGACGTCAGTTCACATACATGCACAAAAAAGGAAATCAAATAGATTGAAATGCGGCTTAAGCCCTCTACTGCCCCCAGCAGAGTCACCACCTGTCGACACCGGAAAGATTTTTATCTCTCTTCCTATGTGTTTCTTAACCTTTATATTTTTTATGTGAATTTATTTGAACTGAAGAGTGAGATTTTTAGGAAAAGGTCGACATACAATGTTGATAATTTGAAAAGATTGATTTTAATTGGTCCGAATTAGACAGAGCCGTCGGTTGGTATGAGTTAAATAGTTGTATCAACTCAACCGAGTTTTAAATGATTTTGCAATATGGCTCAATATTGGACTCTATTTAATTGATCTTGGAAACCAAGATTAATAGAGTTCTGGGGCTTGATTAAGCAGTGGGAAGGTGTTAAGCACCCCCGACTTTTGTGAAACACGGTTACTGCGCTTTTTGTTCCCTAATTTGTGTGTATATGTGTGTGTATTGCAATTAATTGGGCCTAAGTGCTTTATTTGGAAGTAGTGTTATGCCTTTTTTGCACCTATATACAAAGGGTTTGAATTGTATAAAAACTCAATTTTAATACAAGTCATATAAAATGATGTATTGAAAATAGGTTTTCAAACCCTTATGCTCACATAGTAATTGAGGCCTTTGATACTTCCATTTTATTATGTATTCGACTTATTTTGATTTTATTCTCGAGATGCAAAGCATCTTCAAAAAAAGAATATATATATATATATATATATATATATATATATATATATATATATATATATATATGCCCAACACCACATGAAGGATTTTCACTATTTGTGGGACCTTAAATCTGGATAACCGTTTTAAGGTCCTATATTACAATTACAAAATTTGCAAGCTAGTTGTACAACTAAAAAGGGTCCATCATGGGAACCAGATCTAGATCCGTCAACTGAATCTTAGATCACGTGGCTCTTAGGCTCACGTGATATCACATAAATACACTGCATAGAAAATATATTGAAATTAAACAAATATATTTACACTAAACGTCGCAAAACAAAGGATCCATTAGCCAAATCCTTACATGCGCGTAGCCAAAGCTTCCAGCGTCCTCTAGATACAGATCTAGGGTCGCGTGGTTACTAAATATTTATAAAAACTAGAAAGAAAACTAGATCTATACAGATCTTTTCATTCTTGCTTCCAAGTTCACGTTTGACACTTTTTGAACCGGTTAAAAGCTAGATCTAGCTAGATTCGGTACAGATCTAGTCAATAAAACTCAAATATTAACTATTTACAAGAAATGCATGGTTAAAACTTTAGATTAATGAATATCAATCGTTAAAAAGCTATATAAAGCACTTATATACGTAGTAGAGCAAGCTAAGAAGTCAAATTAGGCGAAATCTTACAGTTAGGCATGAGAATGGCTATTGAACAGCTTTAAACACTTCAAAACTCATTTTTCACCTGTTAAAACTTGATATGTTACAATATATATGTATAAAAATTATATAAGAGATTTACAAAGATTGAACGGAACAAAGCTGCCTTTCGCTCTCAAATGGCCTGATTTCTCTCTCCCGGACTCTTTCTTTCTCTCTTTTTTTCCATCCAAATGAGTTGGGGGGAGGGAGTATATATAGTCCCGATCAGCCGTGGGTCTACCTGCGACTGACCCTAATGGCCCCGGCCTGGTGGGTCCCGTCATCTCAAAGTACTTGCAGTCCGACCAACGCGCAGTCTGCTTGAACCTTCAAAACTTTGAATTAGGGAATCCGATGGAAGCGTGCTATACCTTTCCGGAAATCCCTTTCTGAGAGCTACACAATGACATGAGATTTGACTAGATCTTTGAGTCTTCGAATCTTCGCAGTCTGTCCGTTGAGCTGTATTGCGCTATTTTCACTCAGGATTGATGTTATGGTCTTACATGACCTTCTTCATGGTAATTTGATTTCATTTGGTGTTGAGTTGGAAAAATTACTCTTTTTCCCTTTCGGGTTGATTTTTGAGCTTTATGTGCTGCAACTGTCTTTCTTCAGGGTTGTCTTTGGAGTTTTGTCGGATGTTGACTTCTGTCTGTCCTCAGGGTTGTCTATAAAGTTGATTTGATGTCCCACAGGGCTGTCTCCGGGGGTTTGGTCTGATGATCTCCCAGGGTTGTCACCGGGGGACTAGTTTGATGATTTCTCAAGGTTGTCTCTAGGGAACTGGTTTGATGATTTCTCAGGTTTGTCTCCGGGGAACTATTCTTCCCTCCTACATAGTTAGTAACAGGAATGCAAAATTTTAAGTGTCTACAAAGGCATGTGGTAAATGTGGAAAGAATCACTCTGGAAGTGTATGAAGGGAAAGAATGTTATAATTGTGGATAGGAGGGTTATATCTCTCCTAATTATCCAAAACCTAAGAAAGGAGGATGTTTTTCATATCGAGGAATGGGTCATCAATTCAAGAATTGTCCATTGAAGAAGGGTAATGAAGGAGGAAGCGTCAACAAGGGTAGTAATAGCAAGTTAACTATTGGAGGACCAGTTTTGCCAAGCAAGCCGATAGCTCGTACATTAAACATGACTGTGCAAGACACAGTAGCATCGAAGAAAGTGGGGTCAGGTATTATTCCGTTTAATAATATATAAGCCTATGCATTATTTGATTCAAGAGCTACATGTTCATTTGTGTCTGATGATTTTACTAGAAGATTAGATTTACCTAGTGAAAAGTTAGAAAACCCAATGAATATAGAGGTTGTCAATAAAGAAGTAATCTCTGTTGAGTATATCCATAGAAATTAGTGTGTGGAAATAAGGGGACATAATTTGTGACTTTCCCAAGATAGGTCTACATCACCCATCTTGAGTCACCAAATATATGGTACATAATTCAAATACAAACTTAATTATACAACCGTCGTGTAATATACGACAAAACATAGTTGAGTGTTTTAATACGAATATTGTCTTCTAGACAATATCAAAACTCAAATGGAGTCCTCATTACAATTATTATCACATTATTTCATAGAATAGTGAGTACTAATATAACACCATCTCGGACCATCACTCCATTCCCTGACTAGTCCCGCCTACGTTCTAATTTCCTAAAGAGAACAATGAAAGCAAAAGGGTGAGCTCATGTGACGCCCCCAAATCCAGGTCCCTTCGAACCACGGATTCGGTCCACCACGATACTACTATTGTCAAACTATTTATATCTTTTATTCATAACTTAATGAATATAACTTTAGTTATTACAATTTAGAATATAAATTCTTTCCATTTCTAGGATCTATGTAATGACCCCAAACTTTTATAAGTTTCAAATCTTGGTCATTTACCATTCCTGTCTTACATCATATTCGATGTTATAAAAATATGCGAAATAATTTAAACTCTTTCAATCTCCTTTAAGAAATAATCTTTTATTAATTTCTTTACTCGAATCAATTACAAATCCCTGAATCAAATTATATTATGATTCTTTCTATTCAATTTCTGTATAAATTCTTACACCTCAATTCGAACTCCTTTATGTACCGCCTAGTACAACTTTACAGGCTAACTTATATTACACATCGTAAACTACTATCAAGTATATCTACTAGAACCTAAACATGGTTCAAGAGCATATATTTAATTAAACAAATCAATCTCCTTTGATGTGATTGAACTTTATCAATCAAGTAGCACGTAACTTTACCGTGAGTCCTTAACCTGCAAAAGTGGTTATTTGCAAGGGTGAGCTCGACAGCCCAACTATTCTAGCAGTTTTCATGCAGCACATAGCATATAATAACATACTCAGTTCATACATTCATAACCAATTAATATTTACTACACATGTTACTTCACACATAACAGGCATAGAGATTTACTAACATAGGCATATCATCAAAGATCAACTTTCACATTTCATACATATCTCATATGCATTTCATATATATACATCAACATTTGCATAGCATAATATAGATCAACGAACAGTTATAGATTTCATATATCAAATAGGAACTGAAAGACATGCCTGATTCGTAGTTTATCAACTACGACTTAACTACTTAAAGCTTATCTGCACTGCGTGTATTCCTCTTGATGACCTCAATTTTCTAACTATAGCTTTCCAACCCTCCAATTGCTCTCCACTCTCCAATTCAACTGACTTTCTCTATAGCAACTTCTCAAAAAAAAAAAACTCAACCCACATAAATTAGAAGGAAGGAGCTCTATTTATAGAGGAGGGATTATCCAAATCATGGCTTTGCACATTGAATTAATCCAAGGGGATGAAGAAGAAGCCATTGGATGTTGGAGAGTTGGTTACCAACTCCACTTCCCCCATCCTTCTAGCCATCATCAGACTACAACGTAATAAAGAAGAAATGAGATAGGCCTTAGCTTTTTTGCCAAACACGTGAATGAGAAGTAGGGAGCAATTGGACACTAAATTTGGGACAAGCTAAATAACTCAGCAACTTGTTACTCGAACGCTTGGTTTGGTTCTTTAAATTTTCAAAATGTCATTTTAATGTATAAGTGCTACTACACCAAGTAAAGTTAGGGATTATTTATGTACTCACATCATATAGTCCATATACATTAATCCACATATTTTAATCTTTAAAACATGTGCGGACTTAATTTAATTTCTCACTAATAACTTAATACCTCTTTTTACTATTTAGTTACACATTGGTATTGAAATAAATATTTTAATAACACATATTTATTTACTACCATCTTTTAGGGTACACATATAATTGTCTCATCACCTAGGATGAGATAACAAAACTTATTTAAATCAACTTTATGATTTAATTACTTTTATCATATGTATATCATTAGTCCCAACTAAATGCCACACCTCATGTAGCCTTAAGCCATAGCTATTATATATTACTACTGTCCACATTTCCCATATTACGCATAGTAATACTATTAATATTTTAATTGAGCTAAATATCATTCAGTTGGGTACTTCCAACCCATTCATTCATATCACCCAAAAATATTATAATGATCAATGTCAATCATTTATTCTCTTTTAATAATTTCAGTCAAACCTTTAGTCTAGTTTAACTTTAATACTCATGCCACACAAGGCTCATTTATCACATTTATGAGAGTTATATAACTTAAGCTCATTATTTCTATAATAAAATATTAGGGTCTAGGCCACGTTTGGCTTTTCTCCAATTTCACATTAATATAAAGTTTAGGTCACACTTTATCAGAATGCTAAATTATTTAGCTTACTTAAATAATTACGTACTTAAAGTATGCACAACTTATACACTTAGAATAATTAATATTTACTCTATTAATTACTTAAATTATACACTATACGTATAATTATTTGGTTGTCCCAAGACAACTTCTTCTATCTTTATAATCAGCCACACCTTAAGTGTTAATCTAATCCCTCCATCTCTAACCAATATTCATTTATAATTATATTGGTACTTTCTTTCATTAATCACTTATCTTTCAAATATTACAATACTATGTAATATATTTAAAATATCAAATTAATAATTAACATATTTCTTATCTCCTCTTATGCTAAACACATATATTAATTCACCGTCTTTTGTAAGTGAATTAATCCTTTCTATTCAAAATAATACCATGACAAGTAATATTTATAAAGGCACCTACTATAATCACATATTCCACACGTGTATTAACTCACTATTTACTTAAGTGATTACTCAAACCCTTACTATATCACCATAGTTAATTAAGGCTTTAATATTCAAATTATATTATTCCATAATATAACTTCCAATTTAATATAAATTAACCAATATTTAAATGTGTTTGTTAATTCTCATAATTAACTAATTTATGCTTTACTATCTCAATCTATCCATGGATAGCTTAAGCACTAACTAAAACTCATATTACATCATACCAGTTACTAGTATATGTATACAAGTCTAAACCTAGCACACATCGAGTCTTTAATAGTATTCGATATAGTACACTGAGTGGTTTCCCACAAACAACCAACAAATTAGTTTCCGTCTCGTCTACACTGTTTTCACTATGAGTTAGATCGGTTACTAATTCGTATATACCTCCACTCTCTAAAGGAATTATTTAGCCCAACTTCTATACATACATCATTAAAGAGTACGGTTGCACTATCTTAGACTTGATACTTACCCATACATATACTCAAGAAATTGGTGATTATCAAAGATATTCAATGTCACTAACTATTATAAAATAATTCTCTAAATTATTTAATATTGATAGATAAATCTTATCCATCTTCTTTGCAAATTCATCTCTATAATTTATAACAAATATATAATAATGATATATATATTTATTAAACACAATATCACTACTACATAGCGCATATTACCCTATGTAACACAATACCACATACTTCGTAACACATTATATATTTTTATTTGAGCCCTTCACATGCCTTAAGAATTTTATCTACTAAAATCTTATTTTAATATTTTCTGAAATTTTGGGTTCTTACATCCTCTCCCCCTTATAAGGATTCCGTCCTCGGAATCACCAAAACTTCCTCTACTCGGTGCTATTTCAAATTTTACATATTCTTTTGAATAATTTTATCCATTCTCTTTTCGGCTGTTTCATTATAACTTGTTCACTTGCATTCTACCATATTCTCCTTTTTTAAGGAACATTATACTCACTACATTCATCACACAGAAGAATAAGAGTCTTCCACAATTTTTCAATAATCGGGAAGTAGTATGAATAACTTAGATTCCAATTTATGTTGAGGGGTCATACAAGACCGTGAACTAGTGCTTCAACACAATCCTTCACACTACAAACTAGAGTGTTTATCAATCACATAGACTAAAAACACCCTCCACGTACATTAGGTGGCCAGCCTATTGTACCACTACGTTGGGCCGCAACATAGTGTTTTGTAAAGACTACATGCGTTACGTTCGGAACTATTGTCCCCAAAAACATGTCCCCTTATAGGATTGTTCAACTCAGCTTTTCAACATCTGAATCCGCACCAGAGCAATCTGGTTTCGCATAAATATCAAGAACGCTTGAATTCCATAAATATTTTTTTCAACAGCCGTTTAGCCGAATCAAATAGCTTAGACTTTTATCAACAACTCAGACATCAATCGAAATAATTTAGCCAACTTAATTGACCTTCTTCATAATTTAAAAGAAAACCAAAAATTCTTTTATGACGCTACGACACTGCATCTTAGATTAGTAGTACGTTGAGGATTCCGCCATTATATGACTTTGTCATATTACATCATACCATAGTGGGCTGACGATCTTTCGATCATAACTAACACTAGGTTCAACTGCATTGATGACTCCATCGTTTACCATTTTCTACACCATATGAAATGATGCACATGGTTAGAAATACATTTTGAAAATTTTCAAATCATTTTTGTCTTAGCTGAAACAATTAGCATAGACATAAGAATAACGGTATTGTTTTTAAACATCATTGGTTCAATCACATGATCCAATGTTTTTCAAGAAAATAGAAGTGCAAACATCAGCACGAAGTCAATAAATTTTGAAAATCTAGCAGAGCTAGAAGATTTAAAAAATCCATGTTTCTTCATCAACCTCAACCTTTATTACATTGCTTCATTCTACCAATCTTCGAGACCATCAATGCTCACTATACCAAAATTTCTAACTTCATAACATACATATACCCGATATAGTTCATCAAAATTACCACATTTTGGAAATCCAGGAACTTGCTGTAATCATATGAGTTTTAAGAACTTACCCTAGTCAGACCATAGGCGTCCATTCACTGAGGGTTTCAAATCATAAGATCATGAGTCACAAACGTACCATAAGTATGAGTTTTAAGAACTCGCAACTTATCCTTATATTCTCTAACTATAACCTATCTATTTGTTATACACATGAGAAAAGAATCACCTTCTCAACAGGTATATAACAAATAGCGCAACACAAATGTTTCAATGATTATCAGTGCCAGAACTAAGTGGTTTTTACACCAAGTACAATTCTCCGCCCATAACAAGGAATCATACAACTCAGCTGCTGACATGGGTCCTCAATTGAAATCCCACATAACTCTATCTTACACTTTACATGATACGAATTCTTCGTATCTCATAACATACAACTCCTCATGAGTTCATATCGTACCATTTCATAGTACATTCTCTTATAGCATCAAGCTATACACCGTGACAACCCGAATTTTCATAAGTTATTAAAATAAGAATTTAATAATTGAAATTCTTATTACGATATGATTAATGTAACAATCCAGAATTTTAATTGTAATTATAAATATTTATTGAATTATATAAATATTTAATGGATGTGTTTATTGTTGAATATATATTTGTTTAATTTGATTTGATTTGGTTAATTATTTGATTAATAAATAATTAATGGGTTAAGGAAATTAATTGTTATGAGATAATATTCTAATTTAATTTAATAATTAAGTTAGAGAGTTTAAAATGATTAAATGATTTATTCAATAAATTGTTATTAGAATTAATTAAATTAAGTATAAAACTTAATTAAATAAAGTGTGATAAATAACTTTATGATAAAAGAGTTATTAAAATAAATTAAAGGAGTTTAATTTAGTTTTGCCAAACAAGACTTAAATATATTAAGTCTTTAATTTTTAAAGAGTTTTTGCCAAACGGAGCCTTATGGCTTTTGGATTTTTAAAATTTGAATTATTAATAAAATAAATCAAATAATAAATAAAATATATATTAAGTTTGGTAACTGATAAAATTAATAGGGGCAATTATTAGAACGTCAGTTTTTAAAACGTTTGAAAAAAAAATCGTGCGTTGGTTTTTGTTTTGATATTTTCGTATAGTGTATTTGGCCTATACTGATAACTAAGAAAAGGAATGAGCTTTCAGAGAGTTTGAGAGAGCCTGAGAGAGAATCAAGACTTTTAAATAATTATATGTGGTGTTTAACAAGGATTGTCTGAGCAAATTGAAGGTATGTCTATGACCTTAATATTAAATACTAATATATGTTTTACGTTATAATATGTCTTTGTGTTCTTCTTTTTCACTATGTATAAAGTTTTTACAAAATTCTTGTAAACCATATTTTTGTAATTATTATACTAGCATATATGAATATATGATTATATGTTTAACATGTATATAAGATTTTATGCTAATTACGTGTTAAAGAAAAGGAATTGGATTCTGATAAATATTCATTCATGTATGAGCGTGGTTGGTAGAAATATCAAAATTGTTTATGTTAATTGTGAAATTGTGAAATTGAACCTTGTAGATGATAATTAGGTAAGAAATTCAGAGAAGCATAGTTTAAAATAATCAGATTGGTTGTCAGTAGAATTTACAGTGTTCATTGTGTTTATCAACTGTCAGAAATGGAGTTTTATTTTAAAACTTGTTTCAAAGAATTAAGTTTGCTAAAATCGTTGTTCAATTGTTGGTAATTGGTATATCGATGATTGTTAACGTTTATGTGTAATTTACGTGAAGTTATACATGTTAATTGGTGTTAGAAATTAAGACACAGTAGCTTGGTTTTGTTTCTGGTTTTGGGTGTTCTGTAATTCAGAGCCCCAGGACCAAATTTCATACTTCAACACAAATTTTGCGCCTTCAAATACCAAATTTTTGCTACTCATCATTGGAATTACGCCGCCCGACGCCATCGCTCTAGCTACCTCAAATACCGGAAAAAGTGGTCTGGCCTGACGCTTTTGACCTCCCAAAGAAAATAGCCATAACGTTTTCATGCGAACTCTGATTGAGGTGCTTCAAGATGATCTGGAATGAGGACGAATAGACCTACAACTTTTTGTTCTTTAATATTTTCAATTTGAGGTCGGTAATAGGGGTCAAAATGGTCATTTGTGGAACTGATATGTATTAGGAGGCAATCGGAGGGCGTTGGGAATGCACATATGCAAATGTAGTGCTCCTGACGATAAAAGATGTTGTCCTAAGTTATAAAACGCGAGTATTAGTAAATATAATGATGCTTAACATTAATAAATGATGTATTAGATAAGTTGTATAAGCATACTAAGCACACACATGAGAGACGAATCGGGCGTGTGACGAATGAACGTTGAAACGTCGTGCCAAGTGTTAATGAACTTAAAATGTGTTTTGATTCAATTGAAATGAATATTATAAGATATGGAATGGATTTAATATAAAACCAATAAGTACTCCTAGCAAGACTTAAGCATTGCTATGTGAGTTATAAGTCTAAAGTTAACACAATCAAATTGAACATTGTGAGGGTTATAGGATGTAGATTAAAGTTTACATTATAACTACTATGCATTGCTATGTGACTAATAGTTAATGTGAATGATTATATAATTGTGTAGGGCACGTGAAGTACGAGATAATCTTGATGGTCGTTAAACCATTATTGGTAAACAACGATCAAGGCAAGTCTTTCAGTTCCTATTTGCTATGTGAATTTGATTGTTTTAAATCTTTATTGAAAAGAGCATGATGTGTTATATATATGTTGAATGTATGAAATGTTAAAGTCAATTTATGACTACGTTGTTTGACTAAAGCATGCTGATTGAGTAAGGAACTCAATCTTTATAATTGTTATATGAATTGTAGCATGTATGTTATGTTAGTCTGATGTTTATGAGATATATGTTGAGCATGTTATTATGTTCTATGTGATGCATGAAAACTGTTAGATTTTGCTGGGCTGTCGAGCTCAACCTTGCAAATAACCACTTTTGCAGGTTCAAGATTCAAGGTAAAGTTATATCGTACTTGAAACACGTGAGTTAGATGTCATACTTGAAGAATTATATACTTTGGCTAAGTTATTATTATTTGAACCACGTTTAAGGTTCCGAACAATGTATAAATGGTGAATTGTAATAACGTTTTGCGATGTAAACTATTGTAGTATTAAAATGATTCTGAGATATTTAGATGCAAAGGTTGAAGGTTTTGGGAACGAGGATAGTTTGTTATAGAAAATTTTAATTATTCTGCAAATTTCAATGGTTTTATTATAGTTTAATGATGTAAAATTAGAGGTTGAATGTATTATTAACGACCGAAATCGAGAATTAAATTGTATGAATTTTGGGGTCGTTACAGTTGGTATCAAAGCTGATAGGTTAGAAACCTTAGGTAAGAGTACCTTAGGCTATAACCTTAGAGAAGAGAGGTTAAGATAATGAACGAATAAGCTTAAATAGAGTTTGAACAATAAGAAGTAATTTAAGAAATTTTTAAAGAAGGGATTAAAACATGCGTGAGAGGATTCAAAGAAGAATCTCGCAGAGTTATAAGGAATATGAAAGTGGGGTTACCCAACTCCAATAATAAGGATGTAAGGTGATAATAAATAGGCAATGTCTTTAAGAAGAGAATGATAAAGAAGTTAAGAATCAAAAGGTTATATTTAAGTATGGTACAATTGTACTCTTTAATAGTTGATGTATGGTATCTGGGCTAAACGATTCCTTTATAGAGCGGAGGTATATACGAACTAGCAACTCGGAACCTAGTTTGTTGGTTGTTTGTGGGAAACCACTCAGCGTACCATATTGAAACTGTTAGAGACTCGATATGTATCAAGTATAGAAAGTGGATACGTATGATGAAAATGTGGAACTTAACTGAAATGTTGAGCACTGTAAATGAAGTTAGAAATCCTTAAAGGAAGAATTGTTTATAAACAAGAGAATTCTTAGAAGAATCTTGAAGAAATATAAAGATAAGATATGGGAGTTGCCTAACTATAATTGCCAAGATAATGAATAATGATGAATAGACAAAGCCTGTAAGATTAAAAGCATAAATGAAATCGTAAATGATGAAAAAGGAAATAAAGATGATCGTAAAACAAAACGATCATGAGTTAAGAAAAGAATTTTAAGGGAGATGTTTATAGAATAGGATCACGACGTGATCTGTTTAAGTTATAAAAGAAAGATGGTCTGTAATGTTTGAATAATTATAGCTTGATGCTATGAAGGTAATGTACTATGATATAGTACAAGATAACTCACGAGGAGTTATAGATGATGTGGTACGAAAAATTCGTATTGAGCAAAGAGCAAGTTAGGATTAAGATAAAGTTAGGTGGGATTTCAATTGAGGACTCATGTGATGGCTAAGTTGTACAAATCTTTGTATGGGCGAGGGTTTTGTGCTTGCACTCAGTTTATTACATTGATAATCATTCGAGTGTCTACGGATGCCCCTCTTTATCATGTTCATGAAATTCAATGGAATGGACATGATAAAGATTAGTAGACACTTGAAATATGAACAGGTATTTTTAATGATGCAAAATGTAGTGAATGTGATGATGAATGTTAAAATGTTTTCGCAAATCGCACTTCGCATTTTGCTTTTGGCCAATCGCACTTCGTAACTCACACATCGTATTTCGCACATCGCATATCACAAATCGCAAATCGTAATGGCATGAATGTTATGATGCATGTTTAAAATGTTTTCGCAAATCGCTTTACCTTTACCGGGGATTGCTGATGCCTATGCTGGTGTTGACTACAACAGTTTGGCTTTATGTAGATGTCACTAATGCCTGTTTGATGAAGAGAAATGGAGATGTCACCGATGCATACGCTGGTAGTTTACAATAGTGCCTACCTTGATGGTAGTTTGACAATAGATCCTACCCTGCTGGTAGTTGAATACGCTGATATTGCCCAACTATTTTGGTTCCCACTCGAACGGCGGTATACAAAGCTTTCATCGTTGAACTATCTTGATGTTACGCTGAATTGATGCCAATGGTTTTGAATACCGGATCTCCCGATACCTTCGCTGAAGTAATATTTAAAGGTTTGTTTCGCTAGACTTTGCCTGATGTTACGCTGGATAGAGATGTACGTTGATGTAGCACCTCACCCTTTTTGAGGTGATTTGTAGTTTCCTTTCACTATTGAGTGCTTGCGCCCCATTTCCTTGAACATTTGATTCGTAATCCGGCTCAACTGATGACGTGAATGCCGTTAATATCCCTGGAGGGTGCAGTTCGTTCTTTCGCTGTTGAACTTTTGAACTTCAGTATAGAGGCCTCAATTTATGAGGATTTGACGCAAATTAACTTGTTTGTCGGTGTACATTTCATTCGCCAGACCTTTTGTCGCTGGCCTTGAGTTAAGAAATTTTTGAGAATTTTCCCCTTCTTTCGTAGGGGCACGCTTATGTCGCCATGATTTCTTCCAGGAGTTTTCTTTCTTTTGATGAGAGGCCTGATCCTGCCTTAAAATCCTTCACTTTCCTGGAATCGAAAAAATGCCCCAGTCCTTTCGTATGTTGTTGCTGGGGATTCATACGAGAAAGTCTCTTTGTTGACCAAATCGCGAGTGAACAATATTCGAATCACCAGTGAGATAATATAAGGGAAGCTTCGATGATGATGGACCATGCTGATGGTGTTGACTGGTGCATTTTCCTCCTTAGGATGGTTGATAAATGCCCTAGTGTTAAGTTGTCACTGTTTTCGAGATTACCCCAATCTTGTTGTAAGGTTTCGAATATCGGGTTATCGCTAATTTTGAAATTTCCCCAGCCTTGCTTGTTGTCTGGGATAATTGCTTTGCCAGATGAGCTGATAAGATGTCAAAATCGCAAGAGGCTTTTTCTTCTGTACCAGATGATGAACAGGTCATGGATTTGGGCTTTGATACCCTCAATCATTATTCCTGACTTGTTTGCACAATCGGCCTGGATGATTTTCTTCTGATTTGATGAAGACTTGTGATTAAGGGTGTCGAATCTTTGAAGGTCCTCACTGCTGGTTGTCTTGGAATATCATTGTTTATTCCTTTCTGGGATTTGTGCCAGATTCAATGGAATGACATTGAAGTTTTGTTGGGTCTTCTCCACATGGGTCGCTGACTTGGAGGGTTGTTTGGGTTTCGATATTTCTTTTGAGGGACAGATCGCAGCACTGATGGTTGCCTACGTACTCCTGTATGTGAGGGAGATCAGGTTTGCGTAGTTCCTGCTTGATAAGATAAACGGTTTGACAAGTGTATGTTTGAAAAGTGTTTGTTTGGGTTTTTGTTTGGTTTGACCGCACCATAAATGGCTGCCTATGTACTCCCATTGATGAGGGGAGATCAGGTCTATCGTAGTTCAGGCTCGATGAACTAAAACCTGAATGACTTGATTTTTGATTTTTCCTTTTTTCTTTTTTTCTTTTTTTTTCTTTTTTTTCTTTTTTTTTCTTTTTTTTTCAATATTTATACGCATGGAAAATAAAAGGAATACTACGAAGAAATTGATATCGTCCCAACATCTTCTAGAACTCGCAACTTTATCCCTTGGATCTATATCTTCTTGACTAGTTGAGGCCTGATAGTCCAGTTGTCAATGGTTATGTTGCCTTCAAGGCTCGCGACAGAGGTTACTTCTTGGTCTTGAATGTCTTCACTTATGTCCATAACTTGATCGCTTATTGGTTCAGTACATTCCTTAGGGATGCTTGAGCTGGACCCATCGCAAAAAGGTATGAACTCTTGATTCTTTGATGGGTAGGTTTCCCCGATAACCTCACCACCTTTTCCTTCATCTATTCCTTCACGCTTTTGCTGGGCTTGAGAGGATTCGACCATGAAATCTCCCTCGAACTGTTGTCGCATTTCTTGCAAGGAACTTTCTTTTTTGCTTTTTCTTCCTTGGAAAGGATCAGTATTTCCTCCGCATCATCCAAGGCTATAAGATCTAGAATGTGGTTGTCATCTTTGGACCACAGGATGTTGGATGTTGGTGGAGGAATCTCCTTTGGGGATTCCCTTGTCTCCTTTGTCATTTCCTGCATTAGGATCATTCCATCTTGGGTTCTGCCAGGATCATCGCTCATAGCCTTTACCTCATTTGAGCTGCCTGTCTCAATTGGACATCTTAAGCTTTTTATTTCCTTTTTGCCTTTTTTGATCATGGGAAATTCTATCTCCAGCTCTCCATTTTCAATTAGATCCTGGATTTTATGTCGCAAAGACCAGCATTTCTCAGTCGTATGTCCAAGTGAGTTAGAATGGTAGAGACATATCTTGGTGGAATCATAACTCTTTATCTTGGGATTTATAGGAGGCAGTAGCTTAGTAATCCTTCATTTGCTTATCAGAAAGTATAACATTTCTTCATTGGATTTGCTTGGAGGGGTGAATTTTTGGACTCTTGTGGAGGTTGTTTGATCTTTCTTCTTTGAGAATTCGCATTCCCCCGAGCGATTTTTCCGCTGGCGAGATCTTTTAGCAATTTTATCATCCCCCTTTTCTTGGCCTTCTGATAGTTAAGTGAAAAACTGTCTCGTATCCTGATGTTGGCGCACTATCAACTTAGCTAGCAGATTGACTTAATTTTGGATTGTCTCTAACTTTTGCATTACTATCATACCCTTCTCCGAGTTTTCCCACTTTAGAACATTTAATCTGTGCCTTTGAAGGTATTCTTCTATCTTATGAATTGGATACCTTTTAGCGCTTTCAGACCCGATCATGTTTACTTCCCTCGTATCATGCTACAACGGAAGGTAGGTGTTGACATTCTGTTGATCAGGTTGCTGAACCACAATACTGCCACTTTCAACCAGATTTTGAATTTTATGCTTTAAGGACCAACAATCTTCTATATCGTGTCCTGGAGACCCTGAGTGGTAAGCACATATCTGGCTTGGATTGTATCTTTTGCTCCCTGGTTCTAGAGGTGGAGCCAGTTCTGTAATTTTCTTGTGATCCATTAATATCGCCAACACATTTTCATGGGAATCGCCTAGTGGAGTTATATATATATATAAATACATTTCTGTCAGGCTTGGAGTTTACTTCGTGGAGGTTGATCGTCTTTACTACTTCATTTACATTTCGTCCCGCCTGGAGTTTACTTCGTGACGGTTGATAATCTTTACTGCTTTCTTTACATTCAGTCCCGCCTGGATTTTACTTCGTGGCGGTTGATCACATTTATTGCTTTATTTACATTTTTGATCCCCCATGGAGGTGCTTCTTGGTGGTTGATGAAGTCTCTCTATATATATATTTACCGCTTTTATATATTTACATTTCCGATCCCCCATGGAGGTGCTTTGTGGTGGTTGATCATGTCTGTATATATATTTATAACTTTTATATATATAACTGCTTACTGCTTTTTCATATAAACTGCGACATCATGTGAGCCTAGGAATCATGTGATCAAAGATTCAATTCACTGAATCTAGATTCAGTTCCCGTGATAGACTTTTTTAGCTGTAAGCAGCTTGTAAATTATTTATGGTGTTTGAATTTCCTTAGATGGCTTTCATTCCCATGAGGAGTTCGGCACTACTATATATTATTTTCTTGAAAATGGTTCACATCTCAAAAATAAAAGCAAAAAAGCCGAACATTTAATAATAAAATGGAAGTATCAAAGGCCTCAATTACTATTGAGCACAGGGTTTGAAAAACCTCTTTTACAAAACCTCATTGTTATATCTTGTTTAAAACTGAATTTTTATATAAATTCAAACCCTGTGTATATAGGTTCGAACGAGGCATAACACTACTTCCAAATAAATTGCACATTGATCCACACACACACACACACACACTCATATAATAGTTTCTTGAAAAGTTGTCGTCACCGTGGCAACACGGATGTCGGGGGGTGCCTAACACCTTCCCTCTGCATAATCACACCCCCAACCAAAATGAATCTCGGTTTCACAGACCCGTTTAGCAGTGTCACATCACTGGGTCAATGTGCGAACCTTTTCTTGGTTGCGTTGGTGCAACCAGTTAAAAACACCAACTGGCGACTCTTACAGTTAAATCGTCGACATGATACATGTCGGACCATTTTCACTTATTTTTTCAAAAAAATCTCATATAACATGAGAACACCAAAGAACAAGAACAGAAAAGGGATAAATAAAAATCCCGACGTCGACAGGTGGCGACTATGCTGTGGAGACCAGTAAGAGGGTTTAAGCCACTACTACAAGCTTTTCAAAACTATTATATGCTTGTGTGTGAATGTTGCATTTACATTTATGATGAATGTGTACGAATGCATTTTACTTACTGCACTGCAATATATCTATCTATGATATTAGAGCTTTGCACATGTCATCATTTTCATAAACGGTGAGACACGTTGTATGTAAATGTATGTTGTGTGGTTCCTCCACCAGGAGGCTATCTTGTCGGTGTTTGATTACTGGACTCGTAGGGAGACTAATTCCAATGAGGCTCAGGAAAGGCACCACCCAGATTCGCTCCAGTTGAAAGACCGGGTTAACTTCCCGTCAAGTTGATTGTGATGATCTGGGAACCTTCATGCCAAAAAGCCGCGAGAGTAACCCTAAGATAGGTTAGCCTCTGATAAACTAAACGTGGAGGAAAGTCTCTTCATGCTTTCCATTTTCTATTACATGTAAAAGCATTTACTTGTAATTTTATTCCATGTTCATCTTTATGTAATGGAAAATATGAAGAATATTTGAACATACATGATATGCTATCAATTAACATCCGTTTTGAAGGATAATATTCCTACCACGGGTATATCACATATCATGTAAACATTTACATTATCCCTCAGACTAAACTAAATAAGTCTTTTGAAGGGAAACAATTGGGCCTGTTACCCGCTCAAAATCCAAAAAGGCCACGAGCTTGCAGCCAATCATGTCTTCTTCTGACCAATCTAATCCCATTTCTAGAGAAGAATTTGACGGATTAAGTAAACAAATTACAGATTTGGCTGTTCTGCTTAAAGAATTGCATCAATCTACTCAGGGCTCAAAAATGCCTATACATACAGAATCATCTACACAAGGAAGAACACAAGGTATGGATAAAACAAATCCAAAACCTCAGTTGGATACAACTAACAAAGACCCTGAAAACACCCATCTCAAAGGAGATTCAGACACCGATGATATCAGGAAGAAGGTCCTTCAAATAGAAGAAACTATCCATTCTTTCAAAGGGATTGGAATACATGGAAGTGTTTCATATGCTGACCTTTGTATATTCTCTATGTTTATTATCCAGAGAATTCAAAACCCCTGACTTTGAAAAGTATGACGGAATAGGGGATCCTTACACACATTTGAAGGTGTTCATTGGAGAATTTAGATCTTATACAGAAAAAAAAAAGCTTAAAATGCAGCTGTTCCAAAAGAGTCTAACTGGAGAAGCCCATTCATGGTATACCAGATTAGACAACTCAAAGATCCATAGCTGGGAAGGGCTAGCTCACGCCTTCCTCACTCAATACAGTTTTCAATATCAGATGGCTCATGACCGGTATCATATTACCAAGGTCAAGAAACAGTCTAATGAGTCTTTCAGAGAGTACGCTCAAAGGTGGAGGTGCCTTGCTGCTCAAGTTATTCCTTCTATGACAGAGTCAGAAAGGGTCATGACTTTCATAGACATACAAGAAGATCCTTTATATGAAAGAGTTTTAGCTGGTATTGGCAAACCATTTTCTGAAATGTTCAGACATAGAGAGATGGGCTGAGATGGGATTGAAGTCAGGAAAGATTCAAGACCTAGCCGCTCTTAAAGCAGTTGCTGAGCACATCCAGTCTAGAACTTATGGAAACAACCCCTGGAGGGTACATAAAAAGAAAGCGGAGGATGTTTCCTTGATACTACAAGGTCAAAAAGGCAGTCAGAACATGCCTATATAGAGGAGAAATTACTCCCCTTTCTAAGCACAGTCTTTAAACCCTCCATTACCTAAAGGTGGAGATGCAAAGCGCCCTCAAACGTTCACACCCTTAGGGGACTCGCTCGAGAATATTCTTGCTCTTCTGACTACTCAGAAGAAAATCACACATCTTCTTCCACTAGAAAACCCTAATGGGAAGGGTTTCAATGCTACTCGAAAGTGTGATTATCATTTCGGGGCAACTAGACATGATACTTAAGATTGTTGGGCCTTGAAACATAAGATCCAAGATTTGATAGAAAACGGTGAGATCGTGGTTACCAAACCAGATCAACCTCATGTGCAAGACAACCCTCTTCCTCAACACAAAGAAGAAGAGGTCAACATGATTAGTTGGAGCAGTAGACAGAGTTCCAATTTTAATGGTGAATCATCCCAGACAATCAAAGACAGTGTTGATAGATGAGATTACGTAAAGTTGCAATTTGCTATGTAACAAGTTGAATAATTGGCAGAACTGGTGATCCATCAGCATCAAGTCACACGCCAGTTAGTCAGCCAGGAGCATGCATGTCTCCTTCCTTTTGTTATGAATGCTCTATCATAACCTTCAGAAAGCGAAGCACTGGAGGATAAGGTTGCGAAGAGAGCAAGTGCTAAAGCCCATCGGGATTTTGCCAAAAAAGGAAATTTACATACCTGGGCTAACCTATGGAGGAGATATTTCATATACTAATCAACGAAGGAAGAATTACCTCCCTTCTACCTCCAATCAATCCCCGTTCAAAACGGTTCAACTCTGATAGAGTATGTCAATATCATTCACATTCTAGCAATCACAACACAGAAGAATGTTGGGCACTCCGCCACCTTATTCAGAATTTAATTGACAGCGGTGTCCTGCAATTGGCAGACGATGACACTGTGCTACTCGAGAGTGGGAATACCTGTCCTACCAAATGGAAGGGGCTAGTAGCAGTTATATCCACTGAGGCTGATGAGACTGTCAAACCATTTCCCATACAAGCAATTCAACTCAAAGGAGCTGATAATCCTTTGAAAGTGGCTGCACCAGAGCCAATTTCTTTACCCTTCAGACCACAATATCTTGCTATCAGCTTACACAAAGTCCCATGGAGTTATGGAGAAGCTAAAGGATCCATGTCTCATATTACTACTACAGTATCGAAAGAAAATCCATTGTATCTTCCTCAGAGGGTGATGAAGCCCGCCATAAAAGCAAAGGGGAAGATTCCCATGGAGAAAATTGAGAAATTCCTCTGCACTATGCGCCATAATGAAGCCAAGGTGGTTCTAAGCTTAAGAGAAGCTCCACATGAGATCTCAATACTGGATTTGGTTTTCTCTTCCGAAGATCACATGAAGATCTTATTGAACGTTTTGGAAGAAGCCTACTTGCTAAAATCAGTGGATGTGGAAAAATTTCAACATCTGGTTGATCACATTTTTAACAACAATTTGATATCCTTCACTGATGACGACATACCACCCGAACGAACCGATCATTGCAAGCCATTGCACATTGTAGTTTTATCCTCTGGGTATATGTTAGTTAGAGTTTTGATAGACGGAGGTTCATCTCTGAATATCTGTCCTTATGCCACCTTGGTGAAGATGAACGTCAATCTCAAATTGATCTGAAGTAGCCATACAGTTATCAAAGCTTTTTATAGATCCTGACAAAATTTTGTCGGAGAGATTGAGCTGCCAATTGAGATTGGTCCAAATACATTCAATGTATCTTTTCACGTCCTCAAGATAGATTCAAGATACAACTTGCTATTGGGGAGATCATGGATCCACATGGATGGATCCGTCCCTCTACACTTCATCAACAACTTAAATACATTGTCAACAATAGCCTAGTCACTGTCAACGCTGAGCCTGAATGTCCTGATCAAGGAAACTTACCAATCATCAGCTTTGATTCGGAAGTTGAGCCGGCTAGTTTTCATACTTTGGAAGTGAGCAACACGCAATACCATCCTATTGGAGCGCCACTTCCCGTACCCAATATTTCTGCCGAGGTTATGTCGGCCATTCAAGAAATGATGTCATTGAGTCATCAGCATGGAGAAGGGCTTGGTAAAAATCAGCAGGGTATTAAGCACCCAATTCAAGTGTCTAGTCAAACTGGGACATCCGGACTAGGCTATTCTGCCAGTTCCAGTCACAGGAATCCTCATAAGCACAATCAGGTTCCTCAAGCTTCCACCACAAAGATTTTCCCCATTTGCACTGTGACGCCCCCAAAATAGGTCCATTCCATCCAACCCATTCTGAGTCGCCAAATACATGGTACAGAAATAACTACAACTTTATTATTACAACATATAAACTGTGAGTTTAAATACAGATATTGCCATCTAGACAATATCCACACGCAAATAAATCCCCATCATAATTATTGATACATTATTTTACAAAAATGGTGAGGACTACTAAACAACTCTCTCTAGAACCTTCATTCCATACCCCGACTAGTACTCGCTACATTCTCGCCTCCCTGAGAAGAAAAATGGAACAACAAGGAAAAGGGTGAGCTCAACTAGCCCAATAAAAAGAATATTATGACTAAGATAATATACAACAAATTATCGTTAGTCTTCAACGAGGAAAAATCAAATAGAATCTGATAGAGCAATAAATTTTAAATCAATATTCGCAAATGAAATAATAATTCATTAGAAGAGTTAAGTAGAGAATGCAAACTACTATCTTCTATATATGAATTTAAAAGTTCATCGTCGATATTTTATCCCCGTAACATCAATCAATATACATCCGAATCAAATATTCATCTTTGCACTACTGAGCCAAAGATATTCATCGATTAATCATGTTCATCTAAACACTGCTTCATCTTTGCACTCTGGGGCCAAAGATATTCATCAAGAAATCATTCATCTTTGCACTACAGCCCAAAGATATTCAATAATATCATCATTTAAGATCAAGATGATGAAAAATATTTTTTAAAAGAAACGAATCCAATGAAAACAAAATGACAAGGATTAAGGATTAAGGATTAGTACTTTGTTTTATCCACATCCAAAATACCTCAAAAATAATCACGATGGTGTAAAATTCAAGAATGATCAAAACATGGATACAATCAAAGCTAGTATCCGAATAGATATTTTGGACGAAAAGAAGAAATTTCATTTTTATTGAATAGTGCCGTATTCGTGAATAGTCAGGTATCGTGAATAATGGCCATATCGTGAATAGTAACTCAGACACCAAAAGATAGAAATTCCACAAAAACATCTTCACGCTTCATGAATAGTACTCGTGAATAGTAACTCGTGAATAGTAACTCATGAATAGTAACTCGTGAATAGTAACTCATGAATAGTAACCTCGACGTGAAAAAGTTCCAAATTTGATAAAAGTTCCAACTAATATTTCAAAGATAATGATATTGAAGAAATAATATCATTTGAGAAGAAAATAACATCCCTTACCTCGAAAAGCAAGTGACTTCTAGTTGAAACACCGGATATAGGCTATGACTTGAACTTGCACCGTATATCAACACTCAAAGTATACTCACAAGAATACGCTCAAAATATCGAGAGAGAAATAGAGAGAAAACTTCAGTCAATAAATGGGGTCCATCGACATGTTTAACATGTTTTAAACATTTATTGCAACAAAAATACTCTTCCTCCTCGTATACTCATATATCCCACATTCGTTGTAAAAGTATCACCGTTAATATATTATTAAAATAATATATTTAAATGAATTATTTTATCAGAAAAAGATAAATTATTAATTTTCAACAATTGTCATTTAAAAAATTTTCTCCATCTATATCCACATAAAATCAATATTTTCCTCATCATATAAATCAATAATTAATTATTCACAAATAATATTACAGAATCACATCATTGACAACCCGACAGCGGTCCGGAAAGAGGGGGCTTTCCAATAAAAAATTCTCCTTACTGGCACGCAATTAGGTGACCAAACCTCTCCTTAGACAGAACTTTCTAGACATTGCCAATAATGTTATCCAATAATATTATTCAGATAATATGAACTATTGCTTTGATAATAAAAAATCTTTGTGAAATGACAATTATTGAAACAACAACAATATAAAATATCAACGCAACAATTATTGAATCAATAAAATAAAATAAATCTTGAATAAAGAAATTATCGTAACAATTATTGAGTAGTGCCTTCTTCACGTAAGAATCAATAATTGGTGCAATATGTCTGTATCTTCTTGTTCAACAACGCAGCGTATTAGTGTGTTTTAACCAACGGGTATTCCAACAAAGATTAATTGGTAACAACTACGGCAGTTATTTATAAACAACTTATATTTGTCGTTTTCTTCATCCAATCGCTTTTTCCGTTATGGGGCCCACAAAAGACTACGCCATCGTATTTAATATTCCCACAGACGATTGAATATTCCACGACCAAACGAATATTCCCCGACAATAATGAATATTTTATAACCACTTGCTTATTCAAAATATTTGCGTATTTTACCCATAACTATCCACATTAATCAAATCAACCCTTACTATTTCAAAAATAATAAATAGAGGAAAATAAATTTCATTTATTAATAATTTGGGGTCTTACATGCACCTCATGAGCTGATACAGTCTCTGGTAAAGGTGTCAGCCCATGTTATGGCTATGCTGTTTCCCAAACTAATACCCTTTAAAGAAAAAGAAATCCTGATTCCTGATCCCGAAATGGAAGAAAGGGAACAGAAACGTAAACATGACATCACCCTGATGATGTCAGGCATTCCTGATCCCGAAATGGAAGAAAGGGAACAGAAACGTAAACATGACATCACCCTGATGATGTCAGGCATACACAACATTGTTCATGATGAACATACAAACAGATATAACCCAGACGATGATTGCCCAGATGTTATGGTCATCATTTGGGAGAAGGAGGACGATAACACCCCCTCCATCACTGTAGTCCATCATGACTTTACCCTTGACAATTGGAGCAGCACTCCATGCAATGGTCGACGAGGGTAAAATGGGTTGAAAATCCCTCTGCCCTGTAGATAACTTTAATGGCTTACTTTTCTGTACAGTATTAGCAGTTATCTTATCAGTACATGCTAACACTTTTGAATGATTAAACAGTTGCATATATTAAGCGAAAGCATATTTTATTTCAGGACTCTGAATTTAGATGTGCATGTACTTGTTGATGAGGTGCCTTTTCTCCACAAGGACTATAACTTTGAGGAAAAGTTGGACTTAGACTTGATGGAAATCCAAGAGGACATTGAGACACCTCAGGAGATTAAAGGAATGGGTCGAAGACAAACCTAAACCTAATCTTGATCAAACCATTCTTTTTAATCTTGGAACCTGAGAAAACCCTAAGCTAATCCAGATTGGTTCAGACCTAACCCCAAACCAACGGAATGACATGGTTGTGCTATTAACCCAATTCCAGGATGTGTTTGCATGGTCTCACGAAGACATGGTGGGTTTGTCCATTGACATTGTCCTTCATCGTCTTCCAATTAAGGAGGGATTTAAGCCAGTCAGGCAGAAGCTCAGACGATTGAAACTTGAGTGGAGTTTAAAGGTGAAAGAAGAAATTGTGAAACAATTTCAAGCTGGCATTATCATGGTGTTCACATATCTGGAATGGATATCCAACATTGTTCTCATGCCTAAACCAGGAGGAAAGGTGCGAGTTTGCGTGGATTATCGGGATTTGAACAAAGCTTACCTTAAAGATAGCTTTCACGTGCCCTTTATCCACATTCTTATTGACAATAATGCTCAATACAGCATGTACTCCTTTGCTGATTGCTTCGCGGGGTATCATCAGATTATGGTCGCTGAGGAGGATTGTGAGAAAACTGCTTTCATCACACCTTAGGGAACCTTCTGCTACAGACGGTTATCATTCAACCTCATCAATGCTGGGGTAACCTATCAGTGAGCCATGATGGTTTTTTTCCATTATTTAATATATAAAGAGATAAAGATCTACGTGGATGACATCATTGTTAAGTCCCGAAGGAAAGAAGACCACTTAGACCATCTCAAAAAGCTATTCAACAGGTTGCGTAATTACAACTTGAAGTTGAATCCAGCCAAGTGCGCCTTTGGCATTAAATCAGGCAAGTTACTAGGTTTCCTAGTCAGCCACAAAAGGGATTGAGCTGGATCCCACCAAAATCCAGGCCATCAAGGAAATGGCCATTCCTCAGACAGAGAAGGAAATATGGGGATTTTTGGGAAGAATCAACTTCATTAGTAGGTTTATTTCTCAACTCACAGCAACCCGTGAGCCCATTTTCAAATTATTAAGGAAGAACTCCTCCATGAAATGGAACGATGAGTGTCAGAAAGCCTTCCTTACAATCAAAGAGCATCCGATTAACGCTCTTGTTTTGGTACCTCCTAGGGATGATGTTCCCCTGTTCATGTACCTGTCCATTAATGACAATGCTATGGGCTGCATGCTGGGGCAAAAGAATGATAGAGGCCAAGAATGAGCTATTTATTACCTCAGCAAAAGATTCAGCAGCAGTGAACACAAGTACACTCTGATTGAGAAGACTAGTTGTGCTTTAGCATGGGCTTCCATGAGGTTACAGCATTACCTCCATGGTCACACAACCCATCTCATATCCCGCATGGATCCTCTCAAGTATGTGTTCAGTAAGCCCATACTAAATTGTTGGCTGTCCAGATAGCAGTTATTCCTACAACAGTTTGACATCGTTTATGTAACTCAAAAATCTATCAAAGGTTAAGGAATTGCGGATCAAATGGCCGCCGCACCTGCAGGGGACTTCCAACCCTTAGAAACATACTTCCCTGATGAAGGGGTAATGGCAGTTCAGCAACACCATCAGTATGATGCATGCCACACATGGAAAATATATTTCAATGGAGTCATTAACACGAAAGGTTCTAGAGAGTTGAGGCGCTTCTAGTATCTCGCACCGGGAAGCAAGATATCCGTCACCATCAAATTGTAGTTTGTCAGCACCAACAACACAACTGAGTATGAAGGTTGTATCATGGGGCTAAAACTTGCCCGTTCAATGGGCATCAGGTGGTTAACTGTCTTTGGGGATTCAGAGTTGGTAATCAAATAATCCACAAGAATCTATCCACCCAAATAATTACATCTGTTGCCTTACCATCGGCAAGTTATACAGATGGCTTTGGAGTTCGAAGAAATCTCCTTTCTACACATTCCTCATAATAGGAATGATTTTGCGGATACACTAGCAATGTTGGCCTCCTTGATTCACATATCTAATAACGAAAACATGCTAAGCATCACATTTGCCCTGCAAAAGGCCCCAGCTTATGGGAACTATGTTAGAGAAGTATCGGATGAGCTACCTCCCATCCACAACCCTTGGTATCAACATATCAAGGAGTATCTGCGAGATGGATCTACACCCGCTGAGGCGAGCCTGACTGAAAAGAGGCGGATCCATCAACTTGCTATGAAATTCTACTAGAGCGGAGATGCACTCTACAAAAGAGATGCAGGATTAGGTCTCCTCAGATGTCTAGACAAAGACCAAGCTCAGAGGCTCATGGATGAGATCCATGGTGGAGTATGTGGCCCACACATGAGTAGACCCTACTTGTTAAGAAGATCCTCAGAACAGGGCATTATTGGCTTACGCTCAAAGCTAACTATGATGATCACGTCTAAAGATGCTATTAATGCCAAATTCATGGGAATGTTATCTATTCGTCTCCAAGGGAACTCCACAATATAAGTTCATCATGGCCCTTCTCAATGTGAGGAATGGACGTGATCGGGCCTATCGAGCTTAAAGCCAGTAATGGACATTGATTCATATTCACCATGATTGACTACTTCACCAAATGGGTAGAAGCAGCCTCCTTCCCCAGGGTTACCAAAGAAGTCATCATTGCTTTCATCAGAAACAATATCGTCCGTCGATATAGACAACCAGAGGTTATTGTGTCAGACAATACTAAGAGCCTCAACAATAAAATGATGGAGGAGTTATGTAGTAAATTCCACATCAAACACATTAACTCTGTCATCTACCATCCAAAGATGAATGGTGTTGTTTAAGCGGCTAATAAAAACATTAAAAAGATCATGCAGAAAATGTCCGCCAATCACAAAGGATGGCATGACCTCTTGCCTCTGACTTTATTAGCCTACAGAACTTTAATGCGTACTTCCACTGGGGCAACCCCCTACTCATTAGCCTATGGGATGGAAGTAGTGCTCCCCCTATAGGTGGAAATGGAATCCCTCAGAGTGTTGATGGATGCTTAGCTGGATGAAGACCAATGGTTACAAAACATGTATCACCAATTGTCTCTAATAAACGAAAGGCGAATCGAGACTATGTTTCATGGACAGTTATATCAGCAAAGGATCACAAGATCCTACAACAAGAAAGTCCGGTTATGGTAATTTAAATAAAATGACTTGGTTTTAAAGAAGATCATTGACAACCAAGATCAATCTAAGGGAAAATTCGCTCCTAAATAGGAAGGCCCGTTTGTTGTCAATGAGGTATTGACAGGAGGCGCCCTCAGACTACAGGAAATGGATGGCGATGATTTACCACAACTTATCAACTCAGATACCGTGAAACGGTACTATGTCTGAGGTTTCCATCAAGCAAACATCCTGGTTTTTTATCATCAAATCACCAGTCATTCCGGTTTTCTAACCCTCCTTTTTTACATACTCTTCTGCCCCTCAGGGAAACATATACTTCAAACCAGCAGCCTGGTTTCACTTCATTTCAAGCCTTTCACACAATTTTGGTTATCCCCCCAAGGATTGAACCTTTCACACCTGCAGTTTGTCTTGAAGACCGGATCAAATTTTTTCCACACCTGAAGTTTGTCCCAATCATGGGATCAAACTTTCTTCTCCCTATAGTATAGCCTGCACATGGTATTCATACTTCTCTTTGGCTACAATTCGTCCTGAGGGGCGAACTACATCGACCTGGGATTGAGAAACATCCTGAACGTTTACCACTTATATATATATATATATTTACATTTCTGTAATGCCTGGAGTTTACTTCGTGGAGGTTGATCGTCTTTACTCCTTTATTTACATTTTGTCTCGCCTAGAGTTTACTTTGTGGCGGTTGATAGTCTTTACTGCTTTCTTTACATTCAATCCCGCCTGGAGTTTACTTCTTGGCGGTTGATCACATTTATTGCTTTATTTACATTTCTAATCCCCCATGGAGGTGCTTCGTGGTGGTTGATCATGTTAGTATATATATATTTACCGCTTTTATATATTTACATTTTCGATCCCCCATGGAGGTGTTTCGTGGTGGTTGATCATGTCTGTATATATATATATATTTATAACTTTTATATATATAACTGCTTACTGTTTTTCATATAAACTACGGCATCATGTGAGCCTAGGAATCATGTGATCACAGATTCAGTCCACTGAATCTAGATTCGGTTCCCGTGATAGACTTTTTCAGCTGTAAGCAGCTTGTAAATTATTTGCAGTGTTTTAATTTCCTTAGATGACTTTCATGCCCATGAGTAGTTCAGCACTGCTATATATTTTTCTCTAGAAGATGCTTCGCATCTCAAAAATAAAAGCAAACAAGCCAAACATTTAATAATAAAATGGTAGTATCAAAGGCCTCAATTACTATTAAGCACATGGTTTGAAAAATCTCTTTTACAAAACATCATTGCTATATCTTATTTAAAACTGAATTTTCGTTTAAATTCAACCCCTGTGTATATAGGTTCGAATGAGGCATAGCACTACTTCCAAATAAATTGCACATTGATCCACATAAACACACACACACACACACATTCATATAACGGTTTCTTGAAAAGTGGCGGTCACCGTGGCAACACGGATGTCGAGGGGTGCCTAACACCTTCCCTCCGCATAATCAAACCCACGAGCCCAAATGAATCTCGGTTTCACAGACCCGTTTAGCAGTGTCACATCACTAGGTCAATGTGCAAACCTTTTCTCGGTTGCGTTGGTGCAACAAGTTAAAAAAACCAACTTGCAACTCTTACAGTCAAATCATCGACATGATACATGTCAGACCTTTTTCACTTGTTTTTTCAAACAAATCTCACATAACACAAGAACACCAAAGAAAAAGAATGTAAAATGGATAAATAAAAATCCTGACGACGATAGCCCAATGAATCGAGGATTGAGCTTTCCTCTCTTTCAAAATCTTGTAACTCCTTTCCATGGAACAACACGTAACATCACGATACATTTTGGTACTTCCAGGATGGATTGCAAACGGTGTGTTGTGTGCCTCCATTATGATTTTATACTTTAAATCTGGGTCGTTAGAGACACAAAGTCTGGAGTTGACTCGAAGTATTCCTTCTTCATCGATTCTTGCTTTCGGAATAGCACCTTCTTACACTTTCTTCTTTATACGCATCAGCTCCAGGTCTGTAGCTTAAGTAGTTTTATCTTTATCGATTAAAGTCAGTTCTACTAGTATATTTAACATCATCACATCGGTCCTTGGAGTCTTTAACTCTATCTCCATCCTTTGTAAGTCATACCAAATGGGCATTTGCGTTGACAATATTACACTTGTACCCGCATATGATCTTCTACTCAACGCATCAGCTACCACATTCGCTTTTCTAGCATGGTATTTAATGGTATGATCTTAATCTTTCAACACCTCTAGCCACCATCTTTGTCACATGTTGAGTTCCTTTTGGGTGAAGAAATATTTGAGGCTTTTACGATCGGTATAGATCTCCACCTTCTCCCCATACAGGTAATATCTCCAGATCTTTGGTGTGAAAATGACTGCTACCAACTCTAGATCATGAGTAGGATAATTTATCTCATATTCTTTGAGTTGTCATGTGCCATAGGCTATGACTTTCCCATGTTGCATGAGAACACATCCTAACCCTCTGCCTAAAGCATCGCTATAGATGATAAATCCCTCCAAACCTGATGGTATTGTTAGAACAAGTGCTGAAATGAGTCTCCTCTTGAGTTCTTAAAAACTCTTCTCACATTCCTCGCTCCATTCGAATTTTGTATCTTTTCGAGTCAGCTGAGTTAATGGAGTAGCGATTCGAGAAAACCCTTCTACGAATCTCCGATAATAACCAGCTAAGCCGAGAAAGCTACGTACTTTGGTTACTGACTTAGGTTGCTCCTAGCTTTGAATTTCTTCAATCTTTGCTGGGTCAACAGATATTCCATGATTTGATATCACGTGCTTAAGGAATGCTACTTCCTCAAGCCAGAACTCGCATTTCGAGAAGCTTATTTTTAAGAAGCTTTTGGAGTATCAACCTTAAGTGTTGCTCATGATCTTCACGGCTTCTGGAGTAAATGAGGATGTCATCAATATAGACGACCACAAAATGATCCAAATATTCCTTGAATACTCGGCTCATCATACCCATGAAGGTAACATGAGCATTAGTCAATCCAAAAGACATAACTAGGAATTCATAATGCCCGTATCGAGTTTTGAAAGCAGTCTTTGGAATGTCATCAGTTTTAATCTTTAACTGATGATATCTAGAACGAAGATCGATCTTTAAAAAGAATTTAACGCCTTGCAACTGATTAAACAGATCATCAATGTGAGGCAACGGGTACCTATTTTTGATGGTGACATGATTCAACTCCCGATAGACAATACAAAGTTGCATACTTTCATATTTATTCTTTACAAATAGAACAGGAGCACCCCAAGGAGATGTACTAGGACAAATAAAACCAATGTCTAACAATTCCTGCAGTTGGGTCTTTAACTCCTGAAGTTCAATAGGAGCCATTCAATATGGGGCTTTGGAAATAGGTTTTATACCGGGTTCAAGGTCAATACCAAACTCGATTTCAAGCTCCAAGGGTAGGCCAGGAAGTTCTTCGGGGAATACGTCAGGAAATTTATTAACAATAGAAATATCATTCAAATCTGACGTATTTTTATTTAAATATGTGACATGGGCTAAGAAAGCTTGACATCCATTTTTCAATAAACGAATAACTTTATGGCTTGATATGACAGTGATTGACTTTAGTGGTTTGGTTGCTTGAATTCGCATAATAGGTTGGTTAGGAATATGAAAACTAACAACCTTACGAAAATAATCAATTTTAGCATGATGAGTAGTTAAGCAATCAATCCCTAAAATCATATCAAATGTAAGTATTTTCAAAGAGATAAGATCGACAGGTAATGTGCAGTTGCCGATTTGAATCAAATAAGAATTATAAATAGTGGATGTAATGAAGGTTTCTCTTAACGGAGTTTCAACATATAAGTTAAAGTCTAATTTCTCCAGAGTTAAATTTAAACATTGAGTGCAAGTAGGAGAAATAAAAGAATGGGTAGAACCGATATCAAATAAGGTATAGACTTCGCTAGAGTTTATGATTAGCTTACCCGTGATGACCTTATTCGGGTTCCTTACTTTTTAGGAGGTTACGACAAACACTCTCCCTTGAACTACCGGCTTTGACTTGTCTGGGACAGCATTTGGTTTCACCATCCCAACTGGACTTGGCTTCACTGCACGACAAAATCGAGCTAAGTGACATTCTCTTCCACAATTGTAACACGTTTTGGACTGCTGCATACATTTTGGAGATTTGAAGCACACGATCAGTGGTCGTTCTCCTTCCTTAACAACGGTTACTAGTGCTGACATCTTTCTATCATTATTGAATCTTTTATTCTTGAAATTTCCACTTCTATTATCTTGGCCATGATTACCACCAAATTGGTTACCATTTCTGGCATGTTGATTCCCTCCACGTTTGTTGTCACCGCTTCGATGACTGTTACCACTGGGATTATCATTTTGTCGGCTGCTATCTCTTGGTTGGGTTGACTCATTATCGCGCTCCAATAGCTGAGCTCTATTTACAACATCTGAATACAAACACATTTTGTGTGAAATGAGGTATTGACGTATTTCAGGTTTCAAACCTCTTAGAAACATCCACGTCACACGCTCTTCATTATCAACCAAATAGGATACAAACCGGGATAACTCGACAAACTAGGTCTCGTACTGCGATACGGTCATATTATTTTGCTCCAACTTGATGAACTCTACCTCTTTTATGTGATGAATACTTTCGGGAAAGTACTTGTGGTTGAACAATTCTTGGAACTTCTCCCAAGACATCTTGAGTGCAGCAGGCTGAGTATGCTTTAAAGATTTCCACCAGTAATTTGACTCTCCTCGCAATATAAAGGTGGTAAAGGGAACCTTTTGCTCCTCGGAGCATCCCAAGACATCAAATATCTTGGTGATCTTCTTTATCCACGTCACTGCCTTAAGTGGTTCTGGCTTCCCAAAAACTCCGACCATCCATGAGTTCCCAGTGTTTCCACCTACATTATGGACAGAAGTCTCTCTCGTCTGATCTTGCATGAATTGCAGAAAGCCTCTGAAAATCCCATCGTTCATCATTTGGTTGGTGTTTTTGTTTGCATGAGAATTGTTGCCTTCCTGATGCACATTGTCCTGATTATTTATATGTGGTGACTCAACGGTCTCCTGTGCTCCATTGCTTATTTCAACATTTTCAGATGCCATTTTAAAATACCGCCACAAAAGAAGGGTTAATTGATATACCACATTTTATCTCTATATTTTGACCGGCCAATTAAATAACAAATAAGCTTAGGTAGGTCATACTACCAAAGGATTTCCTGTCTCTTCCCCTAGTTCTTGTCTCACATCTTAGCCGTGGATCATATCCTTAAGCTTTGATACCTCTTGTGGCCTTTTAAAATAGGTATACATCACCCATCTTGAGTCGCCAAATACATGGTACATAATTTAAATACAAACTTAATTATACAACCGTCGTGTAAAATACTTAAAAAAAGCGTAGTTGAGAGTTTTAATATGAATATTGTCTTCTAGACAATATCCACACTCAAATGCAGTCCTCATTACAATTATTATCACACTATTTCATAGAATAATGAGGACTATTATAACACCATTTCGGACCATCACTCCGTTCCCCAACTAGTCTTGGCTACGTTCTCATTTCCTGAAGAGAAAAATGTGTTATGTTTGTAATATTCATAAACACAATCAAATTGCACAAAATAAGCGAAAACGTGAAAAATCAGAGTTTTAAAATTTTACAAACCATATACCCGGATCACCCTTTATGCACAATTATTAATTAAACGAAAAAGAAAGAACAAGAATCATACCCTTTAAGATTAGAGCTTCCTCAGGTATAAGTTCACCTCAAATCCTTTTTCGCGTTCAACTTGAATCCATCGGGTTTGGTTCCTTCCTTTGATCAACGTTAGCCACCCAAGTGTTTGGCCTCTAGAGGTGATCCACCAAGGAAGAAGAAATATTCAAGAAGAAGGGTGGTTGGCTAAACCCTAGTTTTCTATCTCTCATAGAAAAAAGCGTACTCTCCCACTATTGGAATTACGTATTCACATGTTTTTTACTCGAAGTGTCAACCCCTCACCCATAATAAGACTCCTCTTATTTATAGATGTAGGAAACCCTCCTTAACAATTAAGGAATTAGGTTTTATTTAATTAATTAAATTCTTTTAATTAATTAAGCTCCCTAATCTTATTAGGGATAATTAATTAAACTCTTTTAATTAATTTGCCTCCTAATCTATTAGGATATTTGAGAGTACTTTTATTAATTAATTCCCAAACTCCTTTAGGAATTAAATAATAATAATAATAAGACTCTCTTATTAATTTATATTTAATATTTTCAAAATATTAAATAATAAATATTAAGCTATTTAATTTATTCTATCCCCATAGATTAAATTAAATATACTTAACTTATTATTAAGATTATGCTATTAATTTCTTAAATAATTATTCTTCCTTTTATAGTGTGACCCTTTAGGTTCTCCATATTAAACTAGTTGTGAATAAATCAATTAGAACAATTCTAATCTTATTTAAATAAATAAATTAAACTAATAATTTATTTAAAAAAATAATATTTATTCTACAATAGGGATAAGCCTCCCTAGCGATCAACGACTTTCCAGATAATATAGATTTCAACATTAATCATAAAAGAACCTTTGAGTAAATAGTTACCATACAATTCAATCATTCCACCATACAATGTCCCAATTAAATATAAGACATGGAATTACTGTCAAGTCTTATTTTATTTAATTATATGTATTTCGACTCTTCAATGCACAACTCCAAATAATGCAAATTGGAAACTCCTTTCTAATTTCATTCTGCCTTGGCCAAGGACTACTGGGTTGTCATTTATCGAATCACATAGGACATTTCTCTTCTTTTACTAGAAGTGGTAGATTCTTTATTGATCATACATTATCTTCATGTACAACTTATTATACCCAAGCATACCCTTTAATATACCCTAAGGGTCTTAAGGAATAAGTCAAAGTATAACTCATCATACACAAGATGCTATGATGATCTCAAGTCCAAGGATCACTTGTACTACTATCACTACAGGAATTCCTATTGACAAACAAGTAAAACTCCATTAGGTATTCCTTAGCGAGCCACGTTCAGTGAACTTATTCTCTAATAAGCACCTACATACTTGCTTTAGTGTCTCCACACAAATGATCATGAGATCAATCATCCTCATCCAATAAGCAAGCAACGCATGTACTAATCTATCCAAATTCACTAATCCCCAATTTAGTAATCCAACGATTGGGAACTATTTTAGTTTTAATCTTTCTAAGAATTTAGATCTCATTAGAATGATCATCATCATTATTCTAAAAGCATTGCTTAAAATTATGGGTTTATCACATATTATAAAACAGTATCATGTAGATAATGAAAAGCCTTTAATAAATTAATACTTTTTATTAATAAATGAATAAGATTGTTACAATGTATATGCTTTATCATCAAACATGATTAGCTTGTGTGCATACTACTTTCAATCTCCCACTTGCACTAAAGCCAATCGCCATGGTATCTCATACCCTTCTTCTCTAAGTGACGATTATCCTGCTGTTGGATAAGCTTTAGTTAATGGATATGTAATGTTGTTCTTGAGAGTCCACTATCTCTATAGTGATTAACCATCTTTCAATGATTCTTATAATCAAATGAAAGTGCGACAACACATGTTTAGATCTAAGATGAGACTTAGGAACTATTCCTAGTTCTGTAATGAACTTTTATCCAAACAATCAACTTGCAGCTTCATTTACAGATATATACTTTATCTTTATCACTAAACTAGTAACTCTATGCTGTTTAGAACCTTTCCAATTCACTGCACCACTGTTCAAGGTAACACTTTACCTTAAAGTGTATTTTCTGTCGTCTTGGTCTGTCTGAAAAACTTGAGTCTGTTAAGCCCTCTAGTTTTAATTTAGACCCACCATGAATATGATCACATCCTTAGTGTATGTTAAGTACTTTAAGATGTTTTTTCACTGTCTCACAGTGAACTTCTCCAGAATATGACTGATCAACATCAGGTCTCGTACATTTCATTGCATACATGATAGTTATTCATACGATCTCTCTTTTAGGAGTCTATGGGGACTATTAAGAGAGATACACTCCAAGGCTCATCAACATGAGACATCCCATGGAGTTTGCCATGCTAAACGATTTTAGCATCAAACGAATATACGTTCCCTGGGTTAAGTCGAGCATCCTCTTAAATCTCTATATAGATTAGTATCCCCAATTAAGATACTCTTCCCAAATCATTCGTGGAGGAATGTTTAGACAAATTTATCTTTACTGACTCTAGCATTGATATGGCATTCCTTATCCATAATATATCAACATATAATACTAGGAATGTCACGATGCTCCCACTGACCCTTTTGTACACACTAGGTTCATTCTTATTTGTGATAAAATCCAACTCTTTTGATTGTCTCATCAAAATGAATGTTACATTTTTGAGAAGTTTGCTTCAATCCATTTCTCTGAGTGTCTACAACTCTTACCTCATCGTATGTAACTGGATCATTATCTTCTATGATGCGTACCTCATCATCATCATCTATGATGAATTCATACCTCCCAGGTATCCTCGATACTATTCCAGATTTACGATTCGGTTGTGGTACAATAGGTCCATCTACAGGTTCCTCTTATTTGACTTATAGTATTTTGTGGTTCTTGAACTCTTCAAGATCTATTATCCTCCCACCAGTCCTTTAATGATAAACACCTTTATCTTAGAATGAAGCGTGTTTCGCAACAAACACCTTTTTGCTAAGTAGGATTATAGAACATATAACCTAAACTTACTTTAGGATGTCCCACAAATCTGTACTTGTCAAATTTCGTCCCAAGCTTAACCTTTGAAACCTTTTTCACATAAGCTAGACAACCCCTTATCTTAACATACTTAAGATTAGGAATCCTCCTTGTCCATAACTTTTATGGAGTCTTGGGGCCGGATTTTGAGGTTACCTTTTTCATAGATATGCAGCCATTTCTAGGGCATGACCCCAGAGGGATACTGAAATGTCGGTAAAATCATTATGGATCGTACCATGTCCAACAAGGTACAATTTTTCCGTTCAGATACATCAATCAATTATTGCGTATCAGGAGTCTTCCATTATGAGAAAACCATTTGAGATGATTTAGAAACTCATTGCACAAGTATTTATTCTTTGATCTAATCAAAGAATCTTAATACTTTGCCAATTTGTTTCACTTCTGAATTCTTTGAACCTTTTAAATAATTCACACTTGTATTTCAGCAAATACACACATTCAACTCTTTGAATGATCATCTCCTTTTCTTATACTAGTTTGTTCAATTTGTAAAATTATTTTCACACAAGTCAAGTATAAAAAATCTATTAAGTAATATTCCAGTTCTATACAAAATATTATTATTATAAATAGAACAACGATTGTTCTTAAATATAATACCAAATTTCATTGTCCAACAACAAAATGAAAATAATGTTTCTAACGAGAACTGAAATACAATAACAACTTATTGACTTAATAGACCTACCTGTAGACATTGCTAAACTATAAGTTTCTATGACTAATGTAGCAACCTTTAATTCATTTCCCACACATAGGATTACCTATCTTTGTTTAGCTTTCTACTTCTGCTTGGCCCCTTTATAAATCTATATTTATGATAACCAAAGCCGGTATCAAATACCCATGTAGAATCTTGACTTAAATAAAAATTTATTTTAAATCATGAACAAAATTGTATTTGTAATTGAAACTTCACTAAGTTTCTTATGGTTAGCCTCTGCAAGATTCTTCTTGCAGTTTCTTTCTAGTGTCCAGGCTTATTGCAGTGGAAGCAAACTCCTTTGCTATCCATATCAGTTTTGTTCTTATTATCCTTTGTTTTTTCTTTCTATTTACCTTCTTTGAATTGTTCTTCTTTTCAGAAGATCCTTTGGCCCCTACGAGTAAGACATGATCTTTCTTGGTTGGAAAGTCACTCTCAACATTTTCAACATGTTAAGCAAATCAGCGAGGCTGATATCTAGCTTGTTCATATGAAAAATTCACAACAATTGTGAAAGGAGTCTGGGAATGAGTGCAAGATCAAATCTTGGCTCAACTGTCCATCCATCACAAAACTTGTTGTCCTAATTGTTCAATCAAATTATCATGTTTAGGACATGTGTCAGTACTGTAGTGTCATCGGTCAATCTAGATCGGAAGAGCTCCTTAGATATCTGATATCTATCAGTTCTACTTTCCTCACCATCAACTACTTGATGTGCAGGGATATAGTAGGAGCATCCATAGTTTCATGCTGACGCTGAAGCTCGTTACTCATGAATGCGAGCATGATGCATTGAGCCAACTGTGCATCATCTTGCTACTTTCTAAAAGTAACAATTTCTTCCTCAAAGGTATTGTCTGCAACCATTGCAGGGATAGGCATATTAAGGACATAAGATAGCTTTTCAGCCGTGAGAACTATTCTCAATTTCCTTAACAAATCCGTTTAATATGGTCCGGTTAAATAGCATCTATTATGCTTTGTAGTGATAGTAATTTAGACATTGTAAAATTCTGTAAATGAATTTGTAATTAACAACATTTTAGCATACATTCTTTTATTAATTACCAAAATAAATTACGTCTTATTTTTAATTGGTATCTCCCACTATTTTCTTCAAACTATATTACCCTCACTTATATAGTTCGACAAAATCTAATTAAAGATTTGCTAGTGAGAATAAGGATCCCATTTCAAATGTATATAACCTTGTGGTGACACAACAAACTATATATAAATAAATAGGTAGACAACTCTTGTCAATTACATCAACTATGTAACTCCTTGTATTTTGCCTCTTAGATCGTAATGGTCAAGTGTGTGAATATCTGAACTAAAATGATCCAAGTTAAGTCCAACCTAGCACTCTATATATTCAAAAAAGAAAAATATTGTCCTTGTGGTGACACAACAAAACAATATTGTTCAATTTTCTTTATAAGCATCAAATATGATAAATTAACATCTTAAATACCTAATACTTGCCTTGTGGTGACACAACAAACTCATATTAAATATTTAATACTCTATTAATTTTATCATGCTAGAAGGCGACGTTTGATATTCCAAATATCTTTGAACGCTTAGGACTTAATATAAAAAAATTTGAGGGGTTTGTTATTAATTTGTCTTATCTTGTTTAGCACGCATGCACATATATATATAAAATACGCGTCATATTAATTAACATGCGAAGCATGTTTTCATAATATATAACATATATATAGTATAAGTATGCACATATAGAATACTATATTCTACCCGGATTGATTATGTACTTATATTCTAGTTTGGTTCACTAGAGCCACCAAGTGAACCAAAAGGTCAAACCCTAGGGGTGCAAGAATTAATATTTAAATATAACTATTACATTTAAACACGGGCTCCATTACAAATGGGTCTTCAAGCGCTCCTTGTTCCTTGATCTCCAATTTTTCAAAATTAATTCTAATTATTCCTATTACAAAACTATTTAAAAATAAATAGAAACCTTGATCAACAGTCAATGGGAAGTACATAGAAGGGAGATAGAATTTACATTAAGAAAAAATTAGAGAAGACGAGGTACATAGACCCCATTTAATAAAACTCATACATTCATGCATCCAACTAAAATAAAATCTAATCACATTGGTCAATAGTCCATAATCAATCCCATTTATTATCATACACATCACCATATGCATCAATAAATAACATTCATCTCATGAATAATAAATATTTAATATATATATATTGATATCATTTAATGGGCAAATTTAGTTAGTATAAAATCTAATTTCGAATCAAAATAAACTCCTTTATTTTAATCCAAATTTAAATCAAAATAAAACTATTTTATTTTAATTTATCCAATTTTGAATAAAATAAACTATTTTATTTTAATCAAAATCTTTAATCAAAATAAACTCCTTTATTTTAATTAATTATGGAATCCAATTCTATGTAAAAAAAACTTTATTAAAGGAAACACGGATTCTTTTTCCTATTCACAAATAAACTCCTTTATTTTGAATAATATGAAATCTTATTCCATATATAAATAAACTCATTTATTTAAAGAAACATGGATTTAGTTTCCTATTCACAAATAAACTCCTTTATTTTAAGAAACATGAAATTCAATTTCAACTCCGATTAGTTATCATGGAATCTAATTCCAATTCTAATTAGTTAGCATGAAATTCTAATTTTAAAATTAAAATAAACCCTTTTATTTTAAGATTAAAATAAACCTTTTATTTTAAAATTAAAACAAACTTTTATTTTAATTATAAAATTATTAAGAATATATATATATATATATATATATATATATATATCATATTAATTACTATATATATAAGTAAAATGTTTTATTTTATATATATATATATATATATATTTTCTTCCTGATTCCTGCTTATGTGATTCACGTGGTTAGAATTAACAAGTAATCATTCACACGTGGTTAGAATTAACAAAGAATCATTCACCTGATATAAAGGATCACTTTTATAAACCGAACACGGAAGGGTGAATAGAATATTTTTTTTTTTAAAAAAGCATGACCTAGGTGAATGATTACGGAAATAACGTGAATCATATATATAATTACTATACATATTATCATGCGAAATAACGGGATTCAGCGAAATCACAATACTGCGATTTCTAAAACAGTTTCCTTTTTTTTTTATACAATAAAATTATGCTCAATTAAATTATTCTAAACACATATCAATATACATATCAAATCTGAACAATTAATAATTCACATAAAGGTTTGGCTCTGATGCCACTGTTAAGTTTGTAATATTCATGAACGCAATCAAATTGTACAAAATAAGTGGTTCTGGCTTTCCCAAAAACTCCGACCATCCGTGAGTTCCCAGTGTTTCCACCTACATTATGGACAGAAGTCTCTCTCGTCTGATCTTGCATGAATTGCAGAAAGCCTCTGAAAATCCCATCGTTCATCATTTGGTTGGTGTTTTTGTTTGCATGAGAATTGTTGCCTTCCTGATGCACATTGTCCTGATTATTTATCTGTGGTGACTCAACGGTCTCTTGTGCTCCATTGCTTATTTCAACATTTTCAGATGCCATTTTAAAATACCGCCACAAAAGAAGGGTTAATTGATATACCACATTTTATCTCTATATTTTGACCGGCCAATTAAATAACAAATAAGCTTAGGTAGGTCATACTACCAAAGGATTTCCCTGTCTCTTCCCCCTAGTTCTTGTCTCACATCTTAGCCAGGGATCATATCCTTAAGCTTTGATACCTACTGTGACGCACCCAAAATAGGTATACATCACCCATCTTGAGTCGCCAAATACATGGTACATAATTTAAATACAAACTTAATTATACAACCGTCGTGTAAAATACGAAAAAACGTAGTTGAGAGTTTTAATATGAATATTATCTTCTAGACAATATCCACACTCAAATGCAGTCCTCATTACAATTATTATCACACTATTTCATAGAATAATGAGGACTATTATAACACCATCTCGGACCATCACTCCGTTCCCCAACTAGTCTTGGCTACGTTCTCATTTCCTGAAGAGAAAAATGTGTTATGTTTGTAATATTCATAAACACAATCAAATTGCACAAAATAAGCGGAAACGTGAAAAATCAGAGTTTTAAAATTTTACAAACCATATACCCGGATCACCCTTTATGCACAATTATTAATTAAACGGAAAAGAAAGAACAAGAATCATACCCTTTAAGATTAGAGCTTCCTCAGGTATAAGTTCACCTCAAATCCTTTTTCGCGTTCAACTTGAATCCATCGGGTTTGGTTCCTTCCTTTGATCAACGTTAGCCACCTAAGTGTTTGGCCTCTAGAGGTGATCCACCAAGGAAGAAGAAATATTCAAGAAGAAGGGTGGTTGGCTAAACCCTAGTTTTCTATCTCTCATAGAAAAAGCGTACTCTCCCAACTATTGGAATTACGTATTCACATGTTTTTCTGAAAGTGTCAACCCCCTCACCCATAATAAGACTCCTCTTATTTATAGATGTAGCAACCCTCCTTAACAATTAAGGAATTAGGTTTTATTTAATTAATTAAATTCTTTTAATTAATTAAGCTCCCTAATCTTATTAGGGATAATTAATTAAACTCTTTTAATTAATTTGCCTCCTAATCCTATTAAGATATTTGAGAGTACTTTTATTAATTAATTCCTAAACTCCTTTAGGAATTAAATAATAATAATAATAATAATAATAATAATAATAATAATAATAATAATAATAATAATAATAATAATAATAATAATAATAATAATAATAATAATAATAATAAGACTCCTCTTATTGATTTACATTTAATATTTCCAAAATATTAAATAATAATATTAAGCTATTTAATTTATTCTATCACTATAGATTAAATTAAATATACTCAACTTATTATTACGATTATGCCATTAACTTCTTAAATAATTATTTTTCTTTTTATGGTGTGACCATTTAGGTTCTCCATATTAAACCGGTTGTGAATAAATCAATTAGAACAATTCTAATCTAATTTAAATAAAAAAATTAAACTAATAATTTATTTAAATAAATAATATTTTTCTACAATAGGGATAAGTCTCCCTAGCGATCAACGACTTTCCAGATATTATTGATTTCAACATTAATCATAAAAGAACCTTTGAGTAAATAGTTACCGTACAATTCAATCCTTCCACCATACAATGTCCCAATTAAATATAAGACATTGAATTACTGCCAAGTCTTATTTTATTTAATTATATGTATTTCGACTCTTAAATGCACAACTCCAATTAATGTAAATTGGAAACTCATTTCTAATTTCATTCTGCCTTGGCCATGGACTTCTGGGTTGTCATTTATCGAATCACATAGTACATTTCTCTTATTTTACTAGAAGTGGTAGATTCTTTATTGATCATACATTATCTCCATGTACAAATTATTATACCCAAGCATACCCTTTAATATATCCTAAGGGTCTTAAGGAATAAGTTAAAGTATAACTCATCATACACAAGATGCTATGATGATCTCATGTCCAAGGATCACTTGTACTACTATCACTACAGAAATTCCTATTGACAGGCAAGTAAAACTTCATTATGTATTCCTTAGCGAGCCATGTTCAGTGAACTTATTCTCTAATAAGCACCTACATTCGTGCTTTAGTGTCTCCACACAAATGATCATGAGATCAATCATCCTCATCCAATGAGCAAGTAACGTATGTACTAATCTATCCGGATTCACTAATCTCCAATTTAGTAATCCAACGATTGGGAACTATTTTAGTTTTAAGCTTTCAAAGAATTTAGATCTCATTAGAATGATCATCATCATTATTCTAAAAGCATTGCTTAAAACTATGGGTTTATCACATATTATAAAACAGCATCATGTAGATAATGAAAACCCTTTAATAAATTAATACTTTTTATTAATAAATGAATAAGATTGTTACAAAGTATATGCTTTATCATCAAAAATGATTGGCTTGTGTGACTTTCAAAATGAAAGCAAAAGGGTGAGCTCAACTAGCCTAGTAAGAAATATTATGACTAAGATAATGCAGAATAAATTATCGTTAGCTTTCAACAATGTTAAACTAATAAAATATAATAAACATCAGGTTTAACTGCAGCGGAACAAGCAATCAGTTAGAAGAGTCAAGTAGAGCATGATATCTACTATCTTCTATGATTTAGAAAGTTTATCATCAATTTTATCACTGAGACTCAACTTAATAAAATAATCCACATCACTGAATTATCCATGCACTACGGGCCAAGGATATTCATTAGTATCACAACCACGAATTATCCACGCACTACGGGCCAAAGATATTCGTGTTTTCACTAATGGTCATAATCATTCCAACAACTATCCATCAATGCACTACGGGCCAATGAAGACTTTTACCACATCATTTGTAACATTACGGTCATGATTATACCAAATAATCCTTGGTCACTATGCATTACGGGCTAAAGATGACTTTTATCATAATATAAGCATGAGGATGATGACAATGATATAATAATTCAATTAAAAGAAAGCAAAAGATAAATTTTTAAAGATTTATAATTTAATTTATCCAAAATTCAATAATGTCCAAATTGTCAACATGATACTGCTTTGTTAGGTAAAATTCAAGAATAATATTATACCAAAAATGATTTGGATCGAAAAGAAACCAATTTTTATCATAAATAGTATCCCGAGTGAAAAATTCCTGAGTGAATAGTACCATGGGAATAGTACTTCAGGAATAGTATCCTGTGAATAGTACTCCGGTATGAAAAAGTTAAAACTTATTAGGAATGTTCAGAATAATGTTTCCATGAAAATATACTGGATGAATCGCAAACTTAAAGAATATTTTACTAATTTCATGGAGTATAGAAGCTAAAACTTAACAAAATGAGTGTAGAATTCGAAATCTTAAATGAAATAATATTACTTACATGCTACAGAGTATGGAATAAAATAATATTTCATATTAATATTGAACAAAAATAATATCTCTTACCTTAAAAAGGAGAGTATTCTGACTAGTATAGCGGGGATATTCTTGAAGAAAACTTGTACTGTTTTCTACGCTCAAAGCTTCCTTAAACTCGAAAGAAATACGCTCAATATTATAGAAAAAGAATTTTCTGATTCTGGTGTGATTTTCAATTCTAAACTAAGCATCCTATTTATAGGAGAATGGAAGGATACTATTTGGATGCATAGTAAAGAAAAAATCACAGATTGCACATAAGGGTCACGGGAAATCGACCAAATTTTTTGATTTTACTATGCATTCACTATGCAAACACTATTCAAACACAATGCATAATAAAATATAATATATTTTATTTTTCATAAAAAACAAAACTTCATAATATATATACTTCATCAAATACTTCATAAAAATCCACTCAATATTTTTAACAACATTTATTCATCAATATTAATATAACTTGCAATATTAACAACCAGAACATTCGAGGGGGTTTTTCGATAAAGATTTCTCCCTATTGGCGCGCAATTAGGTGACCAAACCCCTTTCTTTGACAGAAATTTCTAGACATTGTCAATAATGCAAATAATAATATGAATAACTTATCATCTCAATTATTGATTTAATAATATAAAATATTGTGCAGATTGTAAGACCTCAACTTTTATGAATAAAGATTAATTTTTTCTCGAAATATATTTTTGAATATTATAGTGTGGTTTGATATAATGTTATAGTTGTGGATAATATTTACAAATTTTACAAAGTAAGCAAGTGGTTATAAAATATTTGATTGGTCGGGGAATATTGGTTTTAACAAGGAATATTCGTACGACGACACAATCATTGGTGGACCCCACAACGGAAGTATTTTCGGAGTTAGAAAACGACAGAAATATCTTTTATAAAAATAACAGCGAAAGTTTTACCGTTAAACTATTGAACTACCCGGTAGTAAAAGTACATTAACATGCGTGGTTGCATAGTTGCACGTGGTATTGTATAATATCTTTGATTATTGATGCTTACGTGAGAAGTCACTCAGTTATACTCATTTGTTACTACAGTAATTGATGCATAATATCTCTCATATTATTGATTCAATTATTATCACAGTATCATCTGCATAATATTTATTATTATTAAATCAATAATTGAGATGACAAAGTTATTCATATTATTATTTGCAATATTGACGAAGTCTAGAAAGTTCTATCGAGGAGAGGTTTGGTCACCTAATTTCGCACCAATAGGGAGAAATCCTTATCGAAAAGCCCCCTCTTTCCTGAGAATGATCTGGTTGTAAAATATTATGAGTTATAATATTAATGATGAATAAGTTCATGTTGATTAAAGATGAAATTGATATTTTCATTGTGTTGGGATTATTAGAGTTAATGGAAATTGACATTTATTTCGATAATAATTAATTTCTAGAGGTTAAATTGACTAATTAGGTAATTAATCGGATAAATGAGAAATTAATTGCTATTAATTCACATGCTTATAACTATTTGTTCACATGCGTGTACTATTAGGGAGGTGGTGCAAGATTGATAATACTTGCATGACTAAATTAAAAATAGAGGTATAGATGAAGGTACTATACTGTAACTATTTTTTCACATGTATAGAACTATTGATTCACATGCATGTACTATTAGGAGAGGTGGTGCAAGTTTGATAAAACTCGCAGGACTAAATTAAAAATGAAGGAAAAGATAAAGGTATTATACTGTAATATTTCGAGCCCCCAAAACGTGCAATTATCGAAACTATATTTTCCTATAAATAGAAGCTCATTCTTCTTTCATTCTCACCAATTCACTAAGACTTACAAGAGCAATTATAGAGAGAGAAGCTATAGTGAGAAAGAAGAAGAGTATTCTGCTACTTCACTATTCCAGTATCCAGTCTTTTTCTAAGGTAAGATATATTATTTTTTTTAGTATTCGAAAGAAATAATATTTTCTTCCATACTATGTAGTATGTAAGTAATATTATTTTATTTTGTATTCTTAATTCTACACTCATTCTGTTAAAGTATTGCTTCTATACTCAGTGAAATTAGTAGAATATCCTTGAAATTTGCGCTTCATCCAGTACCGTTTCACAAGGATATTTTTCTGAACATCCTTGTTAAATTTTAAGCTTTTTATGCCGAAGTACTATTCACGAAGTACAATTCACGGGTACTATTCACAAAGTACTATTCATAGGTACTATTCACAAAGTACTATTCACGAGTACTATTCACGAAGTACTATTCACGGGGTACTATTCACAAAGTACTATTCACCCGGGGTACTATTCATGATAAAAATTGATTTCTTTTCTGTTCAAATCATTTTTGTTCTAGTATTATTCTTGAATTTTACCCCAGTAAGCAGTATCATGTTGACAATTTGGACATTATTGAATTCTGGATAAATTAATTTATGAATCTTTAAAAATTTATCCTTTGTTTTCTTTTAATTGAATTCTTATATAATTATCACCATCCTCATGCTTATATTGTGATGAAAGTCATCTTTGGCTTACATGCATAGATGGACTGTTGATTGGTATGATTATGACCAGGGATCATTCGGTATAATTATGACCTGTAATATTACAAATGATGTGGTAAAAGTCCTCATTGGCCCGTAGTGCATTGATGGACAGTTGGTGGTATGATCATGACCATTGATGATTACATGAATATCCTTGGCCCGTAGTGCAAGGATGATTCGATGATGTGGTTTATTCATTAAGCTGAGGTTCAGCGATAAAGTTGATGAAAAACTTTTTAAATCATAGAAGATAGTAGATATCAGGCTCTACTCGACTCTTCTAATGGATTGCTTATTCCGCTGCAGTTAACCTTGATGTTTATTGTATTTTATAAGTGTCGACGTCGGGATTTTTGAGTGTCCCTTTTCGTTACTTTTTCTTTGGTGTTCTCATGTTAATGTGAGATTTGTTTGAAAAAATAAGTGAAAAAGGTCCGACATGTATAATGTCGACGATTTGACTTTAAGAGTCACCAGTTGGTGTATTTAACTGGTTTCACCAATGCAACCGAAAAGGTTTGCACATTGACCCAGTGTTTTGACACTGCTAAACGGGTCTGTGAAATCGAGATTCATTTTAGGTCCGGGGGCTTGGTTATGCGGAGGGAAGGTGTTAGGCACCCCCCGACATCTGTGTTACCACGGTAACCGCCACTTCTCAAAGAAATTGTTATATGAATGTCTGTGTTTGTGTGTGTGTGTCGATCAATGTGCAATTATCTGAAAGTAGTGTGAGGCCTCGTTCGCACCTATATACACAAGGTTTGAATTTTATAGAAAAATTCAGTTTTAACCAAGATATATCAATGAAGTTTTGTAAAAGAGGTTTTTCAAACCCTGTGCTCAATAGGAATTGAGACCTTTTCATACTTCCATTTTATTATTAAATGTTCATCTTGTTTGCTTTTATTTTCAAGATGCGAAGCATTCTCGAGAAAATAATATATAACAGTGTCGAACTCCTCATGGGCATGACAACCATCCAAGGAAATTCAGACACTTTAAAATAATGTACAAGTCGCTTCTACGGTGAAAAATGTCCATCTTCTAATCAATCTAGATTCAATGGCTCAAACTTTGATCACATGATTCCTAGGCTCGCATGATACTGCAATTTGTATGGAAAGCAGTAAGCAGTTATATATATAAAAGCTGTAAATATATATATAAACATGATCAACCACCACGAAGCAACTCCATGGGGGATCGGAAATCTAAATATATAAAAGCGGTAAATATTTATATATGGGCATGATCAACCGCCAAGAAGTAAACTCCAGACGGGATGAAATGTAAATAAAGTTGTAAAAGCGATCAACTGCCACGAAGTAAACTCCAGGCAGGACAAAATGTAAATAAAGCTGTAAAAGGCCACGAAGTAAACTCCAGGCCTGACAGAATGTAATATATATATATATATATATATATATATATAGCGAAAATGCACCGAGGTAAATCCAGGCTCATCTGGATATGTCCGATAAAGAATTATTACATATATATATATATATATATATATCCAAAAGCGAATAAACGTATTTAATGTAAAATCCGTGGCTCAAAGAATATGTTCCGACAACAATTATATATATATATATATATATATATAAATTATGGTCGACTCGTACGATGAGCTTGGATTTACATCCGATGTGTTTTAAATCTCTTATATATATATATATATATATATATATATATATATATATATATATATATATAGCAATTAAACGCCTGCATCAAGTCTAGGCTCAATTGAGGCATAACTCGATAATGTTAGTCCATATATATGAAATATATACATATATTAGTATATATATACAGACAAAAATGAAAACCACGGACTGAAGTCTGGGCAAACGCACACAACGTGACTCTCAACGGGTATAACAGTGTGTGCTATATGAGAAGAAGGCTTTATAAAATGTAAGAAGGCTTACAATGGGCTGCCAAAGTAGACTTCTATGACTTTAAATGGATAAACACTCAGCTCCCGTCGGATAAAATATAGTTATATGTGAGCTAACAAGTGTTTAAAGAAGAGAAAACACTCAAAAGATGTGTATGCAGAGTAAAATGGACAGGGTTTCCTAACCTTTTCCTTCTCTCCTCTCTCTCAAATGGCTGACCCAAGCCTTGTATATATAGACGGATGATCGTAGGTACACTGCATGTGGCGGGAGTTAATACTCGCGGCTGGGTCGTGGTGGATCCGAGAGCCTCATGGTCCCATCATCTCGTAAAGACGTATAATCGCAGCAAATGTAATATCCACTCGAACTTGTAGAACTTCAATTCGAGCATCCGAACGAGGTATATCTGACCTTCTTCGGACCGCTTGTGTCGAGAGTTATGTAATGACATGGATTAGAGGTTGTACGAAGTCAGGAAGAGGGGTCTATGCCCATGGTCTTCAAGCTTCAAATTCTATCCAAAGTACTACCACATGTAATAGTCACTCAGGATTGTCACTCCTCGGTTCTTGTGGGACATTGTTGGATGTATGTATGATGTGTTGAGACGACGTGCCATTTGTCGAAGGAACAAGATAACGTTTGACCCCTTACCGGGGTTATTGCTGATTTGAGTTGAAAGTAGACGTTGCTCAGGGTTACAGCTGAGATTGGACTACTTATTGGTATGCTGCGATATCATCTTGTTGACGTGGTAAGATGACATTGTGACTCCTCAGTGGGGTTATCACCGGTTTAAGCGAAAAGAAGATGTTGCTCAGGGTTACATCTGAGATTGGACTGCTGCTTGTTTGTATGTCTCACTGTCATCTGTGGATGTTCCTGTCTACCCGTTGTTATCTCCGAGTCTGAGGTGTGTGTGCCTTGACAGGATGTTGGTGGTTGAAGCTGATTGTATATGTTTGAAATAAGCATTTTCGAGGTTACCGCCGGAACTAGAATGGCATCTCTTGGGGCTATCACCAAGGATGGTGTTGCTACTCCCAGTGTTTCTCTGGGACTGGAACTGAGCATTGCGGTGTTATTACCGAGACAAAACTGTCCTCTCCGGTGTTGTTGTCGGTCTTTTGATCTGCATATCTCAGGGTTATCTTCGAGATTGGAAATGACATTCTCGGTGTGTGTTTCGGGTTTTGAGATGACGTTCCCGGGTTGTGTTTCGGGTTGGAACTGAACTTTCGGTGGTATTCGGAATGGATGTAATCTGTCTTTTAGGGTTATCTCCAAAAGACGAATCTACCCTCCTTCAATGTTAGTAATAGGAGTGCAGAAAATTTCGAGTGTCTACAGATGCCCCTCTTTATCATATTCATGCAACGCAAGGCATGAATAGGATAAAGAATCCTAGACACTTGAAATGTAAACAAGATAAACATGACGCTACATGCAGCAACATGATGCAAATGCATGTAGAATGCATGAGTGATTGTCAGGTAATCCTGCTGGGATGACAATCAGTGATGGCTTGGACATGAGATCCAAGTTTCCAAGGATGTTGACATTGGGGATATCACCAAAGTCTTGAATCCTAGACACTGGCTTATACTCCATAGAGGTACCTCTTATGTAGAAGAGATCTGTGGGGATAAAGGCTTTGTCTGTTTGAGGATGTGTACAACATATTTCCTCATACTGTCGGAGTTACTACCAACAGTGTTATCGCTGCCAGGGTTGTCTGACCTTCGTTGATGTGTGTATCACCAGATAGATCCTTGTTGGGTGCATTGTCAAGGCTGCTTGACCTTCATTGATGTATGTGTCAATGGTAGCACTGTGTTGTAGCCCTTGCTGGGTAAGGTTACATCGATGGGTTTACTTTCCCTCGGCTGATAAGACGTCAAGGCTGGTTGACCTTCATTAATGTGTGTATCAATGGTTACATTATGTTGTGACCCCCATCGGGGACACGTAGATGTTTGAAGGATGCGCGTTGTGACCCCAGCCGGGGATATGTAGATGTTTGAAGGATTCGGCGTTGTAATCCCCGCTGGGGAGGTTTGATATTTTGTGGTTTTTTACGTTGTAACCCCCGCTGGGGAGTTTCAGGTTCCTCCAGGATTTGTAGAGGGCATGCTTGAACACTGGGTACCAGACAGACAGGTTTTTTGATTTGGGACCCGTGAGTTGACTCCTACTTTGGAGGAGTATGCACGGTTGACAATGCTGCCTCTAGACAGACCTTGCATGCATATGGCTATTGGAGACATGAGCAGACAGTTCATGACCCTCACCGGATTGAGACGTAGAGTGGTCCAGGACGAGATTACATTCGGCCACGTGATATCCCATCGTTTCTTGTTTGACAGGTTTGGCTCTAAGGACAGCTATGCACGGCATTCTGGGGATTTCACTACACCAGAGGACCATTGGCGTTTAGCCAGAGTAGATGTACTGTTTCTATGCGTATTGTTATACGTCTACATGATGCGGTACACGGATGAGCTGGATATGGCGTCATTAAGGAAGTGAGAGCTCTTAGGGAGGGTCGTACCATTTTACTGATAATTATCATAGAGACCTTGAGGTCAGCTACATACTGCTGCACTTATCCGTCAGGAGTGTTTACAGGTAGCTCGGTCATGTTGTATGTGTGGTTTATGTCACACTTGAGACCGATTGGCACATTTAGACATCATGGATTTTGTTTCACCCATGACATAACCATGACGTATTCCTTCCAGCCTGTGGAGTGTACGGATGTTGCATCGTGGTCCGCTTTCCTAGCAGGGATTAGAGATCCATTTGATATATTGTCGTGTTCAGGGCTCAGCTCACCCTACAACTTCATCACTCTAGCTATGGGCATAGATTATCTCCCTCTAGCTGGATTGAGGGGCATGATCACTTACCACCCACTGGTCGTGATGTGTCAATTTGACCAGTTTTAGGATTTCCATCTCAGATGAGGGGTGAAGAGTCGCAGCTCGCGTCACCGTTTGTCGTGGAGGATAGATCCAGGTTGTATGCTGTTGGGATCGTGAGTCAACCGATTTTTCTGCCGATTATCCGGTTGTTTTGCAGAGTATTCCGCATGGATGGAGACAGAGATCATCGGGTACGTGGCGGTATCCACGGTCAGAGGGACTAATTATGACGATGAGGAGCCTATAGAGGAGGCTATTATTCCCACCGATGATTTGACTGCTGGGCTGCCAGCATTTGTGATGGATTCTCCCACCCCGAGTACCACTGTTACACAATATTCGGCACAACATTTGGAGCAGAGCTTACATCTGATGACCTATGATAGAGATCAGGCTAGGGCCATGATGTTGACAGCTCTTGATGAGAGAGATACCGCTCTGTTGGAGAGGGATGAGGCTAGATCAACTAGGGATGCATTGATTGGGGAGTGGGATGCCGCCTTATCTGCTAGGGATGTGGCCATTATAAATAGTATTTCCGTTAGATCCTAGATGACTGTCAGTCTGACCGACATGAGTGCTTACATTGATGAGCATTATGCCACCATACAGTTAGCCTCTGATCTGCTAGCTCGTGTAGATACCCTTGGGCAGGAGCTTGCGGTGCTTCCTCCGTCTTCGAGAGAGGATGCTATGTTAGATCCGATAGTTCGCATGTATACGATCCGTAGATAGCTTTGTATTTTCCCTGCATGAGACTAGCTTAGCCATTTTGTCATGTACAACACACGGACGATATATCAAATAATATTATGTATTTATAGGGAAATATATTTTGATTCACTTCCCTTTTAGTTATGCCTTGATACTTGCTTGATGTTTGCCTGTTTCTCCAAGGCCTTGTGATCTTGATGCATTCTGAACTTTTCCTTGATAGATGAACATTGAGACATCGCAAGATCTCTCAGAACGGATCGTTAATTTCTGTGAATCCCTACCATCTTTGGTGTCTTGGGACTGGTATCTATATGGAATGTGGAGAGGAGGGTGGTTTCTTCCTTTCTGAGATTGAACACCCCACAGATGGTCGCCAGTACTTTTATTCGTGAGAAGCCAAGTTAATTCCATCTCTTATGGGTTGGTATTGCTCTTTGAGGCATGATCACAGCTTAGATGGTCACCGAATCTTCTATTTGTGAGAAGAGGTTGGGTAATTCTGGTAGGGGTTAGACTGCACCATGAATGGCTGCCTACGTACTCCTATTGAGAAGGAGATCAAGTCTGCGTGGTTCAAACCTAGTGTGGGAGGTTCAATGCTGAATGCGGAAGGCAGAAGGGTGTAGAAGTATTTTTATTGTTTTTGTTATTTTGTAGAGAAAGGGTAGAAATGTTTTTGTTGTTTTTCTTTATTACAACCGGGCCATATAGTATATGGTTTCCTACGTACCCCCGGGTATCAGGGAGATTAGGTCGACGTAGTTTGCCCCTCAGGACGAATTGAAGGCGAAGAGAAGTGTGAATCCCATGTGCAGGCTATACTGCGGGGAGAAAAAAGTTTAATCCCATAATGGGGACAAACTGCAAGTTTATAAAAAGTTTGATCCCGTCCTCAGGATAAACTGCAGGCGTGGAAAAGTTTAATCCCGTCTTCAGGATAAACTGCAGATGTGAAAGGTTTAATCCCGTCTTCAGGATAACCGAAATTGAGAAAGGTTCAATCCCATCTTTAGGATAACCAAAACTGTATGGAAGGTTTGGAATGAAGTAAAACCAGGTTGCTGGCTTGAAGTGTATGTTTCCTGAGGGCAGAAGAGCATGTAAAAAGGGTGAAGGGGTTCAAAACCGGAATGACTAGTGATTTGGTGACTAAAACCAGGATGTTTGTTTGATGGTAACTTCAGACATAGTACCATTTCACAGTGTCCGAGTTAATAAGCTGTGGAAATTCATCGCCATCCATTTCCTGTAATCTGAGAGCACCTCCTGTCAATACTTCTTTGACAACAAATGGGCCTTCCCAGTTAGGAGAAAATTTTCCCTTAGACTGATCTTAGTTGTCAATGATCTTCTTCAAAACCAAGTCATGTTGTTTAAATTGCCGTAGTCGGACTTTTCTGTTTTAGGATCATGCGATCCTTTGTTGATATAACTGACCATGGAAGATTGTCGCGGTTCTTCTTTCGTCTATCAGAGACAATTGGTTATACCTGTCTTGTACCCATAGGTCTTCATCCAACTGAGCATCCATCAATACTCTGAGGGATTCCATTTCCACTTCTATGGGGAGCACTGCTTCCATCCCATAGACTAATGAGTAGGGGGTTGCCCCAGTGGAAATTCGCATGGAAGTTCTGTAGGCTAATAAAGTCAGATGCAAAAGGTCAGGCCATCCTTTGTGATTGGCGGACATTTTATGCATGATCTTTTTGATGTTTTTATTAGCCGCTTCAACAACACCATTCATCTTTGGACGGTAGATGACGGAGTTGAGGTGTTTGATGTGGAATTTTCTGCATAACTCCTCCATCATTTTGTTGTTGAGGTTCTTAGCATTGTCTGACACAAATGACCTCTGGTTGTCTATATCGACACACGACATTGTTTCTGATGAAAGCAATGATAACTTCTTTAGTAACCCTGGGGAAGGATGTTGCTTCTACCCATTTGGTGAAGTAGTCGATCATGGTGAATATGAATCGATGTCCATTACTGGCTTTGGGCTCGATGGGCCCGATCACGTCCATTCCCCACATTGAGAAGGGCCATGGCGAACTCATATTGTGGAGTTCCCTTGGAGGGGAGTGGATAGTATTCCCATGAATCAGGCATTGATAGCACCTCTTGACGTGATCATCACAGTCAACTTTGAGTGTAAGCCAATAATGTCCCGTTTTGAGAATTTTCTTGACAAGTAAGGGTCCGCTCATGTGAGGGCCGCATACTCCACCATGGATCTCATCCATGAGTCGCTGAGCTTCGTCTTTGTCCAGACATCTGAGGAGACCTAATCATGCATCTCTTTTGTAGAGTGCATCTCCGCTCAGGTAAAATTTCATAGCAAGTCGATGAATCCGCCTCTTCTCAGTTAGGCTCGCCTCAGCGGGTGTAGATCCATCTCGCAGATATTCCTTGATGTGCTAATACCAAGGATTGTGGATGGGATGTAGCTCATCCTATACTTCTCCAACGTAATTCCCATAGACTGGGGCTTTTTGCAGAGCAAACGTGATATTTAGCATGTTTTCCTTGTCAGGTATGTAAACCAAGGAGGCCAACGTTGCTAATGCATCTGCAAAATCATTCCTATTACGAGGAATGTGTAGAAAGGAGATTTCTTTGAACTCCAAAGCCATCTGTAAAACTTGTCGATGGTAAGGCAGCAAATGCAATTCTTTGGTTTGATAGATTCCTGTGGATTGCTTGATTACCAATTTAGATTCTCCAAAGACAGTTAACCGCCTGATGCCCATTGAACGGGCAAGTTTTAGCCCCATGATACAGCCTTCATACTCAACTGTGTTGTTGGTGCTGACAAATTATAATTTGACGGCGACGGATATCTTGCTCCCCGTCTTCGGATATTAGGATCGCTCCAACTCGAGGCTTACAGATAATGACTCCATCAAAATACATCTCTACATTCGGCATGTATTGTACTGATGTTATAGCCGAATTGTCATTACTCCTTCGTCAGGGAAATATGTTTCTAAGGGTTTGTAATCCCCTGCAGGTGCGGTGGCCAGTTAATCCGCAATTCCTTGACCTTTGAGAGACTTTTGCGTCACATAGACGATGTCAAATTGATGTAGGATCAACTACCATCTGGACAGTCGACAATTCAGTATGGGTTTGCTGAACACATACTTGAGAGGATCCACGCGGGATATGAGATGGGTTGTGTGACCATGGAGGTAATGCTGTAACCTCATGGAAGCCTATGCTAAAGCACAACAAGTCTTCTCGATCAGAGTGTACTTGTGTTCACTGATGCTGAATCTTTTGCTGAGGTAATAGATAGCTCGTTTTTGGCCTCTATTATCTTTTTGCCCCAGCATGCAGCCCATAGCATTGTCATTTATGGACAGGTACATGAACAGGGGAACATCATCCCTGGGAGGTACCAAAACAAGAGTGTTAATCAGTTGCTCTTTGATTGTGAGGAAGGCTTTCTGACACTCATTGTTCCATTTCATGGAGGAGTTCTTCCTTAACAGCTTGAAGATTGGCTCACAGGTTGCTGTGAGTTGAGAAATGAATCTGCTAATGAAGTTGATCCTTCCCAAAAAATCCCCGTATTTCCTTCTCTGTCTGAGGAATGGGCATTTCCTAGATGGCCTGGATTTTGGTAGGATCCAGTTCAATCCCTTTGTGGCTGACTAGGAAACCTAACAACTTTCCTGACTTAACACCAAAGGCGCACTTGGCGAGATTCAACTTCAAGTTGTACTTACGCAACCTATTGAAAAGTTTTATGGGATGGTCTAAGTGGTCCTCCTCCTTCCGGGATTTGACAATGATGTCATCCACATAGATCTCTATCTCTTTGTGCATTAAATCGTGGAAAAGAGCCATCATAGCTCACCGATAGGTTGCCCCAACGTTGATGAGGCCGAATGACAACCGTCTGTAACAAAAGGTTCCCCAAGGAGTGATGAAAGCAGTTTTCTCACGATCTTCCTCAGCGACCATAATTTGATGGTACCCCGCAAAGCAATCAGCAAAGGAGTACATGCCATATTGAGCAGTATTGTCAATAAGAATGTGGATAAAGGGCACGTGAAAGCTATCTTTAAGGCAAGCTTTGTTCAAATCCCGATAATCCATGCAAACTCGCACCTTTCCCCCTGGTTTAGGCACGGGAACAATGTTAGATATCCACTACGGATATGTAGACACCATGATGATGCCAGCTTAAAATTGTTTCATAATTTCTTCTTTAACTTTTAAACTCCATTCAGGTTTCAATCACCTGAGTTTTTGTCTAACTGGCTTGAATCCTTCTTTAATGGGAAGGCGATGAATATTAATGTCAGTGGACAAACCCACCATGTCTTCATGAGACTATGCAAACATATCTTGGAATTGGGTTAATAGTGCAACCATGTCATTCTGTTAATTTGTGGTAAGGTCTGAACCAATCTGGATTAGCTTAGGGTTGTCTAAGGTTCCGAGATTGAAAGGAGTGGTTTGATCAAGATTGGGTTTGGGTTTTTCTTCGACCCATTCCTTAATCTCTTGAGGTGTCTCAATGTCCTCTTGGATGTCCATCAAGTCTGAGTCTAACTTTGCATCAAAATTACAGCCCTTGTGGAGAGAAGGCACCTCATCGACAGAAATGCAGAGCACATCTAAATTGAGGTTACGAAACAAAAGATGCTTTCACTTAATATATGCAACTGTTCGATCATACAAAAGTGTTAGCATGTACGTGATAAAATAACTGCTAGTGTTGTAAAGGAAAGCAAGCAATTAAAGTTATCTACAGGGCAGAGGGATTTTCTACCCATTTTACCCTCGTCGACCAATGCATGGAGTGCTGCTCCAATTGTCGAGGGCAAAGTCCTGAAGGACTGTAGTGATGGAAGGATCGTCATTGTCCTCCTTCTCCGGAATGATAACCATGACATCTGGCAATCATCGTTTGGGGTGTATCTGTTCATGAACGATGGTATGTCCATCATCAAGGCAAGGTCATGTTTACGTTTTCGTTCCTTTTCTTCCATCTCGGGATCAGGAATCAACACCTCTTTTGCTTTCATTGGCACTGGTTTTGGAAACAGCATAGCCGCAACATGGGCTGGCACCTTTACTGGAGATTGCATTAACTCACGAGGTAAAGGTATAGAAAATCGCCCTGAGCGCGGAAGCTTGAGGAACCTGCTTGTGCTTATGAGGATTCTTGTGACTGGAACTAGTAGAATAGCCTAGTCCGGCTATTCCGATTTGACTGGACATTTGAATAGGGTGCTTAATACCCTACTTATCTTTACCGAGCCCTTGGCCAGGTTGATGACCCAATGACATCATTTCTTGAGTGGCCAACATAACCTCTGCAGAAATCTTGGGTATGGGAAGTGGCGCTCCAATAGAATGGTATTGCGTATTACTCACTTCCAAAGTATGGAAACTGGCCGGTTCAACTTCTGAATTGAAGTTGATAATTGGTAGAATTCCTTATTCAGGACAATTCGGCTCAGCATTGACAGTGACTAGACTGTTGTTGATGATGCATTTGAGTTGTTGATGTAGTGTGGATGGAACAGCTCTAGCCATGTCAATCCATGGTCTCCCCAATAGTAGGTTGTATCCTGAATCTATCTTGAGGACGTGGAAGGATACATTGAATGTATTTTGACCAATCTCAATTGGCAATTCAATCTTTTTGACAGTATTTCATCGGGATCCATCAAAAGCTCGGATGACCGTATGGCTGCTTTGGATCCGCTTGAGATTGATATTCATTTTTAGCAAGGTGGCATAAGGATAGATATTTAGAGATGAGCCTCCATCTATCAATACTCCTGCTAGCATATACCCAGAAGATAACACTGCGATGTGGAATGGCTTGAAATGACCCGTCCCTTTGGGAGGTATATCGTCATTAGTGAAGGATATCACATTGCTGCTGAAAATGTGATCAACCGAATGTTGAAAATTTTCCACGTCCACTGATTTTGGCAAGTAGGCTTCTTCTAAAACCTTCAACAAGATCTTCCGATGATTCTTAGAAGAGAAAACCAAATCTAGTATTGAAATCTGGTGTGGAGCTTGTCGCAAGCTTAAAACCACTTTGGCTTCATTATGACCCATAGTACGGAGGAATTTTTCAATTTTCTTCATGGGCAATTTGCCCTTTGCTTCGCAAGTAGGTTTGATAACCCGTTGAGGAAGGTACAGTGGATTTTCTTTCGACACTGTAGCAGTAGTATGAGACATGGATCCTTCAGCTTCTCCATAATTCCATGGAACTTTGTGCAAGCTGACAACAGGATGTTGTGGTCTGCAAGGTAAAGGAATTGGCTCTAGTGCGGCCACTTTCAAAGGATTGTCAGCTCCTTTGAGTTGAATTGGTTGTATGGGAAATACTTTGACAGTCTCATCATTCACTTCGGAGATAACTGCTACTGATCCCTTCCATTAGGTAGGGCATGCATTCCCACCCTTGAGTTGCACAGTGTAATCATCTGCTATTTGCAGGACACCGCTATCAATAAGATTCTGAATAAGATGGCGGAGTGCCCAACATTCTTCTGTGCTGTGACCGCGAGAATGTGAATGATATTCACATATTTCATCAGGATTGAACCGCCCTGAGAGGGGATTGATGGGAGGGAGAAGGAATGTGATTCTTCCTTCATTGATCAACATTTGAAGTATCTCTTCCATAGACCGGCCTAGATAGTTGAATTCCCTTTGATTGGCAAAATCCCGACGGGCTTTAGCATTTGCTTGCTTTGCAACCTTATCCTCCATAGCTTGGCTTTCTAAAGGTGTTGATGGAGCATTTATAACAAATGGAAGGAGATGTGCATGCTCCTGCCTGATTAATTGGCGTGTGACTAGATGCTGATGGGTCACCAGTTCTGCAAATTGCTCAATTTTTTGGAAAGAGCTTTCATCTTTCATTCCATTGTAAATTGGAACTTTGCATAATCCCATTTGTTAACACCGTCTTTGATGGGTTGGGACGATTTGCCATTGGAACCTTGTACAGTGCTCCAACTGATTATGTTGACCTCTTCTTCTTTGTGTTGAGGAAGAGGCTTGTCTTGCATATGAGGTTGATCTGGTTTGGTGACTACAATCTCATCGTTATCTATCAGATTCTAAATCTTATGTTTCAAGGCCCAACAATCTTGAGTATCATGTTCGGGTGCCCTGGCATGATAAGCACACTTCCGAGTAGCATTAAAACCCCTGCCATTAGGGTTGGCTGGTGGAAGAAGACGTGTAATTTTCTTCTGAGTAGTCAGAAGAGCAAGAATGTTCTCGAGTGAATCCCCTAAGGGTGTGAACGTTCGAGGTCGCTTTACTTCTCCACTTTTAGGCAATGGAGGGTTTGAAGATTGTGTTGGAAAAGGGGAGTAGTTTCTCCTCTGCATAGGCATGTTTAGATTGCCTTTTTGTCCTTGTAGTATCAAGGAAACATCCTCCTCTTTCTTTTTATGGACCCTCCGGGGGTTGTTTCCATAAGATCCAGACTGGATGTGCTCAGCAACAGCTTTAAGAGCGGTTAGGTCTTGAATTTTATCGGACTTCAATCCCATCTTATCCATCTCGCCGTGTTTGATCATTTCAGAAAATGGTTTGCCAATACCAGCTAGAACTCTCTCATAGAAAGGAGCTTCATGTATATCTATGAAAGTCATGACCATTTCTGACTCTGTCATGGAAGGAATAACTTGAGCAGCAAGGCGCCTCCACCTTTGAGCATACTCTCTAAATGACTCATTAGACTGTTTCTCGACCTTGGTAATTTGGTACCGGACAGGAGCCATCTTAGATTAAAAACTGTATTGAGTGAGGAAGGCGTGAGCCAGCTCTTCCCAGCTATGGATCTTAGAGTTGTCTAATCTGGTATACCATGAACGGGCTTCTCCAGTCAGACTTTTCTGAAACAGCTGCATTCTGAGCTTTTCATTCTCCGCATGTGATCCGAGTTCTCCAATGAACACCTTTAAATGTGTGTAAGGATCCCCTAATCCGTCATACTTTACAAAATCAGGGGTCTTAAATTTCTCTGGATAATGCACACCAGGAAATATGCAAAGGTCTACATATGAAATACTTCCATGTGTTCCAATCCCTTTGAGAACGCGAATGGTTTCCTCCATTTGAAGGACCTTCTTTCTGATGTCACCGGTGTCTGGATCTCCTTTCAGATGGGTGCCTTCAGGGTCTTTGTTGGTTGTATCCAAGCGATGTTACGGAATTGTTTTTCCGGACCTTGAACTCCCCACTGTGTGAGAGGATTCTATATGTGTAGGTATCTTATATACCACAGAGTAGGTAGTGCAATTCTTTCAGTAGAACGACCAAGTCTGTGATTTGTTTACTCAATCCGTCAAATTCTTCTCGGGAAACAGGATTAGACTGTTCGGAAGAGGACATGATTGGCTGTAGGCTCGCAACCTTTTTGGATTTTGACTGGGTAACAGGTCCAATTGCTTCCCTACAAAAGACTTACGTAGTTTAGTCTTAGGGTAATATAAATGTTATCATAACATGTCCGTTTTGGGAATTTCTCCTGCAAAACCGGTTTGTTAATTGATAACATGTCATGCATGCACATATATTCTTCATATTTTCCATTACATATGGATGGACATGGGATAAAATTACAAGTAAATGCTTTTACAAGTAATTGAAAATGGAAAGCATGAAGAAACTTTCCTCCGCGTTTGGTTTATCAGAGGTTGACCTATCCTAGGGTTTCTCTCGCGGCTTTTCGGCATGAAGGTTCCCAGATCATCGCAATTTACTTGATGGGAAGTTAATCTGGTTGTCCAACTAGAGCAAATCTGAGTGGTGCCTTTCCTGAGCCCCGGGGAATCATTCTTCCCACGAGTCCAGTAATCAAACATCAACAGGATAGCCTCCTGGTGGAGGGACCACACAACATACATTCACATACAACGTGTCTCACCGTTTATGCAAAATGATGACATGTACGAAGCACTAATATCACAGATAGATATTTAGCAGTGCAGTAATAAAATGCATTCGTACACATTCATCATAAATGTAAATGCAACATTCACACACAAGCATATAACAATTTTGAAAAGCTTGTAATAGCGGCTTAAGCCCTCTTATTGGAATCCCCAGCAGAGTCGCCACCTATCGACGTCGGGATTTTTGAGTGTCCCTTTTCGTTACTTGTTCTTTGGTGTTCTCATGTTAATGTGAGATTTGTTTGAAAAAACAAGTGAAAAAGGTCCGACATGTATAATGTCGACGATTTGACTTTAAGAGTCGCCAGTTAGTGTATTTAACTGGTTGCACCAACGCAACCAAAAAGGTTTGCACATTGACCCAGTGTTTTGACACTGCTAAACGGGTCTATGAAACCAAGATTCTATTTAGGTCCGGGGGCTTGGTTATGCGGAGGGAAGGTGTTAGGCACCCCCTGACATCCGTGTTATCACGGTGACCGCCACTTCTCAAAGAAATTGTTATATGAATGTGTGTGTTTGTGTGTGTGTGTAGATCAATGTGCAATTATTTGAAAGTAGTGTGAGGCCTCGTTCGCACCTATATACACAAGGTTTGAATTTTATAGAAAAATTCAGTTTTAACCAAGATATATCAATGAAGTTTTATAAAAGAGGTTTTTCAAACCCTGTGCTCAATAGGAATTGAGACCTTTTCATACTTCCATTTTATTATTAAATGTTAAACTTGTTTGCTTTTATTTTAGAGATCTGAAGCATTCTCGAGAAAATAATATCTGACGATCTTAGAACTCCTCATGGGCATGACAACCATCCAAGGAAATTGAGACACTTTAAAATAATGTACAAAATTTACTACTGACTGAAAAATGTCCATCATGGGAACCAGAATCTAGATTCAATAAATCAAACTGTGATCACATGATTCCTAGGCTCTCATGTAATCTTTACGCAATTTGTATGGAAAGTAGTAAGCGATTATATATATAAAAAGGCGTAAAAATATATATATACATACATGATCAAATACCACCACGAAGAACTCCATGGGGATCGAAAATGTAAATATATCAAAGCGGTAAATATATATATATATATATATATATATATGATGGACATGATCAACCAACCGCCAAAAGTAAACTTGGTGAAAGTGAAATGTAAATAAAATAAAGTCAAAGCGATCAATCGCCACAAGTAAACTCCAGTGTCTCACAGAATGTAAATATATATATATATATATATATATATATATATATATATAGCGAAAAGCAGGGAGGTAAATCCAAGTTCATCGATATGTCCGATAATTAATTATATATATATATATATATATATATATATATATATATATATATATATATATTGTTGTCGAATATATCGATGAGCTCGATTTTACATTCGATGTGTTTATTAAACTATATATATATATATATATATATATATATATATAAAAGCGATTTAAACGCACCGGATGTAAATTCAGGCTCATTAGACAGAGTCTGACCACGGTTTATATATATATAAAAGCAATTAAACTCTCCAGACCGAAGTCTAGGCTTAATCGAGGCATAACTCGATAATGTTAGTCCATATATATGAAATATATACGTATATTAGTATATATATATAGACATAAATGAAAACTACGGACCGAAGTCCGGGCAAACGCACACAATGCGACTCTCAATGTGTATAACAGTGTGTGTTATATGTGAAGAAAGCTTTATAAAATGTAAGAAGGCTTATAGTGGGCTGCCAAAGTAGACTTCTATGACTTTAAATGGATAAACACTCGACTCCATGGGATAAAATATAGCTATATGTGAGCTAACTAGTGTTTAAAGAAGATGAAACACTCAAAAGATGTGTATGCAGAGTAAAATGGATAGGGCTTCCTCGCCTTTTTCCTTCTCTCCTCTCTCTCAAATGGCTAACCTAAGCCTTGTATATATATAGAGCGGATGGTCAGCGGTACACTGCTGCCAGTAGGCTGCAGCTGATTACTACTGCTGGTTGGTGCGTGTAAGTGGATCCAAGCCTCGCGGGTCTCGTCGTCTCGTACTACGTGTAGTGGTGCACTGTAATGTCCACTCGAACATGTAGAACTCCAATCTGAGCATCCGACCGAGGTATATCTAACCTTCTTCGAACCGCTTGTGTCGAGAGATACGTAATGACATGGATTAGAGGTTGTACGAAGTCAGAAAGAGGGGTCTATGCCCATGGTCTTAAAGCTTGAAATTCTATCCAAAGTACTGCCACACATAATAGTCACTCGGGATTGTCACTCCTCGGTTCTTATGGGACATTGTTGGATATATGTATGATGTGTTGAGACGACGTGCCATTTGTCAAAGGAACAAGATGACGTTTGACTCCTTGCTGGGGTTATTGCCGGTTTGAGTTGAAAGTAGACGTTGCTCGGGAGTTACTGACTAAGATTGGACTACTTGTTGGTATCTTGTGATATCATCTTGTTGGCGTGGTAAGATGACGTTGTGACTCCTCGGTAGGGGTTATCGCCGGGTTTAGCGGAAGCGCACGCGTTGCTCGGTTATATCTCGAGATTGGACTACTTTGCTTGTTTGTATGTCTCACTGTCATCCATTGATGTTCCCGTCTCACCCGTTGTTATCTCTGGGTCTACGAGGTGTGTGTGCCTTGACGACGGGATGTTGGTGGTTGAAGGCGATTGCATATGTTTGAAACAATCATTTAAGGTTACCATGGAATCGCAATGACATCTCTTGGGGCTATCACCAAGGATGGGGTTCTTACTCCCATGTTTATCTAGGATCGGGGGCGAGCATCGCGGTGTTATCACCGAGATAGAAGAGCCCTCTCTCTCGGTGTTGTTCTTAGTTTTTTGATCTGCATATCTCGGGGTTATCTCCGAGATTGGAAATGACATTCCCGGTGTGTATTCCGGGTTTTAAGATGACGTTACCGGGTTGTGTTCTGGGTTGGAACTGAACTTTCGGTGGTATCCAGAATGGATGTAATCTATCTTTCAGAGTTATCTCCAAAAGGCGAATCTACCCTCCTGCAATGTTAGTAATAGGAGTGCAGAAAATTTTGAGTGTCTACAATCTGTTTAACACTGTTAAAGGCTAACGATAATTTATTCTGCATTATCTTAGTAATAATATTTTTTATTGGGCTAGTTGAGCTCACCCTTTTGCTTTCATTATTCTCTTCAGGAAATGAGAACGTATACGGGAGTTGTCGGGGAACGGAGTAATGTTCCTAGATGGTTGTTTTAGTAGTCCTCACTACTTAGTGTGATAATAAATGTAATAGGAAAATGGTCTTTTATGATTAATGTTGAAATCTATATTATTTAGAAAGTCGTTGAACGCTAGGGAGACTTATCCCTATTGTAGAATAAATATTATTCATTTAAATAAATTAATAGTTTAATTTATTTATTTAATAAGATTAGAATTGTTCTAATTAATTTATTCATAACTAGTTTAATATGGAGAACCTAAAGAGTCATACCATAAAAGGAAGAATAATTATTTAAGAAGTTAATGGCATAATCGTAATAATATGTTAAGTATATTTTAATTTAATCTATGGTGATAGAATAAATTAAATAGCTTAATATTTATTATTTAATATTTTAGAAATATTAAATATAAATTAATAAGAGGAGTCTTTTTAATATTATTACAATTATTATTATTTTAATTTCTAAAAGAGTTTAGGAATTAATTTAATATAAGTACTCTCATTTATTCCTAAGAGGATTTGGAGGGAAAGATAGTTAAAGGAGTTTAATTAATTATCCCTAATAAGATTAGGGAGCCCAATTAATTAAAGGAGTTTAATTAAATAAATAATACCCTATTTTAATTAAATAGGGTTACCTGATATCTTTATAAGAGGAGTCTTATATCAGATATCAAAAGATACGTGATTCCAATAGTTGGAGAGTACGCCCCCTTTTTCTATAGAGATAGGAAAAACTAGCGTTTGAGCCAATACACCTTTCTTCTTAAAAATTCTTCTTCCTTGGTGGATCACCTCTAGAGGCCATACACTTGGGTGGCTAATATTGATCAAAGGAAGGAATCTACCCGGAGATTCAAAGAGATCGCATAGAAGTAGGAGGTGAACTCGTACCTGAGGAAACTCGTATCTACAAGGGTATGATTGCATGACTTATTGTTCTTCGTTTTAATTAATAATATGCATAAAGGATGATGCGGGTAATTGGTTTGTGAAAAAGTTTAAAATCTGATTTTATTTTGCTTCCGCTTTTTTTTTTACAATTCGATTGCTACTTTGATTTTCACAAAACCTTATAGTGGTATCAGAGCCAAACTTTATGCAAATTATTAATTATTTTGAATCCGTATATGTATGGGTATGTATTTAGAATAATTTATTGGGCATAATTTGTAGTATAAAATTATTATCTTATGAAAAAAGAAAAAGAAAAAGGAAAAGCTGATATTATTCGCGGAACTTGTTTTGAATTTTGGTAATCCTATTTTTTTTCCCCGTGAGTCCATGGTTGTGTTGATTCACGATAACATATATATTTATATATATATATATATATATATATATTAACCAAGCTTATTTGTGACACCCCCAAAATAGGTATACATCACCCACTTGAGTCGCCAAATACATGGTACAAAATTCAAATACAACTTAATAATACAACTGTCGTGTAAAATATAATGACAAAACAAAAACTGAGAGTTTTAATACGAATATTATCTTCTAGACAGTATTCAAACTCAAAGGGAGTCCTCAATACATTTATTATCACACTATTTCATAAAATAATGAGGACTATTAATGCAAACATCTGGACTGTCACTCCGTTCCCCGACTAGTCCCTGCTACGTTCTCATTTCCTGAAGAGAACAATGAAAGTAAAAGGGTGAGTTCAACTAGCCTAGTAAGAAATATTATGACTAAGATAATGTAGAATAATGAGGGAGGTCAAGCTGACCCGATGCAAAACTTTGCAAATATGATAGCCGAAGCTATGGAAATAGAGCTTCAGTAAGAGGAAGAGCGAGAAATCAGCCAGTTGATAGATTGGCTAACTTCAAGGACTTTAAAGCGGTAGGACCGCCGAAATTTAAGGGAACCACGGATCCGATTGAAGCCCAAACTTGGGTGAAGGAGATGGAGAAAGCATTCGTCGTTGTACGAGTGGCAGAAGAGCAGAAGACGGCTTTTGCAACATATCTGATGAAGGGAGAAGCCAATTACTAGTGGGAGATGAATCAGGCGCGAGCTGGTATAGCCATAGTGACTTGGACCAGATTCAAGGAATTATTCTTTGAGAACTACTTCTCACCGAGTATGCAAGATCGGATGGAAGTTAAGTTCTTAAAACTTAAGCAGGAGAATATGTCTGTTTCTGAGTATGCTGCCAAATTCAATGAGTTAGCAAGATTTGCACCTCATCAGGTGGACACAGCAGCAAGAAAGGCGAAAAGATTTGAGAATGGACTGAAGCCGGGAATATACAACAAGGTGGAGGTATTGCAGATCAACACGTTCATGACTTTGTTGGAGAAGGCGTTAATTCCTGAAGGAGGGAGCGAAGCTGCATCTTGATTTCATCAGGAAAAGAAGAAGAATAACAATGACGGAGCAAGCAGTGGTGGTAGTAATCAGAATAAGAGGAAGTGGAGTGAGAATACCCAATCGGGTAGCAAGACGGAAGGAAATAAGCAAGGGAGGGAGCCATGTGCAAATTGTGGGAAGAACCATGCCGGTGTATGTTTGAAGAAGAAAGGAGTCTGCTATAACTGCGGGCAAGAGGGACACCTGTCACCCAACTGTCCTAGTCCGAAAAAGATTCAAGGTTGTTATGCGTGTGGATTGACAGATCATCTGGTCTAGAACTGTCCGAAGAAGAATGCGGAGAAGGAAAGTGTCACTGCCTCCATTTGGTCCGAACTCTTTTCTCATCATATTAAGATATGATGTTATATCCATATCTCCCTCGGAGTAGTCTTCCTCAGAAAAGTACTCCACTGCCTCCATCTCTTCTAAAATCACTAATGGTACCTATGCCACCGGCATAGATACAAGCTCTATTCTGTTCACAGTTTCTTCGCTCACCGCGTATATATCTCTATACATCAAGCTATCGATCGACATTCTACAATAACACATATGTTGATTAGTACATAACACACAATAATATAAACACAAATCACATTTAATTTATTTAGGGTTACTTTCCATCTTTTAAATCTTTCGGTACCGAGTTTCCTCAATACCTTATTAACACATTCAACTGAAGTAAAGCTTGAGTTTACTTCCTTCGGACTTTTCTTCCTTAATGAGGTTATTAGCCTAGGGTTCTTCCCCCCTTAAGTTTTATAACCTAATGCTTTGATACCAATCTATGACGCCCCCAAATCCGGGTATCTTCCAACACGACAGATGGTGCTACACGGTACTTATAACTGTACATTCATTCTATTGAAATGACATCAAAATGTGTGTATCAACGATATTCTTATTACATTAATAATATTACATCTTGTCCCCAGGTTCTAAAACCATTACATTCTTTGTTCATCATACTATAATATATACAACTTACTAGTTTATTACAAGGTAAACTAATCGCTCATCTTCGTCTTGCCTTTAACCTTGTCGTATCCCTCGGTTTATTCGGTCCTAGCTGCATTCATATGGTTCAAGCAAAAGTGAGCATAACAAGCTCAGCAAGTACAACAATTTCTTTTAAACAACATGCTTGAAACATAGGAATCGTATATCTTCAATAACTGAACAATAGTTATGAAGTACTATAGATAATTCAAAATAGCACTTCATCTTTCTTTCAAATTGTTTCACAATGAATAATATCCAGTAAGACATAAACTCTGGTCCAAGACCTTGAGTATTTCATTCTTTCTTTATAAAGGACAACCCGACACTAAGTCCTTAAGTCCGACATATCTTACGAGCACTTCTGGGTAATCAGCCCATAGTACTCTATGTTGATCAACACTACATCCTGTTAAACGTATGTACGTTTAAGTTTTGGCAACCTCGCGTGCCCATCGAATAATCGATGAAAATACATTTGTTGATTTATACTCAGGCTCACCTTGAATCCGTACCAAACAATTGGCATAGGATAGCGTTATCAATTCTATATTAAAAGACTTGTAAATAAATCAATCAATCTTCAAGATTAGTCTAGCCGAGATAAAACTGACATCCACCCTTTAGTAAAACAGTTCATGCATCTCATAACATAAATCACAGAAAACTTGGCTAACACGAAGGTTAGACAAGCGTTTAAGAAAAACTCGCCTTTAGCATCTGCTACAGTAAAAATAACTTTTCCTTTCAGTCTTTATGGTCTCTACAATACATAACCACATAACATACCACATTAGGTCATGAATGAACATACATGGTTCCTAATGAATCTTACCCTTCTTCTCAATCTAATCATATATTAGATTTGTTACTATTGATTCTGGCTTGCCATTATATTTTACATTATTCTTACCAACTTCTTTCTCTTCTATGTCTTATGTAGATTTACTTCATTAATCCAACTCGTTTCGAGTTAATCATCCTTCCTCACGGCTTACTAACATCCTTACGTTATTAATCGAAACTCGATCGTCATTTGTTAAGTACACTTTATTGCATACCATTTACGTTAACAACTTTTAGTTGTAACCCTTAACGTTATAGGCCTTATCATTATTGAATACGGTTTACATTCATTATACTTTTCGTTCGTCATTTAACTACTCATTAAACAACATTAAATTCATAAGGTCATTACTATAACAGTGATTTAGGAAAGGTCTTATCATGTTCATTAAGTAATTACATGACCCATACTTGTATTGCAAACCATTGGATTCATAATCAACTTCGTCAACAAATTTCTACAGCTGGCTTAGCACATTATGTTGGAAGAATGCATGTCTTGATTTGATGTTTAAAGCAAATACTCATGATTATATGTAAAGCCCTTCAAGGAATATATGTACAAGGGCTTAGTGATAGATCAAATTTGTTAAGTTGATCTTAGCTTTTAATGTTCATCATTCTATAATCAAATGTATAGATAAAAAGATCAAAGATGTTAGGTTGATCTATGACTTGTAACGAATAGATAGGCTTTCAACAAGAATCAGAGTCTATCAAGTTGTCCAACAGTTTGCAAAAGCTAAGGAAGGATCGTAAAGCTTTGCAGATCGTAGTGTATCTGCCTTGAAGGACCTCTTCAGGATTCGTAGAGTAATCCAGACGTTTGCCGAAGCTAACTTAGAGATCGTAGTGTGCTTTCGAAAATGTAGAGTCGGTAAGACGAACAAGCAAAGAACGTAGTGTGTAAAGATCGTAGTGTGCAAATTCTTGAAAGGAATCGTAGTGTTCAGAAAAAGCACAAATAATGACAAGACACCACGATATGGATCGTAGAGTCTCATCTCTCTTGTGTCAGAAGCATCGAGCTCTATCTTCTGTTTGGAGATAAAATTCAACAAATGAGGAATGAGTTTCAAACGTTGAAGAACTCACCAGTCCTAACGGTACAAAAGTTATCCTTAGTATTCATCAAAAGGAACGTGTTCAAGAAGATAAGAAAAGGACCATTGGGCAGAGGAAAACACCTTTTCAAGTGTTAGGTGAGAAAGTAGTCTGCTGCCAAGTCGATGAGCGTAATGCAATTCGGAAGATGTCTAAATGTCTCCATCAAAGCTCAGAAATGTCAAACGCATTTAATGCTTCATCAGATGACTTCAACAGATAGATTTAAAAGATCACATATATACAGAATACAGACATATAAAAGAGGCAAGCAAGTATTGAACAAAATGCACAAGAACACTCAACGATAAACTCTACAATCTTAGAAAAAGAAGAATCTTACTCAGCTACTCAGTTCTTTCGAACAAGTGCTTAACTGCAACTGAGTAGCCTCAATCACAACTCAACAACTATCAATCTACTAAAGTAAGAAGTTCCAAGTTAGAAAGACTTGAAGAGTTCTAAGTGAACTGTGAAGAGCCAAGTCTGCTGGACTTGAAGAGCTCAAGAGTGAACTTAGAAGTGCCTAGATCTAGCGGTCTAGAAGGAATCATGAGATTCGAAAGTGTAAAAGACATCCTTAGTGGATTTCCTACTCAAGGAGTAGAAGAGTGGACTAGGAGCTTTGAGTGCTCCGAACCACTTAAAAACAATTGTGTCTATTTATAACTGCTATAATTGTTATAACTGCTATAACTGCCTTTCTCTCTTTAACTTGCTATCTAAAAGGGATTTCAAAAAATAATAACTCCGTTGTGCTACAAAGCTTTATCGAAACAGTCTTTAAACAAAGAAATTTTTTTAATATCTATTCAACCCCCCCTTCTAGATAACTATTTTGGCTTCGGGAACTAACAATTGGTATCAGAGCAGGTTCTATAATACAGCCTATAAAGCTTGAGTAGATCCAATGGCACACTTACCAAGTGAATCAAAGAATGGAGGAGGCAGTAAGCCACTTATGTGCAACAAAGATAAATTCGCTAACTGGAAGGTTAGGATGCAAGCTTACATGGATTCAATAGATGAAGATCTATTTGAAACTGTTCAAAATGGGCCCTACGTTCCTACAAAGCTTGCACCAACCACAGAGGACCCAAACAGAATACAGATCAAGGTCAAAGGAGAATGGACAGAGAACGAGAAGAGAGCTGTCCAGCTTGATAAAAAGGCCAAGAACAACTTATTTCAATCATTAGAAGATGATCTATTTGAAAATGTGGTCAACTGCAAGACAACAAAGGAGGTTTGGGAAACATTACTCATCATGCATGAAGGAATAAAAAAAGTCAGAGAAAACAAACAATCTCTTTTGACTCAACAATATGAGATGTTTGCTCATGTCCAAGGAGAGAACGTCACTACTACATACGAGAGATTCAATATTCTGCTCAACTCTCTACGAGCCTATGTAAAGATCTATCCAAACAAAGATCTGATCATAAAGTTCATGAGAGCTTTACCTAGCAAGTGGGATGCCAAAACCACTGCCATTAGAGAATCAAAGAATCTACATGAAATGATTGTTCAACAGTTATATGGCAACCTCCTCACGTACGAACTGGAGCTGACACAACGAGAAGAAACGTTGTCTGAAGGAAGAAAGTAGGAAAAATGTGTTGCTCTCAAAGTAACCGAAAACACCTCCAAAATCAACACTAAAGTTGATTCTGACTACGATGAAGATGATGATGAGGACTTTGCAATGTTGGTTAAAAGACTAAGAAGATTCATGAGACAAGGCAGAACCAGCAAGCCAAAGAAAGTTGGCAACTACAACAGCCAGGAAAAAATGAATGACCTATGCTACAACTGCAAGAAACCTGGTCACTTCATTTCCAACTTCAACAAACCTCTCAGAGAAGAACTCAAGAAGAAATCACATCCAAAGAAGGAATACAAAGGTAATAAAAGGCCAGTAAAGAAAGACAAAGGCCTTGTAGCTGGAGTATCGTGGAGTGACTCTGATAATGACTCAACTCCATAATTTGGAGATGATGAAGATCTTAAAATGGCTAATCTCTGCCTGATGGCCAAAAGTGCAAGGGACAAACAGAACTCCAACATACATGAAGTAAGTATCGACGAGGTATTTGACTTCAACTCTCCTGATGTAGATATTAATGGCCTTAGAACTGCATTACACGACATAACATCTGATCTGCACCAATACATGAAGTGGTTTAGGGTTCTGTCTAAAGACTATTCTCTTCTTCAAAAGGAGAAAGAAAAGGTTCAAGAGGAACTAGAAACAGTCCTTCTCAATACTGATTCTCTCTCCAAGTTTGAAGCTGAGAATAAGCTCTTGAGACAGGAAAATGAGCTTAGTGCTTAGAGAGAATCTAGTCTAACCTCTAAGATTGAGGATCTAGAAAAGACAGTCTCTACATGGAATAAATCATCTTCATCCATGGACTCCTTAATCTCTAACCAGAGAAGTGTCTCTGATAAAACAGGGTTAGGCTTTGGGGAATCTATCTCAGAGTCATGTGTGGAAAAAGCAAAGGAAACTAGCACTGGGAATGTCTCAAATTTCAATAGAGGCATTATATTTGTGAAATCCTCACATAAGGATAAGTCTATCAAACCCTGCCCAGCTGATTCAATTCATATTCCTAGGAGTAAGGGATCTCATGTTGGTCTAGGTTTCAGAAAAGAGAAGAGTAATCTAGCTACTACTCACCAACCTCGAAGGATCGTAGAGTCAAATAAAATCAACTCTACGAAGCAACCAGGAAGATATAGTAGAAGTAAGATACACTCCTCACAAAAAATGAAACAAGAGAACACATGGAAAAGGGAATATCAGCCTAGCAGGATGATGACAAATAACCCAAAAAAGTCTAAATGGAGGAAGAACTTTCACACACACACTAACATGCATCATATCAAACGTTTTGTGTGCTACAGAGTTGGCCACAAGGCTGCAAATTGTCATTATAATTCCATGCATGTGAGACCCAAAATCAAGCAGATTTAGGTCCCAAAGGGTACTAACATAGTAGGACCCATGCAAGTATAGGTACCAAAATGAAGGTTTAATGTTACCTCAGGAAAGGAGCTCCACGAACACAACCTGGTATCTGGACAGTGGATGTTCAAGACACATTACTTGAAATAAAGCCCTTCTATCTAACTACATAGAGAAGGAGGGTCCGTCGGTCATTTTTGGAGACAACAGCTCGGGCAAAACAAGAGGATATGGGTCAACTGGAAATGGTGCAGTATCATTCAGTAGAGTGGCCTATGTGGAAGGACTACATCACAATCTTCTAAGCATTAGCTAACTCTGCGACAATGGTCATCAAGTAACATTCTTCAACAATCAATGTCAAGTCCGAGACCTGAAGACATCTGCAGTAAAGCTAACCGGAACAAGAGAAGGAAATGTCTACACAGTAAATCTTGGACAACTAAGCTCAGACGAGACAATATGCTTTCTAGCTAAAGCATCTGAAGAAATGAGACGGCTATGGCATCGAAGATTATCTCACCTCAACTTCAAAAGTATGTCCAAATTAGCTTCAAAAGATCTAGTTGCAGGACTACCAAAGTTCAACTTCGTTAAAGAAAGGCATTGCAATGCCTGTCAACTTGGGAAGCAGACAAGAAGCACATTTAAGAGAAAAACTGTCAATTCAATTGACAAGCCTTTGTAGCTACTACACATGGATCTCTTTGGGCCAATTCCAACAACAAGTCTTTGAGGAAAGAGATACTCTCTGGTCATAGTCGATGACTTCACCAGATTTACATGGGTGTTCTTTCTAACCTCAAAAGATGAGACAAGCTCCCAGCTGATCAAAATGTTCAAGCTTGTGATGAATGAGAAGGGAGAGAAAATCAAGGCTATAAGGAGTGATCATGGTAGAGAATTTGACTTCTCAGAAATGGACCAATTCTGCTCTGACAATGGCATCAGTCACAACTTCTCAGCTCCACGAACTCCTCAACAAAATGGAGTTGCGGAGAGAAAGAACAGAACATTAATAGAGGCTGGAAGGACTCTACTAGCAATATCTCATCTGCCTGAGTACTTCTGGGCAGAAGTAGTCAACACTGCATGTTATACTCAGAACAAATCACTCATATACTCTACGATTAAGAAGACTCCCTATGAACTATGGAAAGAAAGAAAACCTAGTGTCAACTACTTTCATGTCTTCGAGTGTACATGCTACATTCTCAACAATGGAAAGCAATACTTGACAAAGTTTCAACCAAAATCAGATGAAGGAATCTTTCTTGGATATGCCACAAATAGTAAGGCCTACAGAGTGTTCAACAAGAAGACACTGAGTGTTGAAGTCTCGATTCACATCATATTTGATGAAACAGACTAAGACAAAACAATGCCTCAAGACAATACGACTAACAGTTCAGACACTACGAACGAGGCAGTCAAGCTCAATACTACGATCGTAGTACCAGACAGCGAAATACATGGTACAGAAAGCAAACTATAACTTCAATAATACAAATGTCGTGTAAAATATGACAACACATATTGTGAGTTTAAATACAAATATTGTCTTCTAGACAATATCAACACTCAAATAAGTCCTCGTTACAATTATTCATACACTATTTTACAGAAATAGTGAGGACTGCTAAAACATCTTTCTAGAACCATCACTCCATACCCCGACTCGATCCTGCTATGTTCTCACCTCCTGAGAAGAAAAATAGAACAAAAAGGAAAAAGGTGAGCTCAACTAGCCCAGTAAAGAATATTATGACTAAGATAATATACAACAAATTATCATTAGTCTTCAACAGGGAAAAATCTGATAGAATACAATAGACAACAAATTTTAGATCAACAACTGCAGTAGAAACAGCAATCCATTAGAAGAGTCACGTTGAGAATGGATTTTACTATCTTCTAAGATTTAAAAGTTCATCATCAATATTTTATCCTCAGAATAACAATCAATATACATCTTTAATCAAATAATCATCTTTTTATACTACGTGCCAAAGATATTCATTTGTATCACCAATTGTTCATGTTCATCTCAACACTGTTCATCTTTACACCACGGCCAAAGATATTCATCGATTAATCATTCATCTTTGCACTACAGGCCAAAGATATTCAGTAATATCATCATTTAAGACCGAGGATGATGAAAAATATTTTAAAGAAAATGAATCCAGTGAGACAGAAGGACAAATATTAGGGATTCGTATAACATTTTATCCAGGATCAATAATACTTCATAATAACCAATTGTGAAGCAGAATTCAAAAATAATGATCAAAACATGGATACAATCAAAGATATTAGCCAAAATAGACATCTTGGACAAAAAGGAAAATTTTTATTTTTCAAATGAATAGTCTTAGTATCGTGAATAGTCTTAGTATCGTGACTAGTAACCCCCAACACAAAAAGTTCCAAATTTGATTAAAAAGTTCACCAATATTTCTAAGATAATGATATTGAAGAAAATAAAATCATTTAAGAAGAAAATAACACCCCTTACCTCAAAATAACCGTACTTCTGACTGAATTTCGGATATAAAGCCGACAGAAACTTGCACGGAATAACAACTCTCAGAGTATCAAAATACTCACAAAATACGCTCGATAATCTAGAGAGAAAGAAAACTTGTTTCTGGTGTTATTTTCATTTCTAACCTAAGCGCCTGTTTATAAGAAAATGTTAGAACGCCAAAGGAGACTAAAATAATAGAATATTATTCTTTCTTATTCTTTCTTCTACGCAAACAAGCTAGCCACCAATTCTAAAAAAAATTCAGCAGTCCATGTGCATTCAACACCAACCAAAAAGTGGGTCCCACCCATAATTTAATAAAAATTATTTTATTTTCTGAAACTTCAGTAATTCATAGAAAATAGTCCGTTTATCAGAAAAATATGAATTTTATGTCCATTCCACATGAAATCGAATTCTCTACAACTTTGTAGAAAAAGGTTTTTCCAAATTCCAAACCAAAAATATCCGAAATTCATAAATGGATTATTTTTAATACCTTCAATCCGACAAAATACTGATAAAACACCTCAGTATTAATTCCTTCATTTATAACCATATAAAATAAATAAATCCATATTTATATCCAAATCAAATAAATATTTCCTTATCAATAATTAATTATTCACAAATAATATTACAGAATCACAATTATGACAACCAGGCAGTTCCCAGGAAAGAGGGGGCTTTCCAATAAGAATTTCTCCTTACTGGCACGCAATTAGGCGACCAAACCACTCCTTAGACAGAACTTTCTAGACATTGCCAATAATGTTATCTAATAATATTATTCAAATAATATGAATTATTGATCTGATAATGGGAAATACTGTGTAGTGATAATTATTGAAACAACAATAATATAAAATATCAACGCAGCAATTATTGAATCAATAATATAAAATAATGAATAAGAATTCACTCATAATAATTATTGAGTAGTGCCTTCTTACGCATGCGAATCAATAATTCAACAATCTTTATCTAATCTGCGTAAAGCTCTTGTGCCACCACGCGTATTCATCGTATTTTAACCACCGTATTCCAATAGTGTTAATCTTGAATAATTACGCAGCTTATTTATAAAACTCAAACTTTGTGCGTTTCTTTCATCCGACAATTATTCTGTTATGAGCCCCACGAATGGCTACGCCATCGTACGAATATTCCCCGATAAAAAGAATATTCCACGACTAAAAGAATATTCCCCGAAAAAAATGAATATTTTATAACCACTTGCTTATTTTGTAAAATTTGCACATTTCACCCATAACCAAAGCATTATATCAAATTAATACCATATTAATTTAGAATAATGAATAGAAGAAAAATTCAATTTTATTTATAATAAGTTGGGGTCTTACACAAGTGAACTGGAAGACTTAGCCAGAAGGGATGAAGCTAGCAAAAAAAGGAGAGTTGAGGAATATGCAAACCCTCCGAGAAGCAAAAGGCCGAAGAAATAGAGATAAGTTGAATTTTAATTCTTATTGATGTAGTCATATTTAAATGTAACATCTATCTTCATAAATCAATAAATTCATGATTATTCTCTTGAAATTTCAGCTGCTCACTGAAATACTAAGTCATATTTACTTTGCTGCAATAGCATATAGAATTTGATAATCATAACAACAAATCTCCTTGGTTATGTCAACATCAAATAGGGGGAGATTGATGGAAGAATGCATATCTTGATTTGATGTTTAAAGCAACTACTCATGATTATATGTAAAGCCCTTCAAGGAATATATGTACAAGGGCTTAGTGATAGATCAAATTTGTTAAGTTGATCTTAGCTTTTAATGTTCATCATTCTGTAATCAAATGTTTAGATAAAAATATCAAAGATGTTAGGTTGATCTATGACTTGTAACGAATAGATAGGCTTTCAACAAGAATCAAAGTCTATCAAGTTGTCCAACAATTTGCAAAAGTTAAGGCAGGATCGTAAAGCTTTGCAGATCATAGTGTATCTGCCTTGAAGGACCTCTTCAGGATTCGTAGAGTAATCCAGACGTTTGCCGAAGCTAACTCAGAGATCGTAGTGTGCTTTCGAAAATGTAGAGGCAAGACGAGCAAGCAAAGAACGTAGTGTGCAAAGATCGTAGTGTGCAAATTCTTGAAAGGAATCGTAGTGTTCAGACCAAGCACAAATAATGACAAGACACCACGATATGGATCGTAGAGTCTCATCTCTCTTGTGTCAGAAACATCTAGCTCTATCTTCTGTTTGGAGATAAAATTCAACAAATGAGGAATGAGTTTCAAACGTTGAAGAACTCACCAGTCCTAACGGTACAAAAGTTATCCTTAGTATTCATCAAAAGGAACGTGTTCAAGAAGATAAGAAAAGGACCATTGGGCAGAGGAAAACACCTTTTCAGGTGTTAGGTGAGAAAGCGATCTGCCCGTGTCGATGAGCGTAATGCAATTCGGAAGATGTCGTAAATGTCTCCATCAAAGCTCGAAATGTCAAACGCATTTAATGCTTCATCAGATGACTTCAACGGATAGATTTAAAAGATCACATATATACAGAATACAGACATATGAGAGAGGCAAGCAAATATTGAACAAAACACACAAGAACACTTAACTATAAACTTTACGATCTGAGAAAAAGAAGAAACTTGCTCAACCACTTAGTTCTTTCGAACAAGTGCTTAACTCACTGTTCGAGTAGCCTCAATCACAACTCAACAACTATCAATCATCTCTTTAAGAAGTTCCAAGTTAGAAAGACTTGAAGAGTTCTAAGTAAACCGTGAAGAGCCAAGTTTCTTTGGACTTGAAGAGTTCAAGAGTGAACTTAGAAGTGCTAGACAATTTGATCTAGAAGGAATCAGTGAGATTCGGAAAGTGTAAAAAGACATCCTTAGTGGGTTTCTACTCAAGGAGTAGAAGAGTGGACTAGGAATTTTGAGTGCTCAAACCACTTAAAAACAATCGTAATACATTTATAAGCTGCTTATAATCGCTATAACTGCCTTTATCTCTTTAACTTGCTATCTAAAAAGGATTTCAAAGAAACAATAATTCTGCTGTGCTACAAAGCTTTATCAAATCAGTCTTTAAACAAAGAAAAGTTTTTAATAGCTATTCAACACCCCCTTCTAGATAACTATTGTGCCTTCGGGAACTAACACATTACGTTGTTCTCATTACGTTCACATTCAATTGGTTATCAACCTTTAATCTTCATACATTAAGTGTCTAAAAATGCCTTAGCAATGTTATATTAACACCTTATTTTATTACTAATGAGTTATCTTTCCTTCTATACTTGTAAACATTCTTGTCTATCAAAACTCAAGGACCGGCGTAGCAAGCTTTCACCTAGCTCTCATTCTTGCACTTTTTGCGCCGAGTTTGTGGTAAGGCAATGATCTTTGTCCGGTAATTGCAAATCCACCATTTGGCTTGGGTTGGCGCCATGGTGCAACTCTGTATATAGAAAAATTTTACAGACTTTTAATTTTGCAAAATTCCCGGACGCATAACTTCTTCGTTATAAGTCTGAATTGGCTCGTTTAAAAGCCTACGGTTCACAAATTACATACTCTATGCGTTCATGCAATAATTTTATCTATTTGACTTTGTTTGCTCAAAATTCACTTATTAGTCCATTTTTAACAAAAACGGTAAACGTTCATGAACGTTCAACGCTCGTTTCTTCGTTCTAAGTCAGAATTCGGTCATTCTCGAGTCCGCAACTCTATAATGCCAAATATAACGTGTCTCCATCGAAAACCAACATTTCTGACTTCAAACACAAAATACGACTTCCATTCCGAGAATTTCACGAATTCAACGATTATCGTCTAATCGTGAAAATTCCGGCATAACTTCGTTATTTATGATTTGTTCAACGTTTCAAATGGATTCAATCCATCGAATTAACATCTTAACATACATATTACATTAACTTATTTATATGATAAGTTATTACTTGTTCTTTTTGAGTTTATAACTTATAAAAGTATAAACTACTTATGACTTCCTTTCTCATTACTTATTATAGATTAAGTCTTTTAACCACCATTCTGACTTCTTATTATCATACCATCTTATTAAAGTACACATATGAGTAGTTCATATAAACTCTTTATAAATTCATAACTTAATTAAGTTTGAATTACTTATTCATGACTTATACGGCTTAAGTCCATTGATTAATCATTCTTATCATTCCTTAACATACATGTTCTACCACTACCCCCTTCTCTAACAATTGAAGAGAAAGAAATTATTGTTTAAGTTCTTACCTATGAAGATCACTTGCTTAAATTGTTACACTCCTATTTGCTTCTTGAATTCTCAAAGGCTAAATTGTTCTAGCTTTTGTAGCTTATTCTCACTTATTCTCTCTAACCAATAAGCTCTCAACTTATTAGATGAAATAAACAACCAACAAAATGAAAACCAAGCTTGCTATTTATAGGAGTTGCTAGATTAGGGCATAAGGGTCATTAATCCAATCCCACCTCCTTAACTCCACCTCCTTAAGCCACCTCCTTACTATTCCATTCTTAACCAACATGTTTACTTGCTCACCAAATAAGTTACTTGGCCATCACAATACTTAGCCATTAAGTTAACTTGGTTGCCACACATAAGCACTTTACTTGCTCATCGCACATAAACACTTTACTTAACATTTAAGTTACTTAACTTATCCTTTGCTTAACACTTAAGTCTACTTGCTCAATACACTTAATTCTTGGTCACCAATTCACATGGGTTGCCCCATGGATCCTCCTAATCTATTGGATTCTTACTTTGGGCTTAAGGTTTAATTAATCCTAACTTATACATTGGGCTTGTTCAATAATTTACATTGGACTTAACATTACAAATATTTGGGCTTTAACATTAATTCATATTGGGCTTTATTATTATCCCAATTAGACATTACAATTTCCTACACAATTCAACAAGTCCATTATATTTGGCTTAAAGCCTTATAACGTATAATTTACGTATTAATCTCGTATTTTAACTCGTATACTTATTTAATATACGTCATTCCATCATTCACACATGCTCATATAATACCTCGTATTATACTTGTATTCATTACCTCGTACAATACTTACGTATTATACAATCATTGCTTTAATTCATTATACGCATTTAAATTCCTTCTCAAAACTCATTTTTCCTAATCATTAGGTTTTAAGTCCGCAGGTGAAAAACTGCGTTTGCCATAACTTAAATATTATTGGATATTCCATCTCACCTCGATATTCCATCATTACGTATTTCTCGGAAGTTCAAAAATAATTCCCGAGCAGAAATGCGTGAATAGTGTTTTTTGAAAAATTTCTCGGAAAGCTTTTATTTTCGTCTTGGAAATTCAAACACTTTAATTCTATCACGTAGCCAAAATACTACGACATTCGATATTTCTAGGTCATAGAACGACCTTCAATTAGCTTACTCCCCATATATAATTAATTAAATTCATTTTAATCCACATAATCAAATAAAATTTTAATTCTCAAAAATCCAAATTTTTCGGGGCGTTACACCTGCACAGCTAGGAAGACCAACGGCCCGTACATTCAACATGATGGCGCATTATACGGTGGCTGCCCAGGAGGTGGTAGCAAGTAACAATTTTGTTTAAAATTTAATTGCACGAGTAATTCTGGTTAAATATCATTGTGAATTGTTTTCTTTTATGAATCAAAGTCACATATTAGAATATAACACACAAATTAATATTGTGTTAATAAAAATGAATTGATGCTACAACTTTAAAAGATTGTAGAGATTAAGAGGACGAAATCCTTTTAAGGAGGGGTGAATGTGATAACCCAGGATTTCAAATAATCCAAAATATACGAATATTTTTTTTATTTAAATATTAACATTGACTGTTAATATTGTACTGTGTATCTGTGATATGAGCCTCGAGAATTAGTTAATTTGTGTATTGACTGAGAAATTAGAGTAGAGTTGTGCTTAACAACTTTAGAAACCATAACCCTAATTTCTGGATAGGAATTCAGTAGAAAATGCAATTAAAATAATTGTATTAATGGATACGTGTTTGTACTATATAGGAATGTTGATCAATAATTGATCGGATAAGGTTTGTAATTAATAAACCCTAATAAGGGATTAGAAACCCTAATCTCAGATTTAGAAAACTAAATGTACAGTTAAAAACCCTAATTGTACGCCGGGAAACCCTAATTTAAAATTTGAGATTCCCTAAACCCTAATTAAGAAACCCTAATCCTAATTAGCAAGCCCACTGTGTTTATTAAACTTAAATATGATTAGAAAACCCTAATTATATTTTAGTATCTTAATTTCTATTTTAACAAACCCTAATTGTAATTTAGAAATTTTATTTTTCTAATCAAAACCCAAATTGGAATTTTATTTAGAATCTAATGTTTTAAAACCTAAGGTTTATAACCTTAGGGTTAAACCCTAAGGGTTTGAGAAATGTCAAGTATGCCATTAAATTTAAAAGGAAAAAGACCAAAATGCCCTTTTAGTATATTTTAATATGTAACTTGCAATATGTGCTAGCAACTTTAGTTGGTGAACTACTATGTTGACTTATGACATAAAATCTAGAAAAAAATCAGTCCATAACATCAGATCTAGCATCAAGACAAGCAATATATATTAGATTAGAGAGAGAAAGTCACAAAAAGTTGATCATTTTCACCAAAGCTCTTAACCACTATCTCTCTCTCCTAGCATCTAAAATTCTGAAGTGATTCAGTCCCATAAACACCCACTTGATCACCTAGATCAGATTGTTAAGGCAAGGATCAAAGATTTGGATAGAAAGGTATAAACCCTATTTCATTCTAGATCTTGTATGCTAGGTTCAAAGTTGTGTTTTTTTGTTTATATTTGTGTTAAAAGGTGTTTTTAGTTAATCTATGATGATCCATGATGGATCTGTAGCATCAAAGGGATTTAAAGTAGTGTTTTTCAAAATCTGTTCTTGAGCTTGAAAAGTGGTCTGACAAGAAATGTCAGTGGCCACAGATCATTTCTCGTATATGATATTTGTTGTTTTAAGGTTGTTATTGGTAGCTTGTTATGTTGTCTTGGATCTGGAAGTGAAATAACAGACAATTGATGTCTAGATTTCGAGTTATTGCTGGTCAAAACCCGTTGACCTGGCATGAACAGTCAAAAATCTGGGCAACCCAAAAAGTGCTAAACTAGTGTCTGACAATACTTTGAAAGGCTTTGATCTTTAGTATGTTAATCTGTTTGTTGATGTTATGATAACCAATCTGTAGTATGATATGTGGACTTGAGATCTATACCTTTAGTTCTCTTTAATAACAAACAGGTGGGATTTTATAGATGGTCAAACTAGGCCACCTGAACTGATTTTATGTTTCTGGGAAACCCAGAATTGGGATGAACATGGTTTCTGACCATGTTTAACCAGATCATATCTGGTGATTATGTTGTTGTCAGACTGAGATGTTGTTACGTACTTGTTCCTTATTGTGTGTACTAGGGTTTTGGACCTTAAGATCATTAATTGTATGGCCAGATCATGAAGATAATCGAGCCCTAAAGTGCTACCTTGAAGCTGCCTGGGTTTTTGGGTTACCCAGAAGCCCGTGAGTCAGTTAACAAACTTCGCTTAAGAGACTAGATCTCTTTGTTGTGATTTGTTTTGAGAAAGATGAGGATTCTTAATTGTAGTGTTACAAACACACTACCAAATCAGTATCTTAGCAAGTCCAGAACATACATGGATTGATAAATAAGCAAGGTCAAACATGACAGGTTAAACACGAAGCTGTCAGTGTTCTTGAGCTCAAGAACACCAACAGCGACGCTTTGTGTCGCTATAGCCATTAGCGACGGTTTATTTAATTTTTGAATTTTTGAATTTCCAGAAATTATTTAAAAATAGAAGTAAATTATAAAAATTATTAAAAATGATTTTAAAAATTATTTTAAATTATGAAAAATATTTTTTGACCAATTGGAATATATTTCTTTAATATCTATAATTATTTAAATATTAAAGGTATTTAATTTATTTAATTAGTGTATTAAAGAATTAGAGAAAAATGATTTTAATTATATAAAAATCATTTTAAATAAGAATAATGTATTTAAAATATTTTGAGTTATAAAATATAACTTTTAATATTTTTAGAGAATTTTCATTAATAATTTAATATTAATGATATTAGATTTATTTAATTGTTAAATTAAATAAATAAGTTAAAAATGATTTTATTGAATTAAAAATCATTTTAAATGAGATTAAAGTGTTAGAAAATATTTGGAATTATAAAATATAATTTCAATATTTTGGAGAATTTTCATTCATAAATTAATATTAATGATATTAGATTTATTTAATTATAATATTAAATAAATGAATTAAAAATGATTTTATTAATTTTAAAATCATTTAAAAATAAGAAAAATAATTTAAAAATATTTTAAGTTATAATTAATGACTTTTAATATTTGAATAATAATTTCATTAATATTTAGATATTAATAGTGATGATTTAAAATTATTTTAATTATTTTAAAATCATTTAAGTAGAATATTGATGATTTAAAAATATTTTAAGTTATTAATAATAACTTTAATATTTTGATAAGTATGTCATTAATATTTTAATATTATTAAATATTAATGATGATAAGATTATCATTTAAAAATGATTCTGATGTTTGAAAAATTATTATAAATTATAATAATTGCTTATAAATTATTAAAAGCTTCCGAAAAATATTATTAATGATATTTGACTTATCTAAAACAATATTGAAGCTTAGAAACCGAATTTACTTGACAATAACTGTGTTAATTATCGGATAGGGTGACCAGAACACCCAGAATGGATCAAAGTCCAACCAGACCAAACTAGTTAGACTTGTTAAGTGTTTATATAGGTTATAAACACTGATGTGGCTATGTGGCAATGTGTCTAGAAGAAATTTGACTATGAATTATAGTGTTGCGTGTTATGAAATATTGTGCTAATTGTGAGACCGATATTATTGGTTATAGGTCTTTCGAAAGCAAATAAGTTTATTGTGTAGCTGTAATCAGCGGAAGAGGCAAGTTCCCTAACTCAACCTTGAGTTAATATTGTTTAATTATTATGGTGGTTAATTATTGTTAATTATACCACGTCCAAGGATTTATTGTTGATTATTCGCAGTTAGTTCATGTTTAATAATTCAAATTGAATTACTGATTTGGAATATATACATTCGTAGAATAATTGTTGTTGGATATTCATATCCGTAGAAGTTAGAATTGACAGTACAGATAATTCCTGTTTATTGTCAAAATTATATTGAGAAATGTCTTAGCTAATTATTTTGGCTAGACGAACATTTGTTAGAATTTGATAGATTCGAGAAAGAGAATTCAATTGTTATTGACAGATCGATGCCAATTATTTTGGCTAGACCGAGAAGTAATTAGAATTTGAAATCATAGTATTTTGTTGTTAAATCAAAATCTTGATTCTTAGACTGAGAAGAACAACCTTTTATATAAAGGGAACATTTTATTGGTCGTAAATTCGACAATTGCGCACTATATTTAAGTATTATGCATAATATAGGGTACAAGAAGTTGGTCGACTCCAAGTACTTGCAGAGGGGTATGATTTAATCTTTATGGTTATCTGATACACCTAAGTATATATCAAAGTAAATCTTTGATATCTACCCGAGAAGATAAGTTCAAGATCTTGTGTGATCACTCAGTATAAATCTGGAAAACATTCCACCTTTGCTATTTCGTAGATTTGATTCTTGATTATTCATTAGAATATCGTAGAAACTTTGAAAGCGTTATACTCTTTCATTATTGAATTATTGTGTTGTATAGAATACGAGAAGACTTGTTATTGAATAATGATTTGTTCAGCTATTTCAAAGTTCCCCAAACTTTGGTTTCATTCTATAAAAATAGATAGTCTGTTGTTTTAAATTCTTATACATTTATTGTATGTCTTAACTTGCGGGGCAAATCACTTGCTCACCCTTGCTAAATAAAACTTTTCCGCTAGGGACGAAGTGGCAGGAGGTGCTGCGAAGGATAAAGGCAAAGGCATAGTTATTAATTAGTTATGATTAGCATATTTATTATGTTGTATTGTAAACCCTTTTTGTATAACTAAGGGGTATGACTGTAATGTTAAGGTTAGTGGACCTGGGCTTATGTATTAACAACTTATGTTAATGAGTTATGTATTCCTATTTATATTTAAATGGGTAGTTACATGTTAATATATTATGGATCGTGAGCACCAAACTCGGGGGTCAGGTAACCTGGATTTGGGGGTGTCACAAACTCGTACTTGAGGAAGCTTGTATCTACAAGGGTATGATTACATAACTTATTGTTCTTCGTTTTAATTAATAATATGCATAAAGGATGATGCGGGTAATTGGTTTGTGAAAAAGTTTAAAATCTGATTTTATTCTGCTTCCGTTTTTTTTTGCAATTTGATTGCTACTTTGATTTTTACAAAACCTTACAGTGGTATCAGAGCCAAACTTAATGCAAATTGTTAATTATTTTGAATTCGTATGTGATGCCCCCAAAATAGGTATACATCACCCATCTTGAGTCGCCAAATACATGGTACAAAATTTAAATACAACTTAATAATACAACTATCGTGTAAAATACGACAAAACATAAACTGAGAGTTTTAATACTAATATTGTCTTCTGGACAGTATTCAAACTCAAAGGGAGTCCTCAATACATTTATTATCACACTATTTCATAGAATAGTGAGGACTACTAATGCAAACATCTGGACCATCACTCCGTTCCCCGACTAGTCCCTGCTACGTTCTCATTTCCTGAAGAGAACAATGAAAGCAAAAGGGTGAGCTCAACTAGCCCAAGAAGAAATATTATGACTAAGATAATGCGTAATAAATTATCGTTAGCCTTCAACAATGTTAAATTGATAAAATATAACAAACATCAAGTTTAATCATAATGGAACAAGCAATCCATTAGAAGAGTCAAGTAAAGAATAAAATCTACTATCTTGTATAATTTAAAAGGTTTTTCATCACTTTTATCACTAAGACTCAGCATAATAAATAATCCACATCATCCCTGTACTACGGCCAAGGATATTCATTAGTATCATGACCATAAATTATCCATGCACTACGGGCCAAGGATATTCGTGTTTTCATCAATGGTCATGATCATGCCAACAACTATCCATCAATGCACTACGGGCCAATGAGGACTTTTACCACATCATTTGTAACATTACGACTATGATTATACCGAATAATCCTCGGTCATAATCATACCAAGTCCATCTACGCACTACAGCCACCATATAACTTTCAACATAATATAAACATGAGGATGATAACAAAGATATAAGAATTCAATAAAACAAGTTCAAAGATAAATTTTAAAGATTTATAATTTAATTTATCCGTAAATTAATAACGCCCAAATTGTCAACACGATATCGCTTTGTGGAGTAAAATTCAAGAATAATATTGTACCAAAAATAATTTGACCAAAAATGAATCAATTTTATCATGAATAATACCGACAGGTGAATAGTACTTTCGAGTGAATAGTACCCCGTGAATAAGTACTTCTAGAATAGTAATCCCGAATAATAATACTCCTAGATGAAAAAAGTTAAAACTTATCAAGAATGCTCGTAATAATATTTTCATGAAAAGATATCGGATGAAGCGCAAATATCAAGGATATTCTACTAATTTCATGGAGTTTAGAAGCCAAAACTTTAACAAAACGAGTATAGAATTCAAAATCTGAAACAAAATAATATTACTTACATACTACAGAGTATGGAAGAAAATATTATTTCAAGCGAATATTAAACAAAAATAACATCCCTTACCTTGAAAAGAAGAGTATTCCAACTGGTATAGCGGAGATATTCTTGAAGAAAACTTTCACTGTTTTCTACGCTCAAAGCTTTCTAAAACTCAAAAGAAATACGCTCAATATTATAGAAGAAGAATTCTCTGATTCTGGTGTGATTTTCAATTCTAACTAAGCATCCTATTTATAGGAAAATGGAAAGGATACTATTTGATAAAGAAATCACGGACGCAAAAGTGGAATCACGAGCTTGCAACGTATCAGTACACTAATTAACATTTTGAACCAATAAGGGAGTACCCTTTAAAACAATTCCCACGTTGCTGAAATAATTGCTTCCATCAAATGTTATACTGACCAATTAAAGACTACCTCTATCTGAAGGGAATGCAAATTTCAAGATATTGACCAATGAGGGAACACCCTCCATTCTAAAGTATTGAATAGGAATCATACTTGGAATATGTGTCCATCATTTGTTCATAATTTGCCCCATTTCACAAAGCCCATCTCACATTGCACACATTATCAACCATATACACATATATAATACTAATACTTCATCCACCATTTCCATTTTCCACCAAACTTCCACTTTTCCACCAAAAATTCTACTTTTCCACCAAAAATCCCACCCGTGAATCCCCACATATATGCCAAACTTTATATATATATATATAATATATATAAAAATTGAGATAACTTCTACCGACAGTTTTTAAAATTGGGTAAATGGAGGTTCATAAAATAAATAAAATTTACATCAAATACTTCATAAAAATTCCTTCAATATTTTTAACAACATTTATCATCATTATTATAATTCGCAATATTTAACAACCAGGTCGTTCGCAAGAAAGAGGGGACTTTCCAATAAGGATTTCTCCCTATTGGCGCGCAATTAGGTGACCAAACCTCTCCTTGACAGAACTTCTAGACATCGTCAATATTGCAAATAATAATATTAATAACTTTATCGTCTTAATTATTTATTTAATAATATATAAAATATCGATAATAATTGAATCAAATAACGTGAGATACTATGCAGCAATTACTATAGCAATAATTGAACAAAACTGAGTGACTTCTCACGTAAGCATCAATAATCAATATCGTGTGCTACTATGCAACCACGCGTATTATTTTACTTTTAACACCGGGTGTTTCAACAGATAACGGTAAAACTTTTGTCGTTATTTTCATAAAAAAATATTTTTTTCGTTTTCTCAATCCGACAATAATTCTATTGTGGGGTCCACCAATGATTATGCCGTCATACGAATATTCCCTGTTAAAACGAATATTCCCCGACCAATCGAATATTATATAACAACTTGCGTACTTTGCAAAATTTATAAATATTATCCACAACTATAACATTATATCAAATTCACTCCATAATATTGAAAAATGATACTTATAGAAAATTCATCTTTATTCATAAAAGTTGGGGTCTTACAACCTCCCCCTCTTATGAAATTTCTCCCTCAAAATTAGGGTACGTACCTGGTATGTCAAAGAGGTAAGGATACCTTGATTTCATTTCAGATTCTAACTCCCAGGTCATTTCCTCAACATCGTGGTTTCTCCACAAAACTTTGACTTGAGATATAACCTTGGAGCGTAGAATATGATCCTTCTTATCCAAGATTTTAACAGGAACCTCTTCATACGTTAAATCTTCCACTATTTCATCTGATTCTAAGTCAATAATGTGGTTCGGGTCTTCCATATATTTACGTAACATGGATATGTGAAAAAAGTTATGAACACGAGACATACTTGGCGGTAAAGCGAGTCTATAGCCACGCTTCTACTCGATCGAGGATTAAAAATGGGCCAATAAATCGAGGATTGAGCTTTCCTCTCTTTCCAAATCTCGTAACTCCTTTCCATGGAGTAACACGTAACAAAACATGATCTCCAATATCAAATTCCACGTCATTTCGATGAAGATTAGCATAACTCTTTTGTCAATCTTGTGAGGTTTTTATACGTTATCGGATCGTTTGAATCTTTTTCGTAGTCATACATACGTATTCTCCGGTCCGTCCCAACAACGTTGCTTCACCCACCTTGATACAGAACGACACTTTCTTCCATACAACGCCAAATGGAGCCATGCCAATACTTGCTTGATAACTATTGTTGTAGGAAAACTCCACCAATGGTAAGAACTTGTCCCAACTTCCTTTGAAGTCAAGGACATAAAGTCTTAATAAATCTTTAAGAGTTTGAATAGTTCTTTTCCGACCGCCTGTCTGCTTTGAGGATGATATGTTTAACTAAATCGTAAATTCGTGCCCATAGCTTTTTTCAAACTAACCCAAAATCTTGAAGTGAATCTTGGGTCTCGATCGTAAACTATGGATACCGGCATACCATGCAATCTTACAATCTCGCTTATGTACATACGAGCAAGACGCTCAAGTGTATAAGTTTCTCAGATAGGTAAGAAATGAGCAGACTTGGTCAATCTATCAACAATGACCCAAATTGATCTATGCCTTGAGAAACCTTGGGAAGACCAAGAATCTAAATCCATGGTAATGTGCTCCCACTTCATTCTAGGAATTTCAAGTGGTTGCAATGGACCTTTTGGTACTTGATGCTCTGCCTTGACTCGCTGACAAGTTAAACACCTTGAGATAAACTCCGCTATCTCTCTCTCTTCATATTGCTCCACCAAAATGTATGTATGTCAAGATCATGATACATTTTAGTACTCCAGTGATGGATTGCAAACTGCGGTGTGTTGTGCGCCTCCATCATGATTTTATACTTTAAATCGTGGTCGTTAGAAACACAAAGTCCGGAGTTGACTCGATGTATTCCTTCTTCATCGATTCTTGCTTCCTGATATAGCACCTTCTTGCACTTTCTTCCTCATACGCATCACTCTCCAGTCTCAGCTTGAGCGCTTTTAACTTTATCGATTAAAGTCGGTTTACTCATATATTTGCCATCATCACATGGGTCCCTCGAGTCTTTAACTCTATCTCCATCCTTTGCAAGTCATACAAAATGGGCCTTTACGTTGACAATATCGCACTTGTACCGCGATATGATCTTTTACTCAATGCGTCGCCTACTACGCTCGCTTTTCCGTGATGATGGTATTGAATGGTATGATCATAATCTTTCAATAGTTCAAGCCAACGTCATTGCTTGCGCATGTGAGTTCCTTTTGGTGAAGAAATATTTGAGGCTTTTATGATCCGTAAAGATCTCCACTTTCTCCCCATACAAGTAATGCCTCCAAATTTTAAGTGCGAAGACAACAACTGCCAACTCTAGATCATGAGTAGGATAATTCCTCTCATATTCTTTGAGTTGTCGTGAGGCATAGGCTATGACTTTCCCATGTTGCATGAGAACACATCCTAACCCTTTGCCTGAAAGCATCACTATAGATGACAAATCCCTCCGAGCCAGATGGCATTGTCGTAATAAAAATTTGAAATGAGTCTCCTCTTGAGTTCTTGAAAACTCTTCTCACATTCCTCGCTCCAACCAAATTTTGTATCTTTTCGAGTCACCGAAAGTTAATGGAGTAGCGATTCGAGAAAACCTTCCACGAATCTCCGATAATAACCAAAAAGCCGAAAGCTACGATTTCTTTGGCCATCGATTTAGGTTGCTCCCAACTTTGAATAACTTCAATCTTTGCCGGGTCAAAAGATATTCCATGACTTGATATTACGTGCCCAAGGAATGCTACTTCCTCAAGCCGAAACTCTGATTTCTTCAACTTGCATAAAGCTTTATTTTCACGAAGCTTTTGGAGTATCGACCTCAAGTGTTGCTTTCATGATCTTCACGACTTTTTGGAATATATGAGGATGTCATCAATAAAGACGACCACAAAGTGATCCAAATATTCCTTTAATACTCGATTCATCATATCCATGAAGGCAAAGAAGAGAGCATTAGTCAATCCAAAAGACATGACTAGGAATTCATAATGCCCGTACCGAAGTTCTCGAAAGCCGTCTTTTGAATGTCATCGCTTTTAATCTTTAATCGATGATATCCTAACGAAGATCGATCTTTAAAAAGAATTTGGCGCCTTGCAATCTAGTCAAACAAATCATCAATACGTGGGTAATGGGTACCTATTTTTGATGGTGACATGATTCAACTCCCGATATAATCAATACAAAGTCGCATACTCCCATCTTTCTTCTTCACGAATAGAATAGAGCACCCCAAGGAGAGAGTACTAGGACGAATGAAACCGATGTCTAACAATTCCTCGCAGTTGGGTCTTTAACTCCTCAAGTTCAATAGAGCCATTCGATATGGGGCTTTGAAAATGGGTTTGTACCGGGTTCAAGGTCGATACAAAAATTCAATTTCACGCCTCGGGGTAGGCCAGAAGTTCTTCGTGGAATACGTCGTAAAATTTATTAACAATAGAAATATCATTCAAAACCGACGATTTTTGTTTAAATCATGATACGAGCTAAGAAAGCTTGACATCCATTTTTCAATAAATGAATAGCTTTATGGCTTGAGATGACAAAGATGATTGATTTTAATGGTTTGATTGCTTGAATTTGTATAATAGGTTGGTTAGGAATATAAAAGCTAACAACCTTACGAAAATAATCAATTTTCTCATGATGAGTAGTTAACCAATCAATCCCTAGAATTACATCAAATGCAAGTATTTTCAATGAAATAAGATCGACAGGTAATGTGAGGGTACCGATTTGAACCAAACAAGACTTATAAACAATGGATGTAATAAAGGTTTCTCCAAATGGAGTTTCAATAGATAAGTCAAAGTCTAATTTCTTCGGAGTCAAATTTAAACGTTGAGCGCAAGTAGGAGAAATAAAAGAATGGGTAGAACCGGTATCAAATAAGGTATATACTTTGCTAGAGTTTATGATAAGCTTACCCGTGATGACCTCGTTCGGGTTCCTTGCTTTATGGGAGGTCACGACAAATGCTCTCCATTGAACTACCGACTTTAACTTTTCTGGGACAGCCTTTGGTGCCTCCATCCCAGCTGGACTTGTCTTTGGTGCACAACAAAATCGGGCTAAGTGACCTTCTCTTCCATAATTATAACACGCTTTGATCGCATCGCATAGCTTTGACCGATGTGTCCTCCCTCCGCATTTGAAGCATATGATAGGTGGTCGCTTCTCCTTCCTTAACAACGGGTGTTGGTGTCGACGCTCTTTCCATCATTGTTGAATCTCCTCTTCTTGAAATGTCCACTTTTATTGTCTTCGCCATGATTACCACCAAAGTGGTTACCATTTCGCATGTTGATTCCTCCACGCTTGTTGTCACCCGCTTCGATGATCGCTACCACTGGTATTATCATTTTGCTGGTTGCTCTCTCTTGGTTGAGTTGACTCAATATCGCGCTCTAATAACTGAGCCCTATTAACAACATCTAAATACAAGCAAATTTTATGAGAGATAAGGTATTGACGTATCTCGGGTTTCAAACCTCTTAGAAACATCCGCGTCATTCTCTCCTCGTTATCAACTAAGTGGGACGCAAACCATTATAGCTCGACAAACTTGGCTTCGTACTATGACACGGTCATTTTGTTTTGCTCCAGTTTAATGAACTCTACCTCTTTCATGTGACAAATATTTTCGGGAAAGTACTTGTCGTTGAACAATTCTTGGAACTTCTCCCAAGACATCTTCAAGTCAGCAAGGCGAGTTGAGTACGCTTTTACGATTCCCACCAAGAATTTGCCTTTTCGCTCAAACATAAAGGTGGCAAAGGAACCTTTTCTCTCCTGAGCATCCCAAGACATCAAATATCTTGCAGATCTCGCTTTATCCACGCTCCGCCTTTAAGTGGTTTTGGCTCTCCAAAAACTCCGTGGTCCCAGCTTCTTGAACTATTTAGCGGTGGATCGTCTGAGAGTTGCCAGTGTTTCCACCGCATTTTGGACAGAGCCGCCTCGCCGATGTTGCATGAATTGCATAAAGCCTCTAAACATTCCATCGCTCATCATTTGGTCGTGTTGTTGTTTGCATGAGGATTGTCTCCTTCCTCGATGCACATTATCCTCGATTATTGATCTGCGTGGAGACTCAACGGTCTCTCGTGCTCCATTGCTATTCTCAACATTCTCAGATGTCATTTTCAAATACTGTCACAAAACAAGGGTTAATTTAAATGCCACATATTATCCCTATACTCTGACCGACCAATTAAATACCAATTAAACTTAGGTAGGTCATACTAGCGAAGGAATTCCTGTCTCTCCTCCTAGTTCTTGTCTCACATCTCAGCCAGGGATCATATCCCTAAGCTTTGATACCAACTGTGACGCCCCCAAAATAGGTATACATCACCCATCTTGAGTCGCCAAATACATGGTACAAAATTCAAATACAACTTAATAATACAACTATCGTGTAAAATACGACAAAACATAAACTGAGAGTTTTAATATGAATATTATCTTCTAGATGATATTCAAACTCAAATGGAGTCCTCAATACATTTATTATCACACTATTTCATAGAATAGTGAGGACTACTAATGCAAACATCTGGACCGTCACTCCGTTCCCCGACTAGTCCCGGCTACGTTCTCATTTCCTGAAGAGAACAATGAAAGCAAAAGGGTGAGCTCAACTAGCCCAGTAAGAAATATTATGACTAAGATAATGCAGAATAAATTATCGTTAGCCTTCAATAATGTTAAACCGATAAAATATAACAAACATCAAGTTTAATCATAATGAAACAAGCAATCCATTAAAGAGTCAAGTAGAGAATAAAATCTACTATCTTCTATGATTTAAAAGGTTTTTCATCACTTTTATCACGAGACTCGACTTTTAATAAATAATCCACATCATCCCCACCCCGCACTACTACCAAGGATATTCATTAGTATCACGACCACAAATTATCCATGCACTACGAGCCAAGGATATTCGTGTTTTCATTAATGGTCATGATCATGTCAACAACTGTCCATCAATGCACTATGGGCCAATGAGGACTTTTACCACATCATTTGTAATGTTATGGTCATGATTATACCGAATAATCCCTGGTTATAATCATACCAAGTCCATCTATGCACTACAGGCCACAGATGACTTTCAACATAATATAAACATGAGGATGATGACAATGATATAAGAATTCAATAAAACAAATTCAAGGATAAATTTTTAAAGATTTATAATTTAATTTATCCAGAAATCAATAACGTCCAAATTGTCAACATGATACTGCTTTGTGGAGTAAAATTCAAGAATAATATTGTACCAAAAATAATTTGGACCGAAAATAAATCAATTTTTATCATGAATAGTACCCCAGGTGAATAGTACTTGAGTGAATAGTACCCCGTGAATAGTACTTCAGGAATAGTAACCCCATGAATAGTACTCCGGCATGAAAAAGTTAAAACTTATCAAGAATACTCAGAATAATATTTTCATGAAAAGATACTGGATGAAGCGCAAATATCGAGGATATTCTTCTAATTTCTTGGAGTTTAGAAGCCAAAACTTTAACAAAACGAGTATAGAATTCGAAATCTGAAATAAAATAATATTACTTACATACTATAGAGTATGGAAGAAAATATTATATCAAGCAAATATTGAACAAAAATAACATCCCTTACCTTAAAAAGAAGAGTATTCCAACTGGTATAGCGGGGATATTCTTGAAGAAAACTTTCACTGTTTTCTACGCTCAAAGCTTTCTAAAACTCAAAAGAAATATGCTCAATATTATAGAAGAAGAATTCTCTGATTCTGGTGTGATTTTGAATTCTAACTAAGCATCCTATTTATAGAAGAATGGAAAGGATACTATTTGAAAAAGAAATCACGGACGTAATTGTGGAATCACGGGCTTGCAACGTATCAGTACACTAATTAACATTTTGAACCAATAAGGGAGTACCCTTTAAAACAATTCCTACGTTGCTGAAACAATTCCTTCCATCAAATGTTATACTAACCAATCAAAGACTACCTCTATCTGAAGGGAATGCAAATTTCAAGATATTGACCAATGAGGGAACACCCTCCTTTATAAAGTATTGAATAGGAATCATACTTGGAATATTTGGCCAACATTTGTTCATAATTATTATTTCACAAGCCATCTCACCTATATTATTATCACCCACACATATATATATACTAATACTTATCCACCATTTCCACTTTTCCACCATAAATTCAACTTTTCCACCAAAAATTCCACTTTTCCACCAAAAATTCCACCCATGAATCCCCCATGCCAAACTTTACATATATATATATATATATATAAACCAAAAATTGAGATAACTTCTACCGACAGTTTTGAAAAATGGGTAAATGGGGGTTCATAAAATAAATAAAATTTACATCAAATACTTCATAAAAATTCCTTCAATATTTTTAACAACATTTATCATCATTATTATAATTCGCAATATTTAACAACCAGATCGTTCCCAGGAAAGAGGGGGCTTTCCAATAAGGATTTCTCCCTATTGGCGCAATTATTAGGTGACCAAACCTCTCTCCTCGATGTAACTTCTAGACATCGCCAGTATTGCAAATAATAATATTAATAACTTTGTCGTCTCAATTATTTATTTAATAATATATAAAATATCGACAATAATTGAATCAAATAACGTGAGATATTATGCACCAATTACTATAGCAATAATTGAACAAAACTGAGTGACTTCTCACGTAAGCATCAATAATCAATACCGTGTGCTACTATGCAACCACACATATTACTGTACTTTTAACACCGAGTGTTTCAACAATTAACGGTAAAACTTCCGCCGTTATTTTCCTAAAAAGATATTTTTGTCGTTTTCTCAATCCGACAATAATTCTGTTGTGGGGTCCACTAATGATTGTCTTGCCTTACGAATATTCCCTCGTTAAAATGAATATTCCCCACCAATCGAATATTATATAACAACTTCATGTACTTTGCAAAATTTATAAATATTATCCACAACTATAACATTATATCAAATTAACTCCATAATATTCAAAAATGATATTTATAGAAAATTCATCTTTATTCATAAAAGTTGGGTTCTTACATTATTCCTGTTTTTTGAATGATGCACGGATATCAGTGATGTGCTCTTTATATATAGTATAAAGGTTATTATATATATAATGGTTGATCACGTGAATTAGGAGTGATTCATGATTCATGTTATTTAATAATATAATAGTTATATATTAGAGATTTTACTTCCGATTCACGCAACTATTATATATATATATAATAGTTATATATATATATATATATATATATATATATTAATCTTAATTATTTTATAATTAAAATAAAAGAGTTTATTTTAATTTTGAAATCAATTTCATTCAACATAAAATTGCCCAATAAATGATATTCATATATATATATGGAATGATTTTAGTTATTGATACATATGATGATATGTATGATAATAAATGAGATTGATTATGAACTATTGACCAATGTGATTGGATTTATTTTGGTTGGATGTTTGAATGAATGAGTTTTATTAAATGGGGTTTGCGTACCTAGTTTTTTCTTGTTTTATTCTTGATGTAAATTCTATATCTCTCCTATGTACTTCCCCTAGACTGTTGATCAAGGTTTCTATTTAAATTAAATAGTTTATGTAATAGGATTGGTTAGAATTTTTTTCGAAGAACCGGAGATCAAGGAGAAAGGAGCGCTCGAAGACCCGTTTGTAATAGAGCCCGAGTTGAAATGTAATAGTTATATTTAAATGTTTATTCTTGCACCCTATGGTTTGACCTTTTGGTTTACTTGGTGGCTCTAGTGAACCAAACTAGAATAAAAGTCCATAATCAATCCAGGTAGAATATAGTATTCTATAGGTGCATGCTAGTATTATATATATATATATATATATATATATATATATTATGCAAACATCCTTCGCATGTTTAATAATATGCCGCGTATTTTATATATATATTTGCATGTGCGCTAAACAAGATGAGACTAATAATAACAAACCCCTCAAAGATATTATATTAAGTTGTAATGTTCAAAGATATTTGGAATATTGAACGTCGCCTTCCAGCATGATTAAAATGATAGAGTTTTAAATATTTAATATGAGTTTGTTGTGCACACACAAGGCAAGTATTAAATATTTGAGATGTTGTTTTTATTACATTTGATGTTTATAAGGAATTAAACATTACCGCTTTATTGTGCACACACAAGGGCTATAGTTTTCTCTTCACTTCTATGGAAATGCTGGGTATGACTTAACTTAAATCATTTTAGTTCGGATGTGTGTTGCCTTCTTTTTAGTCTTAACAAAAGGACTCTAACTCATGCAAGCAGACACGGGTAAACAAGTAGTACAGAGTAAGAAAAGTATCGATCCACGGAGAAAGGTTTTAAATTTAAATTATTATACACCAATCGTATCACTATTTTTATATGCTTAAACGAATAATTCACATAAGTAATTAATTCTAAATTCAATTAAAAATTAAAAACACAATACTAATTTTATGTAATAAAAGTTGGAAAGAATGGGATTCTAACTTCATTTCATATTTTATCTAAATATTACCATCCTGCAAGATTATACATTTATCATGGAAAATTAGCCAAGAGCACAAAAATAGACATATCCATTTTTGAATGAATTATGACCTGCTTACATAACCTCCACATATGAAAGAAATCATGTAATCGACAATATTACCAAAGTCACTATATTTCAATGTGAAATTTCAACAATAATGAATTACATCACAGGCTCTTATATTACTACACATGGTGAAACAATATATTTCTATCTGGTTCACGAAATATAAAGCTAAACATCTCAGCCTCATAAACGTAAGCTATTATGATTATAACCATACTCATATGTCATTTTTCAATTCCATATAAGTACATATGGTGAATGATGATCAAACATTCATACAATACGCTCAATCATAATAGATAATCCAAAGATAAACACACAATCAAATAATCAGGCAAATAATTATAGACTACATATCAAAATCCGTTATAATCCCATAATGGAGTTTAGTTCATTTCTGAACCGAAAACCATTATGGGATTGTAATAACACATGGAAATTAAATAACACAATTGAGAGAAATGAGAGAATCGATTAAACTCAATTGCAGAATTTGTTCCAAAATGTTGTTCCAAATCACCACTAATCTTCAAGAAAATAAAATGATTAATTATTTAATAACTAAATTCAAGAGAAGATGTAGAAAATATTAAACTATGCTCAAACCCTCTCTAGAACTAGTTTAAAAGCTTCGCAAAACCTAATTACTCTAATGAATACTGATAAAAAACAACCATTATCCATGTCTGGTGCCAACCAGAATAGTTTTAGATAAGACCAAACGCTCAAATTTCAAATTTAAAAATAGGTCAACAACAACTAGAGAGGACTCATGGCACATGCTGAGATCCCAAGATAAAATGGGCGCCAAAGCGCGTGGATGAGATTTTAGCTTCTAAAGTGCGGATGCGAAAGCTTAAAATTAGCTTGTTTAGCGGCGCATGCACCGCCGCTTCTATGTTCTGCACTTTGATGTTCTGCTGCTGTTGGTTGTTGTTTTGTTGTTTGTCCTTTATCTTATTTTTTTCTACATAACACTCATCACTGCTCAGTTTCTTGTCTACACACGTTCCACTTGCCATGCCTTTGTTTGTCTCATATCATCTTGCCAATGCAGAACTATGCTATTTCATGTATTTCCATACCATAGGAGTTCTAATTACGAGTATTGTAAAATAAACATAAAATGTAACTAAAAATATACTAAACTATACTTGAGATGAGCATAATTCTCGTGAATTGATATCCAATAAGTAGGTATAAAACCTACTTATCAAATACCCCCAAACTTGAACTATTACTTGCTCTCAAGCAATGCATCTGACATTAAACAATGAAATGCAACTATATGCTATGCAACTAGATTACGTTGCAAATGAGTCCCACATTTTTCTAGCTAAAATAGAATTCCAATCCAATATGCCTCAGCGAATTATCCAAATTCAAGAATAAAAATTCAAACTAAGCTATAGACATAATATCATATAATTAAATAACCCATACTTGCTATAAAGATGTTGTGTGTATGTGTGTTGTGTTCACCAAAACTTGACTAAGGCAAAGAATACACATGTTAAACTGCTCAAAATAGAAAATTGCAGTCTAAATCATGATCCATGTATACTAATGCAACAAAAACTACTCTAACACATCAATACAAACTAAGGTTCAACAAAGGGTTTAAACTGTTTTATTTTTACTCACGAGGGCAATTTTCGCTCTTTCCCGCGGTATTTATTGCTATATATATTTTTTTTATTCATTCAGCGAGTGCGTTTTACGCTCCATCTCGCCCCTTCTCAAGATTCACTAATTCAGCTCAAGAAGGTTTCAAGATAGATTTTTCTCTTCTTCTTTTTTTAAAATAAGCATACCCATGTTGTAAGACCCCAATTTTTTTTTTTTATAAATAAAATTGAGTTTCATCTATTTATTATCTTGAAATAATAAGGTGATAATTTGATATAATACTTTGGTTATGGGTGAAATGTGCAAATTTTACAAATTAAGTAAGTGGTTATAAAATATTTATTGTTGTCGGGGAATATTCGTTTGGTCATGGAATATTCTTGTTGTCGGGGAATATTCGTAGGACGGCGCAGCCATTTGTGGGCCCCATAACAGAATAACTATTGGATGAAGAAAATAATAAGTTTGAGTTTTTATAAATAACGACGTAGTTGTTATCGTTAACACTGTTGGAATATCCGGTGGTTAAAATACAGTAATACGTGTGGTTTCACAGTAGCACACGGTATTACACAGTATTTTTAAATTATTGATTCTTACGTAAGAAGGCACTACTCAATAATTGTTACAGTAATTACTGTTCAATATTTTATTTAATTTATTGATTTAATAATTAATGTGTTGATATTTTATATTATTGTTGTTTCAATAATTTTTGCGGCACGGTATTTCCCATTATCAAATCAATAATTCATATTATTTGAATAATATTATTAGATAGCATTATTGTCAATGTCTAGAAAGTTCTGTCAAGGAGAGGTTTGGTCACCTAATCAAGCTACCAAGAATTTAGAAATCCTTATCTGAAAGCCCCTCTTTCTTGGGAACTACCGTCATCATTATTGTGATTTTGTAATATTATTTGTGAATAATTATTTATTGATTTATATGATAAGGAAATATTTATTTTATGTGGATATAAATGATGGATATATTTTATGTGGTTGTAAATGAAGGAATTAATGCTGAGGTGTATTATCAGTATTTTGTCGGAATGGAGGTATTGAAAATCATTCGTTTGAGGATTTCAGATATTTTCGGTTTGGAATTTGGAAAAACTTAAAGCTACAAAGTTGTAAAGAATTCAATTTCGTATGGAATGGACGTAAAATTCATATTTTTATGATAAGGAGGTGGGGAAGAAAGACCAGAAAGCCCTCCATTTGAATTGCCTATAAATAGAAGGCATAGGTTGGTCATTTGGTGGTTTTCCAAGAGATCATCCAACTTATATTAAGAGAGAGAAAGAGCTAGACATAAGAAATCATCTCACTTTGAAGCTTTTCATTAGAAGTTTAGCAAGAACACAAAGATCAAAAAGGTAATATTCCATTAATGTTAGTTTCCATCCTTTGATTTCTTTGATTATAAAGAATCATAGATTGGTGGAGCATGCCTCTTATGGAGGAATAAGGATGGCTTGTAATAAGTAAAACCGTTATAAGTCATGTGTAAATAGGGTATGCCATGCCTCTTATGGAAACGTTGATTTTTAATGTCAACACGTGAGATAGGGTATTTAATAGTTGTGGACTCAAGAATCGTCGGATTCTGACTTAGAACGAAGAAAACGAGTATTGAACGCTCGAAAGCATTTAACGAATGCTCGATAATGAACTTAGAAGTAAATTTTGAGTTAACGAATTTGGACTTCTAAAATTCTTATATGAATGCATAGAGTATGTAATTTATGAGTTGTAGGCTTTTGAACGGACCAAATCGAACTTATAACAAAGAAATTATGAAGCTGGGAAGTTCACTAAAATTTTTATCTAAAATTTTTTCTGTGCATCGAGGTCTGCGCGCCAGCAGAAGGCTGCTTAAGGTCTTTGGTCATACCTTGGCGTCACCGTAGTATAGTGTAATAACCTACTGAAGAGTGGTGCTGCAATGCCATTCACAGTTATAGGTTCCGCATCGCACAAAGACCGTGATCGGACTTAGGTATTTTAAATCAGCCACAGCCACCAAGTTGTTGCTTTTAGGGCTAGCCACATGCCAAGCGTGGGAATTGTTAGACAAGATCAGTTTTGATTTAATTATTTCAAGACCAATATAAGATAAGTTGATATACTTAATGAACATACTAAAACTATTCCTATGTTACATATACTAGTGTATATGGTGTTGAACTTAGGAATTGAAGCGAGTTGTTAGTGTAAGACCCCAGCTTTAATGAATACAGATAAATTTTTCTATAAATATCACTTTAAATAATTATGGTGTTGATTTGTTATAATATTAAAGTCATGGGTAATATTTATAAATTTTGCAAAGTAAGCAAGTTGTTATAAAATATTCGATTGGTCGGGGAATATTCGTTTTAACAGGGAATATTCATACGACGGCACAATCATTGGTGGACCTCACAATGTAATTATTGTCGGAATGAGAAAACGAGAGAAATATCTTTTTAAGAAAAATAACGGCAGAAGTTTTACCGTTAACTGTTGAACTACCTGGTAGTAAAATCAGAGTAATACGCGTGGTTGCATAGTAGCACACAGTATTGATTATTGATGCTTATGTAAGAAGTCACTTAGTTTTGCTCAATAATTGTTACAGTAATTACTGTTCAATATTTTATTTTATTGATTCAATAATTGTTGCGTTGATATTTTATATTATTGTTGTTTCAATAATTGTAACTGCACAATATTTCCCATTATCAAATTAAAAATTCATATTATTTGAATAATATTATTAGATAGCATAATTTGCAATGTCTAGAAAGTTTTGTCAAGGAGAGGTTTGGTCACCTAATTACGCGCCAGTAAGGAGAAATCCTTATCGGAAAGCCCCCTCTTTTCTAGGAACTGTCTGGTTGTCATTATTGAGATTCTGTGATATTATTTGTGAATAATTAATTATTGATAAGGAAATATTTATTCGATACGGATAAAAACGATGGATTTATTTATTTTATGTGGTTATAAATGAAGGAATTAATGTTTAGGTATTTTATTAGTATTTTGTCGGATTAGAGGTATTAAAAAAAATTTAAATTAATGTTCTTAAAGCTCTATTGCGTGAGTTATAATTTTAATCTGACTGTTGGATCGTTGTGATTTTTGGATATGTTGTACATATATAAGTTGAGTATACGTCCAAAAATTTTGAACCGTTAAAAATTAACGCATGATTTGTTATGAATTTTAAAAGGTGTTAAAAATCATCCGTTTGTGGATTTTGGATATTTTCTGTCTGATATTTGGAAAAACTTAAAGCTACAAAGTTGTTGAGAATTCGATTTCATGTGGAATGAACATAAAATTCGTATTTTTCTTATAAAAGGGCTATTTATTATGAATTACTGATGTTTTGGAAAATAAAATGATTTTTATTAAAATTGGGTGGGACCCACTTTTGGTTGGTGTTGAAAACTTGTGCTGGAATTTTTTGGTTCAATTGTGGAGGCTGGTCATGGAAGGAGGCGTAGGAGAAAAAAAATAAAATATATTATTATTTTATTAATTTAGTCTGCTTTGGCGTTCTAGCATTTTCCTATAAATAGGCGCTTAGGTTAGAATTAAAAATCACACTAGAAACAAGTTTTCTTTCTCTCTATATTGTCGAGCGTATATTTGTGAGTATTTAGATATTTTGAGAGTTGCTATTCAGTGCAAGTTTTCTTCGGCTTTACATCTGATATTCCGATCAGAAGTACTGTTATTTTGAGGTAAGGGATGTTATTTTTGTTCAATATTCGCTTGAAATAATATTTTCTTCCATACTCTGTAGTATGTAACTAATATTATTTCGTTTCAGATTTCAAATTCTATACTCGTCTTGTTAAAGTTTTGGCTTCTAAACTCCATGAAATTAGTAGAATATTCTTGATATTTGCGCTTCATCCAGTATCTTTTCATGGAAATATTATTCTGAGCATTCTTGATAAGTTTTAACTTTTTCATGCCAGAGTACTATTCACGATATTACTATTCCTGAAGTACTATTCACAGGGTACTATTCACTTGAGTACTATTCACCCAGGATACTATTCATGATAAAAATTTATTCGTTTTCGATCCAAATTATTTTTGGTACAATATTATTCTTGAATTTTACTCCACAAAGCAGTATCATGTTGACAATTTGGACGTTATTGATTTGTGGATAAATTAAATCACAAATCTTTAAAAATTTATCCTTAAACTTGTTTTATTGAATTCTTATATCATTGTCATCATCCTCATGTTTATATTATGTTGAAAGTCATCTGTGGCCTATAGTGCATAGATGGACTTGGTATGATTATGACCAAGGATTATTCGGTATAATCATGACCGTAATGTAAAAAATGATGTGATAAAAGTCTTCTTTGGCCCGTAGTGCATTGATGGACAGTTGTTGGCATGATCATGACCATTGATGAATACACGAATATCCTTGGCCCGTAGTGCATGGAAAATTTGTGGTTGTGATACTAAATAATATCCTTGGCCGTAGTGTGGGGCTTATTCTGATGATGTGGATTGTTTATTGTCGAGTCTCAATGATAAAAGTGATGAAAAACCTTTTAAATCATAGAAGATGGTAGATTTTATGCTCTACTTGACTCTTCTAATGGATTGCTTGTTCCGCTGCAGTTAAACTTGATGTTTGTTATATTTTATCAGTTTAACAATGTTGAAGGCTAACGATAAATTATTTTGCATTATCTTAGTCATAATATTTCTTACTGGGCTAGTTGAGCTCACCCTTTTGTTTTCATTGTCCTCTTCAGGAAATGAGAACGTAGCTGGGACTAGTCGGGGAATGGAGTGATGGTCCAAATGATAGTATTAGTAGTCCTCATTATTCTATGAAATAGTGTGATAATAAATGTATTGAAGACTCCATTTGAGTTGAATACTGTCTATAAGACAATATTCGTATTAAAACTCTCAGTTTAAGTTTTGTCGTATTTTACACGACAGTTGTATTATTAAGTTGTATTTGAAATTTGTACCATGTATTTGGCGACTCAAGATGGGTGATGTATACCTATTTTGGGGGAATCACAGTTGGTATCAAAGCTTAGGGATATGATCCCTGGCTGAGATGTGAGACAAGAACTAGGAGGGGAGAGACGGGGAATTCCTTCGCTACTATGACCTACCTAAGTTTATTTGGTATTTTAATTGTTCGGTCAGGGTATAGGGATAATATGTGACATGTCAATTAACCCTTATTTTGTGGCAGTATTTGAAAATGACATCTGAGAATGTTGAGAATAGCAATAGAGCACAGGAGACCGTTAAGTCTCCACAGATCAACAATCAGGATAATGTGCATCAGGAAGGTGACAATCCTCATGAAAAGAACAACACTGACCAAATGATGAATGATGGAATGTTTAGAGGCTTTCTGCAATTCATGCAACATTGGACAAGAGAGACTCTTGTCCGAAATGCAAGTGGAAACACTGGCAACTCTCGGATGGTCATTGCTAAACAGTTCAAGGAGCTAGGACCACCGGAGTTTTTTGGAGAGCCAAAACCACTAAAGATGTAAAGCGTACTCAACCTGCCGCACTAACGATTTCTTGGGAGAAGTTCCAAGAACCGTTCAACGAAAAGTACTTTCCTGAAAGTATTCGTCACATGAAAGAGGTGGAGTTCATTAAACTGGAGCAAAACAACATAACCATGTCGTAGTACGAAGCTAAGTTTGCCGAGTTGTCCCGGTTTGCGTCCCATTTGGTTGATAATGAGGAGAGAATGACGTGAATGTTTCTAAGAGGTTTGAAACTCGAGATACGTCAATACCTTATCTCTCATAAAATGTGTTTGTATTCAGAAGTTGTGAATAGGGCTTAGTTATTGGAGCGCGATAATGAGTCAACCCAACCAAGAGAGAGCAACCGGCAAAATGATAATACTAGTGGAAGGAGTCATCGAAGCAGTGACAACAAGCCTGGAGGGAATCAACAGGCCAGAAATGGTAACCACTTCGGTGGTAATCATGGCCAAGACAATAAGAGTGGACATTTCAAGAAGGGGAGATTCAACAATGATGGAAAGACGTCAGCACCAGCACCCGTTGTTAAGGAAGGAGAACGACCACCTATCATATGGTTCAGATGTGGAGGGGAGGGACACATCAGTCCAAACTACACGATGCAGTCCAAAGCATGTTATAATTGTGGAAGAGAAGGTCACCTAGCCCGATTTTGTCGTGCACCGAGACAAGTCCAGCTGGGATGGAGGCACCAAAGGCCGTCCCAGAAAAGTCAAAGTCGCTAGTTCAAGGGAGAGCGTTTGCCGTGACCTCCCAGAAAGCAAGGAACCCAAACGAGGTCATCAAGGGTAAGCTTATCATAAACTCTAGCAAAGTCTATACCTTATTTGATACCGGTTCTACCCATTCTTTTATTTCTCCTACTTGTGCCCAACGTTTAAATTTGATTCCGAAGAAATTAGACTTTGACTTATCTGTTGAAATTCCGTTGGGAGAAACCTTCATTACATCCACTATTTATAAGTCTTGCTTGGTTCAAATCAGTACCCTCACATTATCTGTTGATCTTATTTCGTTGAAAATACTTGCATTTGACGTAATTCTAGGGATTGATTGGTTAACTACTCATCATGCAAAAATTGATTATTTTCGTAAGGTTGTTAGCTTTCATATTCCTAACTAACCTATTATGCGAATTCAAGCAACCAAACCATTAAAATCAATCACTGCCATCTAAAGCCATAAAGCTATTCGCTTATTGAAAAACGGATGTCAAGCTTTCTTAGCTCATGTCACTTGATTTAAACAAAATACGCCGCTTTTGAATGATATTTTATTGTTAAAAATTTGCGGACGTATTCCCACTGAAGAACTTCCCGGCCTATCCCTAGTCGTCCAAATTGAATTTTTATCAACCTTGAACCCAAAGATAAAACCCATTTCCAAAGCCCCATATCGAATGGTCGCTATTGAATTTTAGGAGTTAAAGACCCAATTGCAGGAATTGTTAGACATCTGGTTTCATTCGTCCCTAAGACGCTCTCCTCGGGGTGCTCTGCTTACTATTCGTGAAGAAGAAAGATGGGAGTATGCGACTTTATATTGATTATCGGGAGTTGAATCATGTCACCATCAAAAATAGGTACCCATTACCACGTATTGATGACCTGTTTGACCACTTGCAAGGTGCCAAATTCTTTTCAAAGATCGATCTTCGTTCCGGATATCATCAGTTAAAGATTATAACCGATGACATTCCAAAGACTTCCGTAACTCCTGATGACGGGCATTATGAATTCCTAGTCATGTCTTTTGGATTGCAAATGCTCCTGCTGCCTTCATGGATATGATGAACCGAGTATTCAAGGAATATTTGGATCACTTTATGGTCGTCTTTATTGATGACATCCTCATATATTCCAAAAGCCGTGAAGATCATGAGCAACATTTGAGGCTGATACTCCAAAAGCTTCGTGAAAACAAGCTTTATGTCAAGTTGAAGAAATGTGAGTTCTGGCTTGAGGAAGTAGCATTCCTTGGGCACGTAGTATCAAGTCATGGAATATCTGTTGACCCAAAGAAAGATCGCTATTCAAAGTTGGGAGCAACCTAAATCAAGTGATCAAGTATCGTACCTTTCTACTTAGTCAATTGGTTATTATCGGAGATTCGTAGAAAGGTTTTCTAGAATCGCTACTCCATTAACTCAGCTGACTCAGAAAGATACAAAATTTGGTTAGAGCGTGGAATGTGAGAAGAGTTTTCAAGAACTCAAGAGGATACTCATTTCAACACCTGTTCTGATAATACCATCTGGCTCGGAGGGATTTGTCATCTACAATGATGCTTCGGGCAAAGGGTTAGGATGTTTTCTCATGCAACATGGGAAAGTCATAGCCTATGCCTCTCAGCAACTCAAAGAATATGAGAGGAATTATCCTACTCATGATCAAGAGTTGGTAGCTGTTGTCTTCACACTTAAATTTGGAGGCATTACCTGTATGGGGAGAAAGTGGAGATCTTTACGGATCATAAAAGCCTCGATTATTTCTTCACCCAAAAGGAACTCAACATGCAGCAACGACGTTGGTTGGAACTGTTGAAAGATTATGATCATACCATTCAATACCATCCTGGTAAAGCGAACGAGTAGCTGACGCATTGAGTAGAAGATCATATGCGGGTACGAGTGTGATATTGTCAACGAAAAGGCCCATTTTGTATGACTTGCAAAGGATGGAGATAGAGTTAAAGACTTCAGGGACCCATGTGATTATGGCGAATATACGAGTAGAACCGACTTTAATCGATAAAGTTAAAGCTTCTTAAGCTACAGACCTGGAGCTGATGCGTATGAGGAAGAAAGTGCAAGAAGGTGCTATGCCAAAAGCAAGAATCGATGAAGAAGGAATACTTCAAGTCAACTCCAGACTTTGTGTTCCTAACAACCCTGATTCAAAGTATAAAATCATGATGGAGGCGCATAACACACCGTTTGCAATCCATCCTAGGAGTACCAAAATGTATCGTGATCTTCGACATACATTTTGGTGGAGCAATATGAAGAGAAAGATCGCGGAGTTTATCTCAAGGTGTCTAACTTGTCAATGAGTCAAGGCGTTGAATCAAGTACCAAAAGGTCCATTGCAACCATTTGACCAAGTCGGCTCATTTCTTACCTATACAAGATACTTATACACTTGAACGTCTTACTCGTATGTATATAAACGAGATTATAAGATTGCATGGTATGCCAGTATCCATAGTTTCTTATCGAGACCCAAGATTCACTTCAAGATTTTGGGTTAGTTTGCAAAAAGCTATGGGCACGGATTTACGATTTAGTTCGGCTTATTATCCTCAAACAAATGGGCAGTCAGATAGGACTATTCAAACTCTTGAAGATCCATTAAGACTCTGTGTCCTTGACTTCAAGGAAAGTTGGGACAAGTTCTTACCATTGGTGGAGTTTTCCTACAACAACAGTTATCAAGCAAGTATTCTCATGGCTCCATTCAAGGCGTTGTATGGAAGAAAGTGTCCTTCTCTAGTATGCTGGGATGAGGTGGGTGAAGCAATATTGTTGGGACCGGAGTTGCTACGTATGACTACGGAAAAGATTCAAACAATCCGATAACGTATAAAAACTTCACAAGATAGACAAAAGAGTTATGTTGATCTTCATCGAAAGGACGTGGAATTCAATATTGGAGAACATGTGTTGTTACGTGTTTCTCCATGGAAAGGAGTTACGAGATTTGAAAAGAGAGGAAAGCTCAATCCTCGATTCATTGGACCATTTTAATCCTCGAACGTAGGAATCGTGGCCTATGACTCGCCTTACCGCCAAGTATGTTTCGTGTTCATAACGTTTTTCACATATCTATGTTATGTGAAAGACACGAACCACATTATTGAGTTAGAACCGGATGAAATAGCGGAAGATTTAACGTATGAAGAGGTTCCTATTAAAATCTTGGATAAGAAGGAACATATTCTACGCTCTAAGGTTATACCTCAAGTCAAAGTTTTATGGAGAAACCACGATGTTGAGGAAATGACCTGGGAGTTAGAATCTGAAATGAAATCAAGGTATCCTCACCTCTTCGTCATACCAGGTATGTACCCTAATTTCGAGGGCAAAATTTTATAAGAAAGGGAGGTTGTAAGACCCCAGCTTTTATGAATAAAGATGAATTTTTCTATAAATATCATTTTAAATAATTATGGTGTTGATTTGTTATAATATTAAAGTTGTGGGTAATATTTATAAATTTTGCAAAGTAAGCAAGTTGTTATAAAATATTCGATTGGTCGGGGAATATTCGTTTTAACAGGGAATATTCGTACAACAACACAATCATTGGTGGACCCTACAATGTAATTATTGTCGAAATGAAAAAACAACAGAAATATCTTTTTATGAAAATAACGGCGGAAGTTTTACCATTAACTGTTGAACTACCTGGTAGTAAAAGTACAGTAATACGCGTGGTTGTATAGTAGCACACGGTATTGATTATTGATGCTTATGTAAGAAGTCACTCAGATTTGCTCAATAATTGTTACAGTAATTACTGTTCAATATTTTACTTTATTGATTCAATAATTGCTGCGTTGATATTTTATATTATTATTGTTTCAATAATTGTCACTGCACAATATTTCCCATTATCAAATCAATAATTCATATAATTTGAATTATATTATTAGATAACACTATTGGCAATTTCTAGAAAGTTCTGTCAAGGAGAGGTTTGGTCACCTAATTGCGCGCCAATAAGGAAAAATCTTTATCGAAAAGCCTCCTCTTTCCTGGGAATTGCCTGGTTGTCATTATTGTGATTCTATGATATTATTTGTGAATAATTAATTATTTATAAGGAAATATTTATTCGATGCGGATATAAATGATGGATTTATTTATTTTATGTGGTTATAAATGAAGGAATTAATGTTGAGGTATTTTATTAGTATTTTGTCGGATTAGAGGTATTAAAAAAAATGAAATCAGTGTTCTTAAAGCTCTATTGCATGAGTTATAGTGTTAATCCGACCGTTGGATCGTTGTGATTTTTGGATATGTTATACATATATAAGTTGAGTATATGTCCACAAATTTTGAACCGTTAAAACTTAACGCATAATTTGTTATGAATTTTAAAAGGTGTTAAAAATCATCCATTTGTGGATTTTGGATATTTTCTGTCTGGAATTTGGAAAAACTTAGAGCTACAAAGTTGTAGAGAATTCGATTTCATGTAGTGTGGACATAAAATTCGTATTTTTCTAATAAAAGTGTTATTTATTATGAATTACTGAAGTTTCAGAAAATAAAATGATTTTTATTAAAATTGGGTGGGACTCACTTTTGGTTGGTGTTGAAAACATGTGCTGGAATTTTTTGGTTCAATTGTGGAGGCTGGTCGTGGAAGGAGGCGTAGGAGAAAAAAAATAAAATATATTATTATTTTATTAATTTAGTCTGCTTTGGCGTTCTAGCATTTTCCTATAAATAGGCGCTTAGGTTAGAATTGAAAATCACACGAGGAACAATATTATTCTTGAATTTTACTCCACAAAGCAGTATCATATTGACAATTTGGACGTTATTGATTTGTGGATAAATTAAATCATAAATCTTTAAAAATTTATCCTTGAACTTGTTTTATTGAATTCTTATATCATTGTCATCATCCTCATGTTTATATTATATTGAAAGTTATCTGTGGCCTGTAGTGCATAGATGGACTTGGTATGATTATGACAAGGGATTATTCGGTATAATCATGACCATAATATTACAAATGATGTGATAAAACTCCTCTTTGGCCCGTAGTGCATCGATGGACAGTTGTTGGCATGATCATGACCATTGATGAATACACAAATATCCTTGGCCCGTAGTGCATGGATAATTTGTGGTCGTGATACTAAAGAATATCATTGGTAGTAGTAGTGCGAGTGATTCGATGATGTGGATTGTTTATTAAGTTGAGTCTCAAATGATAAAAGTGATGAAAACCTTTTAAATCATAGAAGATAGTAGATTTTATGCTCTACTGACTCTTCTAATGGATTGCTTGTTCAATTCCGCAGCTTAAACTTGATGTTTGTTATATTTTATCAGTTTAACAATGTTGAAGGCTAACGATAAATTATTTTGCATTATCTTAGTCATAATATTTCTTACTGGGCTAGTTGAGCTCACCCTTTTGCTTTCATTGTCCTCTTCAGGAAATGAGAACGTAGCCGGGACTAGTCGGGGAACGGAGTGATGGTCCAGATGATAGCATTAGTAGTCCTCACTATTATATGAAATAGTGTGATAATAAATGTATTGAGGACTCCATTTGAGTTGAATATTGTCTAGACGACAATATTCGTATTAAAACTATTAGTTTATGGTTTGTCCTATTTTACACGACAATTGTATTATTAAGTTGTATTTGAATTTTATACCATGTATTTGGCGACTCAAGATGGGTGATGTATACCTATTTTGGGGGCGTCACAGTTAGTATGATAACGAAAAACACAAAGTGTTAATAAATAAACCGTGAACGATATTCAACATTGGTACTTCTCCAATGATGATAAAGTCCGGTTTATAACGTAAGAACGTTAACAAGCCGTGATGAAGGGTAGTAAGTCATATTGACATATTAATGAAATAAAGTCAACTAAGACATAGAATAGAAAGAAGTTGTTAGAAACAATGTGATTGATTGTTTGGTAGCTAATTACAGTGTGCTATGTGAATATATCATGTAGATTCTTTAAAGGATGAGAATAGTCGAATAAATTATTCGAAGACGCTTAATGGAAAGTTTTCTTGAACGCTTGTCTAGCCTTCGTGTTAGTCAAGTTTTCTGTGATTCATTGTAATGAGTTGCAAGAATGATTTTAAAGAAAGGGTCAATGCCAGTTTTAACTCTGCTAGACTATTCGTAAGAGATAGATTGATTTGTATACATATATTTCTATATAGAAATGATAACGCTATCCTATGCCGAGTATTTGGTACAGATTCAAAGGTAAGTTAGTTTATGAACAAACAAAAGTATTTTTCATCAATTATTTGATGGGCACACGAGTTTGCCAAAACTTAAACGTAAATACGTTTAACGGATGAATGTTGATCAACATAGAGTATTATAGGCTGATCACCTATAAGTGATCGTAAGAAATGTCGAATGTACAACCTTAGTGCTGTGATGTCCTTTTCATGTATGAAAATAGAAAGAGACTGTTCATGGTCTTTCGACCGGTTCAGAATTCCTAAACTATGATATACTTTGGGAATTCATGTTATAAAGTGTTAAGTATTAATCAATGTTTTGTAGTACTTCATGACTATTTATTCAGTTATGGAATATGATCATATAATTCACGAATGTGGTATTGATATTATCCTTTGTTAAACTCGTTGAGCTATTTGTGCTCACTTCTTGCGTGAATTATATGATTGCAGTTAAATCCGTGTGTATTGAGAATTCTAAGAGAGATAAGGGCAAAGCTAAGATGGATAGTTAAATATCTTGTAATAGATTAGTATGATTGTATGTATTATACTTACGAACAGCAAACGATGTAATCGGTTTTTGAACCTGGGAAAGGATTTTACTATGTTTATAATAAGAAGATAGTTAATACATTCATTGTGTTGTGTTTTCAATGGAATGATTGTATAGTTAGAGTACCGTGTAGCACCATATATCGGGTTGGAAGATATCCAAATTTGGGGGCGTCACAGGTTGGTATCAAAGCATTAGGTTATAAAACTTAAGGGGGAAAAACCTTAGGCTAATAACCTCGTAAGGAAGGTAAAGTCTGAAGAAAGTAAATTCAAATCGAATGAGTTGATAAGGTATTGTGAAAACTCAGTACCAAAAGATTTAAAAGATGGAAATTAATCCTAAATAAATTAAATGTGATTTGTGCTTATACTATTATGTATTACGTACTAATCAACATGTTATGAGTTTTGTAGATGTCAAACGATAGCTTGATGTATAGAGACATTCACGTGGTGAGTGAAGAGTCAGTGAACCGAGTGGAGATAGTACCTATGCCAGTGGTAGAGGTACCGATAGTGGTTCTAGAAGATTTTGATCCAGAAGAGTACATTTCTGGGGAGGATTACTTTGAGGAAATAATGGGAATAACATCATATCTGAATATGATGATAGATTTGGAGGAAGATATGGAGGTAACATCGATTAATACGATGGTACCTACTCAGGAGTCAACACCTCCAGATGTAATGAGATCATTGTACCTGGCTGTGCTTGATAGGAATGTGCATCTGTGCACCGTGGTGAAGACACAGAATGAGGAGATTACCGCCCTATATGAGGCGAAGGAGTCGATAGAGGCAGATTTTGAGTCGGAGCACGATGAGGAAGTGCTGATGACTGATAAGGCTAGGAATTATAAGGAAGAGGCCGTACAGCTTCGAAAGAAACTGGTTGAAAAAGACCAGAAGATAGCACAGATGTCTTACATCCATGACTGTGCTCACTAGGATTTCAAGCTGAAAATTGCTTGTTATTCTATTGAGTCAGGGCAAACTCAACATACGATTAGTCGAGATATTGTTTCGATTTTAGCAAATAAAAAATATGAGAATGTCGTAAGGCAATGTTAATAGATCAGTAGATCTTTCTGGTATATATGTAGTGACGTAAAACCCTCTTTTGTATGATTAAAGGGTAGTCTTTTTGTAAATCCCAATTTTTGTAGAAGTTAATCGCGGGATGGTAATGTAATAGCTTTTGGCTATGGAAGCAAAGTGTAAATAGTTTTGACTATGAAAGCATATTAATATAATAAAGTTTTTATTTAATGTGCTTGTTGTGGTATGAGTTGTTATTTGGGTATGATAATTAAGTAATTAAATAGATAGTAATGAAACTTTATTTATTTAATCAGAATAATGCCGCCAAGAAGGAGACAACGTAACCAAGAGGTTGAGTCACATAACGATAATCAAGGGGGTCCTAATAACCTTATGCAGGAGTTCGTTAATTTATTAACGGCAACATTTAACCAAGTTGGGGGAGGAATTCCCGTAGCACCTACGGTAACTAGAACAACTACCTTTAAAGAATTCAAAAGTGTGGGTCCTCCGGAGTTCAGAGGAACGACGGACCCATTAGAGGCCCAGACATGGGTAAAAGAGATAGAGAAAGCGTTTGTTATCACAAACGTGGGTGAGGCACAAAAGACTTCTTTTGTGAATTACATGATGAAAGGGGAGGCCAACTACTGGTGGGAGGATCACCAGGGTGGGGCTAGAATGGAATCAGTTACATGGGAACAGTTCAAGAAAGTATTTTTCGAGAACTACTTCCCTACTAGCATGTAAAGGCGAATTGAGATTAAGTTCTTGGAACTTAAATAAGGGCACATAACGGTGCCCCAATACGCAGCCAAATGCAATGAATTGGAAAGATTTGCTCCACGTCAAGTGGACACAGAAGAGAGGAAGGCTCGTAGGTTTGAGCAAGGCTTGAAACCCTGACTCTACAGTAGGATTTCAGTGTTTCAGAGTGCTTCCTACGGGACCATTCTGGAAAAGGCCGTTATAGCCGAAGGTGGTAGTGAGGCATTGACTCAGTACCACAAGGAAAGAAAGAACAAGAATAAGGGAGAGGGAGGAAATAAGGCAGAGGTTGCCAGCGGTAGTGGCAATATGCCAAAGAGGAAAAGCTTTAACCTTGGGAATACTGGGGTGAAACAAGGAGATCCTAAACATAGGATGGAGGCATGTAAGACATGCGGAAAGACTCATCTGGGAGTCTACTTAAAGGGAAAATCAGTTTGTTACAACTGTGGGCAGGAGGGACATTTATCACCCAATTGTCCTAACCCTAAGAAAAATGATGGGTGTTTTGTTTGTGGATCGTTGGACCACATGGCAAGAAATTGCCTGAAGAAAGGGTTAGAGGGAAATAAGGGTTCTAGTAGTGGTAAATTAGCCATTACTGGACCAACACCATCGGTGGGTAGACCCTCAGCCCGTACTTTTAATATGACTATCCAAGATGCGGTTGCATCATCGAATGTAGTAGCAGGTATCATTCCAGTCAATGAAATAAATGCTTATGTGTTATTTGACTCGGGTGCTATTTGTTCTTTTATAGCATGTGAATTTGCTAAGGGATTAGGTTTAATCCCTGAAAAGTTAGCAATACCTTTAGATGTTAAGGTAGCAAATGAAGAGATAATCCCCATTGAACATATACATAAGGATTGTTGCATAAATATTAGAGGTAATAAATTATCGGTAGATTTGGTACCGAGAAGGTTAAAAGAATTTGATGTAATTCTTGGTATGGATTGGTTGGTTAACCATAAGTCTATAATAGATTTCCATAGGAAAAGTGTGAACCTTCGGATTTCTAAGAAAACCAAGGTAGTGTTCTTTGGATATCCAAAAAGTGGGAGAATGTTGAGAAAGGGGTGTGTAGGTTATCTGTGCCATGTTATGGATACCCAAAAAGTGGGAGCATTCTTGGACTAGATACCTATAGTTCAAGAGTTCGCAGATGTATTTCCGAAGGAGTTACCAGGTATTCCACCGGATAGGAAAGTCGAATTTGTGATTGATCTGTTACCGGGTACGACACCAATTTTAAGGGCACTATATCGGATGGCGCCAGTTGAGATGAAGGAGTTAATGGTTCAATTACAAGAACTATTAGACATGAAGTACATTCAACTGAGTGTGTCTCATTGGGGAGCACTGATATTGTTTATAAAGAAAAAGGATGGGTCGTTATGTCTTTGTATCGACTATCGAGAGTTGAACAAGTTAACGATTAAGAATAAATACCCGTTGCCCAGGATCGATGATCTATTTGATCAGTTGAAGTGGGAAAAGTATTTTTCTAAAATAGATTTGCGTACGGGGTATCATCAGTTAAAAGTGAGGAAGGAGGATGTACCTAAGACGTCGTTCAGAACTCGTTATGGTCATTACGAGTTTCTGTTGATGTCGTTTAGGTTGACTAATGCGCCAGTCGCATTTATGGATATGATGAACAGAGTGTTCAAACAATATTTGGACAAGTTCGTCGTAGTATTCATTGATGATATCCTAGTCTATTCTAAGACGTCAGAAGATCATGCTGAACATTTAAGGATAGTGTTGGCGACACTACGGAAGGAAAAGTTGTATGCGAAATTCACAAAGTTTGAATTTTGGCTTAAAAGACTGCAGTTTTTAGGACATGTTATTGATAAAGATGGCATTTCCGTGGATCCAGCAAAGGTAGAAGCAGTTAATGAGTGGGAGCAACTGAAAATGTCGACTGAGATTCGGAGTTTTCTGGGGTTAGCGGGATACTATAGAAGGTTTATCCATGAGTTTTCTAAAATAGCTACTCCGCTGACAAATTTGACGAGGAAATCGGTGAAGTATGTGTGGACTGAAAAATGTAAGAATAGTTTTCAGGAATTAAAGAAGAGGTTAAGTGAGGCACCTGTATTGTCTATGCCAGATAATACAGGGAATTTTGTAGTGTATATCGATGCTTCACATAAGGGACTGGGTTGCGTGTTCGTGCAGTATGACAAAGTCATTGCGTATGCGTCATATCAATTAAAGGATTATGAGAAGGCCTATCCTACTCATGATCTGGAATTGGCAGCTGTAGTTTTTGCCTTAAAAATATGGAGGCATTATTTATACGGTGAGAAATGTGAGATATACACGGACCATAAAAGTCTAAAATATATTTTTACACAGAAGGAGATAAATATGAGGCAGAGAAGGTGGTTAGAACTAATAAAAGATTACGATTGTGATATCTTATATCATCCGGGGAAAGCAAATGTAGTAGCCGATGCGCTAAGTAGGAAGGGTATAGAGAAACTGTCAATGTTAACGACTTAGAATGAGTTGGTAACAGCGATGGCGAGAATGGAATTAGAGGTTAAATTACCGGATGAAGCAGAAGAAATGTTATTTTCCATAGAGACTCAATCGACCATAGTGGAACGTATTAAGGAAGTGCAATTGAGCAACGAGGAATGCGAACACATGAAGAAGAGGATAGAAGATGAAGAAAATACTAAGTATAATCTCGATAAAGAGGGATTACTACGTTTTGAAGGAAGAATTTGGGTTCCAAATAATTTCGAATTAAAGGAGGAGATAATGAGTGAGGCTCATAGTTCGAGGTACTCGATACATCCCGGTAGTACGAAGATGTATCAAGACCTTCGTCAGAACTTTTGGTGGCCGAACATGAAAAGGGAGATAGCAGAGTATGTTAGTAGGTGCTTAACTTGTCAAAAGGTTAAGGCTGAACACCAATGACCTAGTGGGTTATTGCAATTATTAGAAATTCCAGAGTGGAAATGGGAGCACATCACAATGGATTTTGTGGTAGGACTTCCAACAACAAGGAAAGGATACGATGCTATTTGGGTGATAGTGGATCGATTGACGAAATTGGCTCATTTTCTACCAATAGGAGTTAGGTATAACCTAGAATAATTAGCTAAGCTTTATGTCAAAGAAATTATTTCAAGACATGGAGTACCTGTTTTGATTGTGTCAGATCGTGATCCATGATTCACATCGAACTCTTGGAGGAGTTTGCAAGAGCAAATAGGAACGCAGTTGAGATTGAGTACGGCGTATCATCCTCAAATGGATGGACAAAGTGAACGGACAATTCAAACGCTTGAAGATATGTTAAGATCTTGCATTATGGATTTCAAATGGAGTTAGGACGATCATCTACCGTTGGTAGAATTTGCGTACAACAATAGTTTTCACGCTAGTATAGGCATACCGCCTTACGAAGTGTTGTATGGAAGGAAGTGTCGAACTCCATTGTGTTGGGATGAAGTAGGTGAACCTCGGATGTTGGGACCTAAGATGGTACAACAGACGGCAGACATGGTAAAGCTAATACGTAATCGACTGATAGCAACTCAAGATAGGCAAAAGAAGTATGCAGATCCTCACAGAGAAAAGAGAGAATTTGATGTAAGGTCTTATGTTTTTCTGAAAGTATCGCCTTATAAATGGAAGATACGTTTTAAGAAGAAAGGGAAGTTAAGTCCAAGGTTTATAGGACCTTTTAAAATTTTAAGAAGGGTAGGATAGGTAGATTATGAAGTAGTCTTACCTCCAGAAATGTAACGTATTCACAATGTGTTTCACGTGTCTATGTTGCATCCCTATAAGCGGGACTATAAACACGTAATAGAGTATGAATCTATTCAGATAGAAAAAGATTTATCGTATGAAGAACTTCTAGTTCAAATTGTTGATAGGAAGGAACAAGTTTTGAGAAATAAGATAATACCTTCAGTGAAGGTGATCTGAAGAAACCACAATGCTGAAGAAGCAACGTGGGAACTCAAAAGTAAAATGAAGGAAAATTTTCCTCTTTTGTTTATGTAATTATAAGAGAGATTATGGGGACAGAATCCTTATAAGGGGGGAGAATGTAATGCCCGAGAAAATCGGATTTATATGAGAATTAAATTTTTATTTTATTATGTGAATTAAATGAATTTTTAATTATTTATGTGAGTAAGATATGTGAAGGTCGTTCTATGACCTAGAATGTGCGGATGTGGTTAGTATTCTGGTTATGTGCTATAATTAATTATTTTGAATTTCCAAGACGAAAATAAAAGTTTTCCGAGAAATTCCCGTAAAAATACTATTCATCCATTTTTGCTCGGGAATTAAGTTTGAAATTCTGAGAAACGCGTAATGATAGAATATGAAGACGAGATGGAATATTTAATAATATTTCATTTATGGAAAATGATGTTTTCACATGCGGACTTAAAACCTAAGGGTTAGGAAGAATGATTTCCGTGAAGGAAATGATATGCGTATAATGAATTACGATGATTATGCGTATGTTATACGAGTGTGATACTATTTGGTATACGAGTATAGTATGAAGATTTAATACGAAGTACAATACGATTATCGTACGAGTATTATACAAGAGAGTAGGTGAATTATACGTGTAGAATATGATTGGTGTATTGGATTTATAGTTTAAAGACTTAATATGATCCGATTGAATTTGGAGTATACTAAGCCCAAGTAATTGATTAATCAAGTCCAATGAATTATGTATTTGATCCCAAGTCAAGGCCCAATGTTAGGTTTAATTAAGCCTGATCCAAGAAACCGAATCGTGGATCAATTCGATGGGTCACTGAATGAGTAAAACCCATGGGGCAATCGATGGGGATGACCCATGGGCATGTGGGCTGGCCACTTGGTGGCCAGGTAAAGCAACCTACTTGATCACCAAGTAAATTACTTGGTGATGAAGTAGTGAATAGTAAGGAGGTGGGGAAGAAAGACCAAAAAGCCCTCCATTTGAATTGCCTATAAATAGAAGGCATAGGTTGGTCATTTGGTGGTTTTCCAAGAGATCATCCAACTTATATTGAGAGAGAGAAAGAGCTAGACATAAGTAATCATCTCACTTTGAAGCTTTTCATTAGAGGTTTAGCAAGAACATAAAGATCGGAAAGGTAATATTCCATTAATGTTAGTTTCCATCCTTTGATTTCTTTGATTATAAAGAATCATAGATTGGTGGAGCATGCCTCTTATGGAGGAATAAGGATGGCTTGTAATAAGTAAAACCTTTATAAGTCATGTGTAAATAGAAATCACAAGGGTTTACGTAAGTTTAAACCATAGAGAATATTAAATAATGAACATGGTTGTTGATGGACAAATTGAACACCATCGCTATTAGGATATGTGCATCTTGCTTGGTTAGGATGTAGATATGAAATCAATGGAGTGTTCCATTTGATTTCGCATATAGAACACTAGTAACGAAGTTATGGAAAATTTTACGGAAATAGACATTAAACGTCAAAAACATAAAAATTCTGGATTATTAGTCGAAAGTTGCAATATGACTTGGAAACGTTGGTTTTCAATGTCAACACGTGAGATAGGGTATTTAAGAGTCATGGCCTCAAGAATCATTAGATTCCAACTTAAAACGAAGAAAACGAGTATTGAACGCTCGAAAGCGTTTAACGAACGCTTGATAATGAACTTAGAAGTGAATTTTTAGTTAACGGATTCAGACTTGTAAAATTCTTATATGAACACGTAAAGTATGTAATTTATGAGTTGTAGGCTTTTGAACGGACCAAATCACACTTATAACGAAGAAGTTATGAACCCGGGAAGTTCACTAAAATGTTTATCTGTAAAAAATTTCTGGTACAGAGGTTCCACGTCGCAGTCATGCATAAGGCTTCTGTGTCGCGCCGCAAAGGTCGCCTATATAGTGTAATGACTTCACCGAAGAGTGAAAGCCGCAGCCGCCATTCATAGTTATCGGTTCCGCACCATAGCGCCGGACCGCGGGCTTAGGTATCAGAAATTGTCGCCAGCAGCAGCCAGTGTTGCTTTTTATAGACCCGCTACGCCAAGCAAGGCGGGGAGTTGTTAGACAAGTTAGGTTTCGATTTCAATTGTTTCAAGACCAATCTAAGATAAGTTTATATACTTAATGAACATACTAAAACTATTACTATGTTACATATACTAGTGTATATGGTGTTAAACTTAGGAATTGAAGCGAGTTATTAGTATGATAACGAAAAACACGAAATGTTAATAAATAAAACCGTGAACGGTATTCAACATTGGTACTTCTCCAATAATGATCGAGTCTGGTTAATAACGTAAGAACGTTAACAATCCGTGATGAAGGGTAGTATTTCATATTGACATTATTAATGAAATAAAGTCAACTAAGACATAGAATAGAAAGAAGTTGTTAGAAACAATGTGATTGATTGTTTGGTAGATAATTATAGTGTGCTATATGAATATATCATGTAGATCCTGTAAAGGCTGAGAACAGTCGAATAAATTATTCAAAGAAGCTTGAAGGAAAGTTTTCTTAAACACTTGTCTAACCATCATGTTAGTCTAGTTTTCTGTAATTCATTATAATGAGTTGCAAGAATGATTTTAAAGAAAGGGTCAATGCCAGTTTTAACTCGGCTAGACTATTCGTAAGAGATAGATGGATTTGTATACATATCTTTCTATATAGAAATGATAGTGCTATCTTGTGCCGAGTATTTGGTACGGATTCAAAGGTAAGTTTGTTTATGAACAAACAAAAGTATTTTTCATTGATTATTCGATGGGCACGCGAGTTCGCCAAAACTTAAACCTAAATACGTTTAACGGATGAATGTTGATCAACATAGAGTACTATAGGCTGATCACCTAGAAGTGCTCGTAAGAAATGTCGGATGTACAGCCTTTGTGCTGTGATGTCCTTTTCAAGTATGAAAACAGAAAGAGATTGTTCATGGTCTTTTGACCGGTTCAGAATTCCTAAACTATGATATACTTTGGGAATTGATGTTATGAATTGTTAAGTATTAACCAATGTTTTGTAGTACTTCATGACTATTTATTCAGTTGTGGAATATGATCATATAATTCACGAACGTTGTATTGATATTATCCTTTGTTAAACTTGCTGAGCTATTTGTGCTCACTTCTTGCGTGAATTATGTGATTGCAGTTAAAGCCAAGCGTACTGAGAATTCTAAGATAGATAAGGGAAAAGCTATGATGGATAGTTAAACATCTTGAAATAAATTAGTATAGTTGTATGTATTATACTTACGAACAACAAATGATGTAATCAATTTATGAACCTGGAAAAGGATTTTACTATGTTTGTAATAAGAAGATAGTAAATACATTCATTGTGTTGTGTTTTCAATGGAATGATTGTATAGTTGTGAGTATCGTGTAGCACCATATGTCGGGTGGGAAGATACCCGAATTTGGGGGTGTCACAAGGGATCTTCTCAAAAGAAGAAATCCAAGAAGGTTAAGGGTAAGGCGAAAGTGAAGTATAAAAAAAACCTGATCCAGCTAGCAAAGGAATTTACTTCCATTGCAACAAGCCAGGTCACTGGAAGAGGAACTGTAAGGATTATCCTGCAGATCAAAAGCAGAAGAAGCTTGGAGAAGCTTCGAATCCTAATCAAGGTTTGTTTATGATTGAAATTAATTTTTCTGAAAGTCAATCTTCTACTTGGGTATTGGATACCGGTTTGTGGTTCTCACATATGTAATAATATGCAGGGACCAGTCAGAAGTAGAAAGTTGAGCAAGGTTGAGGTCGTCCTACGAGTGGGAAATGGAGCAAAGGTTGTTGCATTAGCTGTAGGGACTTATTGTTTAGCACTGCCTATCCATCAGTTTAAATAATTGTTATTTTGTTCCGTCACTTATTAAAAACATTATTTCTATCTCTATATTGGATATGGATGGTTTTAACATTATAATAAAGAACAACAATTGTTCTATTTGTAATGATAATGTTTTATATGGTGTTGGTAATTTGCCAAATGGACTTTATATACTTGACTTTCATGAAAATATACTTCAAATTAAACAAACTAAGAAAGGGAAAAGAGATGATGTTAATTATACCTATATGTGGCACTGTAGACTAGGTCATATTAATGAAAAAAGATTATCCAAGTTGTATAAAGATGGGCTCCTAGAGCTATTAGATTATGAATCATATCCAACTTGTGAATCTTGTCTCATGGGAAAAATGACTAAATCTCCTTTTAGTGGAAAAGGAGAAAGAGTTAGAGAGTTGTTAGCGTTGGCACACACAGATGTATATGGACCTATGACAACGAATGCACAAGGAGGGTATTCTTATTTTATTACATTCACTGACGATAACTCAAGATTTAGATATGTGTATTGAATGAAATACAAATCTGAATCATTTGAAAAGTTCAAAGAGTTCAGAAGTGATGTAGAGAAACAAACTGGCAAAAGTATTAATGTGACAACCCGAGAATTTAGAAAAAATTTTAAAATCATAATTGATTGATTTAAGGTTCAATATTAGAACCTAGACAGAAAATTAGTGTATGCGTTTGATATTGTTGAGAAGGAATTTTGAGGATTTCAAAATTCTGTGAAGGATTTAGGTGAATTATTCAGGATTAAGTGCATACATGAATATGTTTTGTGTATATAGTCATTTATGTGTTTAGAATGTGGTTAGGGATTAAGGGATGACCAGATAAATTTTATCAGTGTTAAACCCTAATATTATTGTCTATATCAACGTTCAGTTAGAAAATCCTAACGATTGATAAGAAACACTAAATTCGGAAATTAAAAACCCTAATTTGGGAATGCAAATGCTATGTATAAGGTTTAAACGTCATTAATTATAATTTATTAGGGAAAATCCTAATGAATTACTTGAAACCCTAATTGATTATTAGAAAACACTAATACCAGATCTGGAAACTCTAATTTCAGATTCCGGATATTTGAAACCCTAATCTGGGAACTTAAAGGATAATTATAATGCTCAAGTGCTATTAACTATAATATTAATTAAGGTAAAACTTAATTAATTAGCAAACCCTAATTTCAAATTTTTAAACCTTAATTGTTCCGTTAGAAATCCTAATGTACAATTATGGACTTAATTGCTAAATTAGCAATTTTAATTGGGATAAATTAATCCTAATTAGCAAGATTGAATTTCATGATTAAGAAATCTTAATAAAATTATAGAATCCTAATTATAATTTAGAAATGCTAATTTTCTATTTTTGAAAACCTAATTTAGAAATCCTAAATGTGATTTTTGTAAACCTTAGGTTTTAACCCTAAGGGTTAAACCCTAAGGGTTGGATCAAATGACAACTTTAGAATTAAAATTGGAAAGCAAATGACCATTTTACCCTTTTTGTAATTCTTTAATGAGTTGGTATATAGATCTTGATCTAATGTGGGTTGTTCACCAACCCTAGCCCTAGCATGTGACTTATATCTCACATATCAGCTAACATTATCAGCAACATGCATTGAATCAAATCTTATAGATTAAAGAAAGAGAAAAGGCTTACTTTACTTTTCATTTTTCACCAAGCCACTCTCTCTCTCTCTCTCTCTATATTTTCGGGTTTAAGAGTGTGAGTGAGTGATATGCAAAGCTAGGATCACTTCATAGCAAGTTAAGAACATAATCAAAAAGTCAGAATTGAGAAATTAAAGCATAAAGGTATAAACCCTAGCTTTATAAAAATCTCATGATCTGGTGTTAGATGTTATGATTTGTTGTCTTAAGTTGTGTTAGAAGGTGTTAATATGTGATCTGGGTTATTAAATCCCAGATCATAACATTTAGAAGCATGAAAATTAGTTTTTCAAAACTGATCTATGAACCCTGAAACATGGCCTGACAGCCGAATGTCAGGGCTCATAGATCATTGTCTGTTAGTTGTTTTTGTGTTTTAAGAGTTTGTACTTGTAGTATGTTCTAAGGACTTTGATCTGGAACTTGAATAAAGTCCAGATCAAGTGTAGATTAAAAGTTATTGTTGGTTAAAACCCGTTGACCGTTCACGAAATCTAGTTTCTGGGTAACCCAGAAACCCATATTTTCTGACAACGATTTTTCAGGCCATGGATCTTGCTTATGTTATGGGATTTGGTCTTGTTGTTGTTATATATTTGTAGACTGACATGTATACTACACGATCATACCTCTAGAACACTTATATCTTACCTGGAATCATAGATAATTGTGGACAAAGTAGGTTGACCGAATTGGCTCATGAATGTTTTCTGGAAAACCCAGATCTTTATCAGCCGAAATTTCTGACAAAGTTTGACTAGCTTGAATCTGGTGATTTGGATGTTGTTATGTTCATCTGATGTTCTAGAATTATACACTGACATTTCCACTACATATTTGAACCTTTATAACACATTAAGTTAGCCTTTACATCAAGGATTCAAGGGCTCCAATGTGGCACCTCAACTGTTCGTCAATTTCTGGAAAACCCAGAAATTGAAGAACAATGTCTAACAAGACTTTGATGCACTATATCTTCTTGATTTGATGCATGATGGCCATGGATTTGGTTTATGGTTGTAGTATTACATTAGTACTATAACTATAACACCATTATCAGTCCAGAAATCAACTGGAACATAGGATTAGAACCGGTCAAACCAAGCCCCTCGAAGTCTAACATAAATTCTGGGTTTCCTCAAGAACAACTCAAGAACATCTATAGCGACGGTTCTGTCATTATAGGGCCCTTTAGTGACACTTATTTTTCGGAAATTAATTATTTTAATAAATAATTAGAGAAAAATAGTTTTAAATTTTTAAAAATACATAATAAATTATGAAAAAATATTTTAAAGCCTGAAAATTAGTTTTTAATTATTTAGTGTATATTTCATAAATATTTAATATTTTTGGAATATAAAGGGTATTTAATTTATTTAATTATAATATTAAATAAATTATTTAAAATGATTTTAATACTTTAAAATCATGAAAAATTATATTATGGTATAAGAAAATATTTTCAGTTCTTTTTAATAACTTTTGATATTTTGTGATTTAAATTCATTAATAAATTAATATTAATGGTAATTAGTTTATTTAATAAATATTATAAATAAATTATGGAAGAATAAAATTAATACTTTAAAAAACATATAAAAATGATTTAAGGGTTAGAAAAATATTTGAAGTTATAAAATATAACTTTTGATATTTTGTCATGAAAATATTAATATTTTAATATTAATAACAATTTCTGGATAATGGATTTAACTAATTAAAATCATATAAATATGATTTTAAAGCATAAAAATACTTTGATATATTATAAATATATTATAATATTATGTTATGTTTTTCATTAATATTTAGTATTAAATAAATATTAATAATAAAGAGAGTAATGTGGTATCTATAATAATTTATTGAATAATATTTTTAATTACTTTAAAAATATTTAAATGAAATAATAAAGTATTAAAAATACTATGAGATATTATAAATATATTATAATATTTTGGCATGTAATTCATTAATATTTAATATTAAATAAATATTAATGATATTAGAATATTGTGGTATTTAAATTAGATAAATATGATATTAATGATTGGGAAAATCATTTTAAATGATAATAATTATTTGAAAATTATTATGAGACTTGGAAAATTCTTTTGACTGATAGTAAAATTTTCTAAGTTAATTGTAAAGTGTTTAGGCAGAGTTTAATTGAACTTAGACTCGAGTTTTGTCCGACTAGACCGTTGGGATGTTAGAATTTTGTCAGTTTCAAGTCAGACTGAAATAGTTTGACTTGATGCTAAGTCTTATGTGCTGAATAGACTGATAAGGTCATGTGTTATGTGTTTAGGTTATTCTATGTATATATATAATAGTATTATATTGTGATGATATTAATCTAATATTGGAGATTTATATTACTAATATTAGGTCTTCCAATAAAGAGTTATAAATTGTGTAGTAGTAATCAACGAAACAGGCAAGTTTTTCTTAACTCTTCTTAGAGCACTATAAGAAATCACACATTTTATGATGAATTTTTTGCCACGCACAAATTTTTGTCACAATTTATTAATTAATAATTATGAAATTCATACTCGTCACTAAAACTTTTGTTTTTGTGACGACCTTTAATTTTGTTACTATTAATCATTTATATCGTCACTAATTTACACATATGATGACGATTAAGAAAATTGTCACAAGTTATTTTGGAGGGTAGAATTTCGCAAAAAAATTTTGGAGGGAAACCTTTTAGTGACATTTTGTAATAATTGATGATAGTATTTATTGTCACCAAATATTTCTTTCGATGACAACATAATAGTTTGTCATTAATTATTTGTAAAATTTAGTGACAATGTACTTTCGTCACTAATGTTCACATTTAGTGACGCCAAATATAAATTCATCACAATTTTATTTGGAGGCAAAAATTTTCTAAAAAATTTTGGAGGGAAATTTTTTAAACATGGAAAAATAATAATTTATGACAATTTATATTGTCATAAATACCAATTTTATATGACGAGATAATAGTTTGTCACTCATTAAATGAATGGATAAGTGACAAAAATGGTTCGTCATAAATTCTTATATTTAGTGACAAAGTACATAATATCGTCACAATATTATTTGGAGGCAAAATTTTTCTGGAAAATTTTGGAGGAAAATTTTTTAAAGACGAAAAAATAATAATTAATTTATGACAGTTTGTATTGTCATAAATACAAATTTTTTATGACGAGATAATAGTGCGTCACTAATTAGATGCGTGGATAAATGACAAAAATTGTTCGTCATAAATTTTTATATTTAGTGACAAAGTACGTAATATCGTCACAATTTGATTTGGAGGCAAATAAATTTAAGAAATTTTGGAGGCAAATTTTGTAAAGACGAAAAATTAATAAATTATGACAATTTTTATTGTCACAAATACCAATTTTATATGACGAGATAATAGTGCATCGCTAATTAGATGAGTGGATAAGTGACAACACTAGTTCGTCATAAATCCTTATATTTAGTGACAAAGTATGCAATGACGTCATATTTTTATATGGAGGCAAAAAAATTTCCCGAACAAACTTGTATCTAAGCGACGTCATCGGTATTCATTTTATCATTGGCAGCCTCAATTTAGTCAAGAACCTCCATTATCAATTTTTAATAATCCCAATTTGAAGGCAAAAATTATTTGACATTTTAGGTATGTTTCTAGATTTTGATTTGAATTGATTAGTAGTTGTTCTAATTGAACAACTACGATTTTGAAATGATTTCATGTCATTATTGTTGATGGTTGCTATTGTTGTTGATGATCTTGTACAATTTTGATAATCTAAATCACTATTTGGTTTAAATTTTTGACGAAGCAACTTCATAGATTTGATTAGTAAGTGTAGTAAATCGACATCATAAAATAGTTCTATTTTCTTGAAAAAAATATGAGAGTAGTGATTTCACGTATCGGGAGACTTAAATTCATAAGGCTGCTCTATAAGTTATGTATGCATTTATAGTGTTGACAAAAGATTATGTAATAGTCCAAATGTTCAGTATATATTAAAATAAGAATTTACTAAAATATTTTTTTTTATTTTAATATATACTGTATTGAATATGTGATACAGAATAAGTGACTATGTGCGGTATAATGCGTATGTGTGATAAATATATATATGAATATATTTTTATTGCATGATGTGTTACGAACTAAATCTTTCGCAAAAGAGACGATCAATTAAAAATAATTTTTAATATTAAATTCTAATATTAATTTTTATAAATTTTTATTTAAGAAAAGGGTATTAAAATAATTTTAATATAGAATTATTGTAATACAAAGCATTACTATTAAAAATATATTTTTCATACAAAGGTGTGAGTAATACATTTTTTTTTTAATATTATTTAAAATAAACATAATTTGTGAAGGAAAATTTGTGAAGGAATTTATTCCTTCACGAGAGGAGTTTTCTAGCGAAGGAAAAACGAAGGAAAAAAAATAGTGACAATATTGTTATTTTGAAAGAAATATTCTTCACAATTTAGATTTTTTCTTTCGCAAAATTGAGATGATATAAGGATGTTTAGCGCCAATTTTTTGATGAAAATTTATGAAGAAAATAATTATTAATGAAAAAATTATTATTTGCTATATATAATTGGTGAGAGATTTTTTGTGAGAAATAAAATTAGTCACTATTTTATTAAAATAATTTTTTAAAAAGTAATTATAATGAATATAAATTATATTATATATAAATAGATTAAATTTTTTACAATAGTAAATTTACTTTTAATAATACTTTTAAAATAACTTACGATATCAATTATTTTTTTAATAATATTAAATATATTACTTTCAGTCTGTCTTTAGCTTCAACTTCACTTGATTGAGTTTATTCCCAAACCTTTCTCTGCTATCTCGAACCAGTCCTCAACCATATCCATCTCGAACCTTTGTCTCCATCCATCTCGAATTCTCTGATCCACTCATTCCTTTCCCACCGGCACCGGCCAACCTCCGACTCATTTCTGATTCACTTTTCAGTCTTCAATCTTCACTCGTCAGTCGCCGACTCGCCGCATCACTGTTGCCTGCCTCTCCAACTTCAGAATCCAAAATTTTCTTAGGTAATTTTGAGTTTATTTTGATATTTAGTCAATTGATTTCTCTATATTTATGTTGATTTGTCTATATATGGCATATGGGTGTTTAGGGCTCTCTTTTTTGCTGGTGGGTGTCAAATGGGTGCGTACTTTTTAATCCCTACGTTTTAGTCCTTTTGCTTTCTGGTACTACTGTTCTTACATCTTATTCGTGTTGGGGTGTTGCCAAATATATAGATATAGGAACTTAAGGATGTGCAAATTAAAATATTTGAGAAGAAGTCTTATTTAGTATGTTAAAATTATTTCAGCTGCAGTAGTTTCCATAAGCATATAACTAAAGTCGGTTCGAACATACTTTATTTTCTCGCTGTAGTTACCGTTGTATGTTTAATGCTCTGTTTGTGTTCTTAGATATTTTTTGCAATAGGTAAAAAATGTATGTATTTTGGATATTCAATTCTAATTATGTAACTATACGTTTAATTATCTTGCTTAATGTGACTAGTTGGAGTTGATTCTGCCATTTCTTTAGTTTTTTGGTTCTTTCTATGCAAGTATTTGAGGTATTAGTGATGACTTTTGAGGAGTTATGTTATTAATATTTTTAGCGCTCAGTATTCTCTAGATTTGGCTTATAACTCTAACAAAAGGCAACTAGTATTCTACAAAAGAAATCATCATTTTGGGGGTAAGGTCATTGATTATTTATTTTTCTAAACTAAGGCCATTGATTATTAATGTACTTTGCACTATACTCGCAGTTGTTTTTATACGCTTTATGCTCCATGTTTTCTGAGAATTTTTTTGCAATTAGAAACAAACTTTAGATATTCTGTTACATGTTTGTATCATATGTTTAATTATGTAAACTAGTTGTAAACTACCATAAAAGATCCATTGGCATAAACATTATTTCAGCTGCAGTACCTATTTAGTCTGTTAGAACTTAATTACATGTTTGTATCAGCTGCAGTAGTTTAGCCTTCTTATGTCGGATACCATAAGGTTTGCATGTGTTGCGTACATATATATCTTATAATGATGGTTTGTAATATAATGTCTATAGTAATATATTCTATCAGTTATCTTGAATTTTATTTGGTTCATACCTTATTGTGTCTATAGTAATGTGTTAGCCACTTATTCTTCTTCTGAGGTACAATGTCAATTTCTTAATTATTCATTTAAGAGATATATTCATTTTTGTGACTGTAAGTTAGCATTATTGTCTCATAAATTTTGACATTTTTATATGGGTATTAACTGTTTTCTAATTTCTTTCAACAATCAAAAAGTATAATCAAAAGTTGCGACTTTAAGTCAGCGTTAGTATCTCATATTTTGAAAATGTTCTACTAGTATTCACTGTTTTCTGACTTATATCTTGTAATATTTTCAATGTTTTTATTTTCCGTGCTGAATCTTGTAATATTTTCAATGTTCTGATGTGTCTCTGTATATTTGTACATGTATAAGATTTTAAGTTGGAGATGCTATTAAGTTGGTTGATCAGGGATAAAATTTGTTATATGTGGGCTCAAATTTATTAGTTTATAAGACACTCCGGCTAAATTATATCTCGACATAGTCTGCCACCATCCCACCCTGCCAATCTCACGAATAGTTAAAAGTATATGTTAGCTTTTAATTTCCTTCAATGTTGCCACAATATTTCCTGGCAATTGTTATTTTCTTTTTATAAACAAGTACTTTCAAATTCTGACTTAATCATATCCTTCATTGTCTTGAATTTTCACCTCAACTCCTATTTCCATGTTCATGATTATTCTTTCTTTCAACTATGTAGTATGCTGGTGTATGAATATGTGAATAATGGTAACTTGGAAAAATGGCTTCATGGGGCCATGCGCCAACATGGTACCCTTACTTGGGAAGCCCGTATGAATGTCCTTCTTGGTACTGCAAAAGCGTAAGTTAATCTTTCCACTCAAATTGTTCGAACATTTAACTTTGCGTAACTAACTTATACAGTCTGGCTAAATTACCAAATTTCTTGTCTCTTTCGGGAAATTTTTGCACTTCAATTAAGGTCATCATCCTAAGATATTCAATCAGTGATCTGAATATCAAGTTGTTTCTACATTATGGTCATTTTTCATTTCTGTTAAAAGAATTCAGTATATTGATAAAGTTATAATGTGCAATTAAACTGTTGTGATCCTATATGGCACTGATAATTTTTTAAAAATCACTAGAACCATCTGAAAACGTACTATTGGGTTTGCAGGCTTGCCTACTTGTATGAAGCTATTAAACCAAAAGTTGTTCACCGAGACATAAAATCTAGCAATATTCTGATTGATCGCGAATTCAATTCCAAAGTTTCTGACTTTGGATTTGTAACGCCCGAGAAAATTGGATTTTTATGACAATTAAATTTTTATTTGATTATGTGAATTAAATGAATTTAATTGATTATTTTGTTAGTAAGCTATATGAAGGTCGTTCTATGACCTAGAATGTGCTAATGTGGTTAGTATTCTAGCTACATGCTAGAATTAATTGTTTGGAATTTCCAAGACGAAAATAATTGTTTTCTGAGAAATTTCCGTAAAAACACTATTCATCCGTTTCTGTTCGGGAAATTATTTTGAAATTCTGAGAAACGCGTAATGATAGAATAACGTGATTAGATGGAATATCTAATAATATTTCATTTATGGCAAAGACAGTTTTCGCCTGCGGACTTAAACCCTAAGGGTTGAGTGTATTGTTTTCCGTGAAGGAAATAATATGTGTAAGAGGAATTGCGTTAGGGTTAATGCGAGTTTTATACATTTACGATACTATTTAGTATCTATGTATAATACGATGAGTAAATACGAAGTGCAATACGATTATTGTACGAGTAGTATACGGAGAGAATACGTGAATTATACGTTTAGAATATGATTTGTATTATAGAATTAAGTTAAGTCTTAGTGATTAATTCATTTGTGTTGGATTATGATTAGCCCAATATTGAATTAGTAAGCCCAAGGGGTTAATGGGTTAAGCCTAAATCAAGTCCCAATGATAAGTTAGTTAAGCCCAATTCATTAAAATCGAACCGTGGATCGAACCGGTGGGTCACCGAAAGGGTAAAACCCATGGGAAAACCCATGGGGATGACCCATGGGGTGGTGGGCCGGCCACTTGGTGTGCAAGCCAAGTTTGAGGCTTGGTCACCAAGTATTTTACTTGGTGACCACACATGAATAGTAAGGAGGTGATGGTAGTTGTCCATAATGCCCTCCATTCTAGTTTCCTATAAATAGAAAGTTAGGTTGATTCATTTGAGAGTTTTCCAACTTGCCAACATTAGAATATTGAGAGGGAAAGAGAGTTAGACTTGCAAAACATACACTTTGGAAGCTTGATCTTAGAGTTTTCCAAGAAAGAACAACAAGAGTTCTTAAGGTATAATCCTTACCTTTCATCTCCATCTCTTTTAGATTTTATTTTATCTTAGAGAATCATAGAATAGGTGGTATATGTCTTGTAAGAGGGATTAAAGATGACTTACCATAGATTCAATCTCTACAAGTCTTGAGATTATAAAAATCATAAGGTTTAATATAGTTTTGAACCATGAAAATATTTTTTGTTAAAATCAATTGTTTATAAACGATTGAACTCAATCGATACATTAATATATGCATCTTGTTTGGTTAGGATGTAGATATGAAATCAATGGAGTATTCCATGTGATTTGGCTTAGAGAACCCTAATAACGAAGTTATGACGAATTTTACGTAATTAGACGTTAAACGTCGAAAACGTTGAATTCCGGATTATAGGTCAAAAGTTGTCGTGAGACTTGAAAACGTTGGTTTTCAGTGTCAACACGTGAGATAGGGTGATTAAGAGTTGTGGGTTCGAGAATCGTCGGATTCCGACTTAAAACGAAGAAAACGAGCATTTAACGCTCGTTAACGTTTATGAACATCTAGAAAATGAACTGAATAGAAAATTTTATTTGTGGACGTCTAAAGTGTTGAATTATTATATATGACCAAGAGTCGGGTTAAAACGAAGAAGTTATGGACAGAAATTTCACAAAATTTTTAAAAATTGTTAGAAATTGAAAATTGTTAGAAATCAGTGCTGAATTGCATGGCCTTGATACGAACATATAGTGTAAATTGCCATGTACACCAAGATACTGACGTATTATTACTTTTCCGCTAAGTGGCAGCAAACATAATTTTCATTCTTATTCATGCCCTTGTAGAGGCCGAGAGTCGACCATCGCTAACTGGTCTTATGCAATGCCGCATCCCATCTAGTATTGCATGGGCATAGTGTAGCGCGAGTTCAAGAATGTTAATATTGACTTAGGTTTTGAACTTCATTTATTCAGGGACCTAAAGGGGTAATGTTTGTACACTTCATAAGTGTATTAAAGCTATTCCTATACTACCTATACTAAGGTATATGGTATGAAACTTAGGAATGAAATGCATGTTAATAAGTTAGCAACGATGAACAAAGTTGGTACTTTATCAATGTTGTTCGAGTCCGCTTAATAATGTTAGTTTATTAATAAACCGGGATGAAGGGTAATAAGTCATGTAGACTTTAATAAAGTTATTAAGTTAACTAGGACATAGAAGAGAAAGAAGTTGGTAAAACAATGTGAACATTGATTTGTTAGCTAATTACAGTGTGCTATGTGAATATATCATGTAGATTCTGTAAAGGCTGTGGTCAGTCGATTAAATTATTTGAAGATGCTGAAAGGCAAGTTTTCTTAACGCTTGTCTAACTTCCATGTTAGCCAAGTTTTATGTGATTCGTTAAACTGAATTGCAACACTTGTTTTGAAGAAAGGGTCGATGCCATTTTTACTTTCATTTAGACTATTAAGTAATATATAGATTGATTGATATTCATATCTTTCTATATAGCAATATTAACGTTATCCTATGTTAAGTAATTGGTACGGACATGAAGGTAAGGTTTGTCTATGAACAAACAAAAGTATTTTTCATCGATTATTCGATGGGCACGCGAGTTTGCCAAAAATATTAAACGTAAATACGTTTAATGAATGAGTGTTGATCAACTTATAGTACTATAGGCTGATCACCTAGAAGTGCTCTTAAGTTATACGGATGAACGACCTTAATGCTGTGGACTCCTTTACAAGTATGAAAACTGAAAGTTATTGTTCATGGTCTATCGACCGGTTCAGAATTCCTAATCTATTCTATACTTTGGGAATTGATGTTATGAACTGTTAAAGTATTATTGATTCATAATACTTCATAACTATTGTTCAGTTATGTCAGAATTGTTATATAATTCACGAATGTGGTATTACTGATATCTTTGATTAAACTTGCTGAGCTGTCATGCTCACTTCTTGAGTGAATTATATAACTGCAGTTAAGGGTGAACGTACTGTGAATGCCAAGAGAGATAAGGGCAAAACTAAGATGGATGCTTAGGCATTGTGTAATAGTTTAGTAAGTTCATATGTATTATACATTATGAACAATGAACGATGTAACCGGTTTATGAACCTGGGAAGGACTATACTTTGATTGTAATAAAAAGATAGTAATTACAATCATTTTGTTGTATTTCAATGGAATGATTGTATGGATGTTATTACAGTGGAGCACCATATGTCGGGTTGGAAGATACCCGAATTTGGGGGCGTCACAGGTTGGTATCAAATCCTTAGGTTATAAAACTTAAGGGGGGAAAACCTTAGGCTAATAACCTCGTAAGAAAGGTAAAGTCCGAGGAATGAAATTCAAGTCCATTGAATTAATAAGGTATTGAGATAACTAAGTATCAAAAGAATTAAAAGATGGAAATTAATCTTAAAGATATTAAATGTGATTTTAGCTTATACTACTGTGTATTATGTACTAATCAACGTGTTATGTGTTTATAGATGTCAACCGATAGCTTAATGTTTAGAAACGTGGAAATGATAAGTGAGGATTCAGTGAATCAAGTTGAGATAGTTCCAATGCCAGTGGCGGAGGTACCGATAGTTGTACTACATGACTTAGACATTGAGGAGTACATCTCTGAGGAGGAATACTCTGAGGAGACTATGGGTTTAGCATCATACTTGAACGACATGCTAGATGTAGAGGAGGAGATGGAGGCGACATCGGTTAATACAGTGGTGCCTACTTAGGAGCCGACACCTCCGGATGCAATGAGAGCATTGTATCTAGCTGTGTTGGATAGGAATGTGCAACTGCGCACAGTAGTGGAAATGCATATTGAAGAGATAATTGCCTTATATGAGGCAAAAGAATCTGCAGAGGCAGACTTTGAGTTGGAGCACCACGAAAAAGTGCTTATAACTGATAAGGCTCGTGACTATAAGGATGAGGTCCTTGAGCTACAAAAGAAACTGTTTGGGAAAGACCAGAAGATAGCTAGGATGTCATACATCCATGAATGTGCTCATGAGGATTTCAAGCTGAAAATTGCTTGTTATTTTATTGAGTCCGGATAGACTCGACATACCATAAGTCGAGATATAGTGTTGATTCTGGCAAATCAGAAATATGAGAATGCAGTTCGACAATGTTAATAAAACATTAGATCTTTTTGTATGTAGTAGTGACGTAAAACCCTCTTTTGTATAATTTAAGTGGTAGTCTTTTGTAAATCCCAATTTTTGTAGAAGGTAATCGCGGGATAGTATGTAATAGATTTTAGCTAAGGGAACATGATGTAAATAGTTTTGATTATGAAAGCATATGTATATAATAAAGATTTTATGAAATGTGCTTTTTGTGGTATGAATGGTTGTTGTTGATTGAGAATGATAACCGAGTAGTTAACTAGATAATAACGAAGCTTTATTTATTTAATCAGAATTATGCCGCCGAGAAAGAGACAACGTAACCAAGAGGCCGAGTCTCATAATGAGAATCAGGGGGGTCCTAATAACCCTATGCAAGAGTTCATTAATTTATTAATGGTTGCATTTAACCAAGTGGGGGGTGGGATTCCTGTAGCTCCTGGGGTAGCAAGAACAACTACCTTTAAAGACTTTAAAAGTGTGGGTCCTCCCGAGTTCCGAGGAATGATGGACCCATTAGAAACCCAGACATGGTTAAGAGAGATTGAGAAGGCGTTTGTGATAACAAATGTAAGTGAGGCACAAAAGACTTCTTTTGTGACTTACATGATGAAGGGGGAAGCCAACTACTGGTGGGAGGCTCACTAGGGTGGGGCTAGAACAGAGGTTGTTACTTGGGAATAGTTTAAGAAGGTTTTCTTCGAGAACTATTTCCCTACTAGCATGCAGGGTAGGATGGAAATTAAGTTCCTAGAACTTAAGCGAGGGGATATAGCGAGTTCCTCGATTATCTGCCGCCAAGTTTAACGAATTGGCGAGATTTGCTCCACACCGGTGGATACTGAGAGGAAAGGAAGGTGCTTGTGATTTGAAAGCGAGGGCTTAAAACCCCAGCTCTACTGATGAGATATCGGTTTTCCAAAGTGCTTCCTACGGGACCATTCTGGAGAAAACGATAATAGCTAAAGGTGGTGGTGAGGCATTGTCTCAGTACCACACAGAGCGGAAGATTAAGAGTAAGTTAGAGGGAGGTAATAAGGCTAAAGTTGCCAGCGGAAGCGACAACTTGCCAAAGAGAAAGAGTTTTAACCCTGGGAATACAGGGGTAAAGCAGGGAGATCCCAAACGGAGGACGGAAGCATGTAAGACACGCGGAAAACCTCACATGGGAGTTTGTTTAAAGGGGGAAGTAGTCTACTACAACTGTGGGTAGGAGGGGCATTTGTCACCCAACTGTCCTAATCCAAAGAAGAACCAGGGGTGTTTTGTCTGTGGGTCAATGGACCACATGGCAAGAAATTGCCCGAAGAAGGGATTAGAGGGGAATAAGAGTTCTGGTAGTGGTAAATTAGCCATTATTGGACCAACACCATCAGGGGGTAGACCCTCAGCTCGTACGTTTAATATGACTGTCCAAGATGCGGTTGCATCAACGGATGTGGTAGCAGGTATCATTCCGGTCAATAAGTTAAATGCTTACGTGCTATTTGACTCGGGTGCTACTTGTTCTTTTATTGCATGTGAATTTGCTAAGCGATTAGGTTTAATCCCTGAGAAGTTACCTATACCTTTAGACGTTAAGGTAGCAAACGAAGAGATAATTTCCATTGAACATATTCATAAGGATTGTTGCGTAGAAATTAGAGGGAATGAGTTATCGGTAGATTTGGAACTGATAAGGTCAAAAGAATTCGATGTAATTCTTGGTATGGATTGGTTGGTTAACCATAAGGCGATAATAGATTGCCATAGGAAATGTGTAAACCTTCGGCTTTCTAAGAAAACCAAGGTAGTGTTCTTCGGTAGTAAATCATCGAGACGCTCTTGTTGTGCATGCATGACCTGAAGCCGTGAAAATGTTGAGAAAGGGGTGTGTAGGTTATCTGTGCCATGTTGTGGATACCCAAAGAGTGGGATCATCCTTGGACCAGATACATATAGTGAAAGAATTCGCGGATGTATTTCCGGAGAAGTTACCGGGTATTCCACCGGATAGGGAGGTGGAGTTTGTAATTGATCTGTTACCGGGAACGGAAACCAATTTCAAGGGCACCATATCGGATGGCGCCAGTTGAGATGAAGGAGTTAATGGTTCAATTACAGGAACTATTAGATAGGAAGTACATTCAACCGAGTGTGTCTCCTTGGGGAGCACCGGTGTTGTTTGTCAAGAAGAAGGATGGGTCATTAAGACTTTGTATCGACTATCGAGAGTTGAACAAGTTGACAATTAAGAATAAATACCCGTTGCCTAGGATCGATGATCTATTTGATCAGTTGAAAGGGCCAAAGTATTTTTCTAAGATAGATTTGCGCACGAGGTATCATCAATTAAAAGTGAGGAAGGAGGATGTACCTAAGACGGCATTCAGAACTCGTTATGGTAATTACGAGTTTCTGGTAATGTCGTTTGGATAGACTAATGCGCCAGCCGCATTTATGGATATGATGAACAGAGTGTTCAAATAATATTTGGACAAGTTCATAGTAGTGTTCATTAATGATATTCTAGTCTATTCAAAGATGTCAGAAGATCATGCAGAACATTTAAGAATAGTCTTGGAAACACTAAGGAAGGAGAAGTTGTATGCGAAATTCACAAAGTGTGAATTTTGGCTTGAATAAGTGCAGTTTCTAGGGCATGTTATCGATAAGGATGGCATTTTCGTAGATCTGGCAAAAGTAGAAGCAGTTAATGAATGGGAGCAACCGAAAACGCCAACTGAGGTTCGAAGTTTTCTGGGTTTAGTGGGATACTATAGAAGGTTCATTTTGGACTTTTCTAAACTAGCTACTTTGTTCACAAATCTGACAAGAAAGTTGGTGAAGTATGTCTGGACTGAAAAATGTGAAAATAGTTTTCAGGAGTTGAAAAAGAGATTAAGTGAGGCACCTGTATTGTCCTTACCTGATGATACACGTAATTTTGTAGTGTATAGCGATGCTTCGCATAAAGGACTAGGTTGCGTACTCATGCAGCATGGTAAGGTCATTGCATATGTATCACGTCAATTGAAGGATTATGAGAAGGTTTATCCTACTCATGATTTGGAATTAGCAACTGTAGTTTTTGCCTTAAAAATATGGAGGCATTATCTTTATGGTGAGAAGTGTGAGATATACACGGACCACAAAAGTCTGAAATATATCTTCACACAGAAGGAGTTGAACATGAGACAAAGAAGGTGGTTAGAGTTAATAAAAGATTATGATTGTGATATTTTATATCATCAGGAAAGCAAATGTAGTGGCCGTCGCTAAGTAGGAAGGGTAGAGAAAATCGTCGATGTTAACAACTCGTAATGAGTTGATAACAATGATAATAAACATGGAATTAGAAGTTATGTTACCGGAGGGAGGCGGTGGAAATGTTATTTTCTATGGAAACCCAACCGACCATAGTGGAGCGGATTAGGGAATCTGAATCGAAGCAACGAGGAATGCAAGATAGATGAAGAAGATGGTAGAAGATGAAGAGAAGACTAGGTATAACCTCGATAAGGAGGGATTACTTCATTTTGAAGAAGAATTTGGGTTCCGAATGATCTCGAATTAAAGGAGGAAATAATGATGGAGGCTCATAGTTCGAGGTACTCGATACATCCCGGTATCACGAAGATGTATCAAGACCTTCATCAGAACTTTTGGTGGCCAAACATGAAGAGGGAGATAGCAGAATATGTTAGTAGGTGCTTAACTTGTCAAAAAGTTAAGGCTGAACACCAATGACCTAGCGGGTTATTGCAACCGTTAGAAATTCCAGAGTGGAAGTGGGAACACATCACACTGGACTTTGTGGTGGGACTTCCGACAACCAGAAAAGGATACGATGCTATTTGGGTGATAGAGGATCGATTGACAAAATTGGCTCATTTTCTACCAATAGGAATCAAGTATAACTTGGATCAGTTAGCTAAGTTGTATGTTAATGAAATTATTTCCAGGCATGGAGTACTTGTTTCGATCGTGTCAGATCGTGATGCACGATTCACATCAAACTTTTGGGGGATTTTGCAAGATCAAATGGGAACACAGTTAAGATTGAGTACGGCGTATCATCCTCAGACGGATGGTCAAAGTGAGAGGACAATTCAAAAGCTAGAAGATATGTTAAGATCTTGCATTATGGATTTCAAAGGGAGTTGGGACGAATATCTACCGTTGGTGGAGTTTTCGTACAACAATAGTTTTCATGCTAGTATAGGCATGCTGCCTTACGAAGCGTTGTATGGGAGAAAGTGCCGAACTACATTGTGTTTAGATGAGGTGGGTGAACGTCGAATGTTAGGACCTGAGATGGTACAGCAAACGGCGAACATGGTGAAGTTGATACGTACTCGATTAGTTCTTTGCTCAAAGATAAAGCGGAAAGAAGTATCCGATCCTCACAGAGAAAAGAGAGAATTCGATGTAGGATCATTTGTTTTTCTAAATGTATCGCCTTGCAAGGGGAAGATACGTTTTGGGAAGAAAGGGAAGTTAAGTCCAAGGTTTGTAGGACCTTTTGAGACTTTAAGAAGGGTATGAGAGGTGGCTTATGAAGTAGCCTTACCTCCAGAGTTGGAACGCATTCATAATGTGTTTCATGTGTCAGTGTTACGACCTTATAAACTAGAATATAAACACGTAATAGAGTATGAATCTATTCAGATAGAGAAAGACTTGTCCTACGAGGAACTTCCAGTTCAAATTATTGATAGGAAGGAACAAGTTTTAAGAAATAAGGTAATACCTTCAGTGAAGGTGTTATGGAGAAACCACAATGCTGAAGAAGCAACGTGGGAGCTCGAGAGTAAAATGATGGAAGTTTTTCCACATTTGTTTATGTAATTATAAGCTAAGATTCTGGGGACAAAATCTTTATAAGGGGAGAGAATGTAGCATGAAAAATCGATTTTTATGACAATTAAATTTTTATTTGATTATGTGAATTAAATGAATTTAATTGATTATTTTGTGAGTAAGCTATGTGAAGGTCGTTCTATGACCTAGAATGTGCTAACGTGGTTAGTGTTCTGGCTATGTGCTAGAATTAATTATTTGGAATTTTCCAAGATGAAAATAATTGTTTCCTGAGAAATTTCTGTAAAAACACTATTCATCCATTTCTGTTCTGGAAATTATTTTGAAATTCCGAGAAACACGTAATGATAGAATAACGTGATTAGATGGAATATCTGATAATATTTCATTAATGACAAACACAGTTTTCTCTGCGGACTTAAAACCTAAGGGTTGAGTGTATTGTTTTCCGTGAAGGAAATAATATGCGTAAAAGGAATTACGTTAGGGTTAATGTGAGTGTTATACATTTATAATATTGTTTAGTATCTATGTATAATACGATGAGTAAATATGAAGTGCAATATGATTATTGTACGAGTAGTATACGAAGAGAATACGTGAATTGTACGTTTAGAATACGATTCGTATTATAGAAATAAGTTAAGTCTTAGTGATTAATTCATTTGTGTTGGATTATTATTAGCTCAATCAATTGAATTAGTAAGCCCAAGGGGTTAATGAGTTAAGCACAAATCAAGGCCCAATGATTAGTTAGTTAAGCCCAATTCAATAAAATCGAACCGTGGATCAAACCGGTGGGTCACCGAATGGGTAAAACCCATGGGGATGACCCATGGGGTGGTGGGCCTGCCACTTGGTGTGCAAGCCAAGTTTGAGGGTTGGTCACCAAGTATTTTACTTGGTGACCACACATGAATAGTAAGGAGGTGATGGTAGTTGTCCATAATGCCATCCATTCTATTTTCCTATAAATAGAAAGCTAGGTTGATTCATTTGAGAGTTTTCCAACTTGCCAACATTAGATTATTGAGAGGGAAAGAGAGCTAGACTTGAAAAACATACACTTTGGAAGCTTGATCTTAGAGTTTTCCAAGAAAGAACACCAAGAGTTCTTAAGGTATAATCCTTACCTTTCATCTCCATCTCCATCTCTTTTAGATTTTTTTTATCTTAGAGAATCATAGAATAGGTGGTATATGTCTTGTAAGAGGGATTAAAGATGACTTACCATAGATTCAATCTCTACAAGTCATGAGATTATAAATATCATAAGGTTTAATATAATTTTGAACCATGAAAATATTGTTTGTTAAGATCAATTGTTTATAAATGATTGAACTCCATCGATACATTAATATATTCATCTTGTTTGGTTAGGATGTAGATATGAAATCCATGGAGTATTCCATATGATTTAGCTTAGAGAACCCTAGTAACGAAGTTATGGCGAATTTTACGTAATTAGACGTTAAACGTCGAAAACGTTGAATTCCGAATTAGAGGTCAAAAGTTTTCGTGAGACTTGAAAACGTTGGTTTTCAATGTCAACACGTGAGATAGGGTGATTAAGAGTTGTGGGTTCAAGAATCGTCGGATTCCGACTTAAAACGAAGAAAACGAGCATTGAACGCTCAAAAACATTTACGAACGTCTAGAAAATGAACTCAATAGTGAATTTTGAGTTATTGGATTCGAAAGTGTTGAATTCTTATATGAACGCGTAGAGTATGTTATTTGTGACGTGTAGGCTTTTGAACAGACCAAATCGGGCTTATAACGAAGAAGTTATGGCCCCGAGAATTTCACAAAATTTTCAAAAATTGTTAGAAATTTGATGCGAGAGGTATAAATGCTGTGCCAGAGACATAGTGTAAATTCTTTGCTGCATGCAAATACAACACGAGTGTTCATATCTTTGCTAAGTGGCACTCATGACCACTATCTCATCTGCATGTGCATTAGAGGCAATTGAGTCCGAGTCACCATCGCTAATATGCTAATACTGCAGCTAGCTCTAGTATACATGGGTGGGCAGCAAGACAGCCATGAAGTTCAAGAATGTTGATATTGACTTAGGTTTTGAACTTCATTTATTCAGCGACCTAAAGGGGTAATGTTTGTACACTTCATAAGTGTATTAAAGCTATTCCTATACTACCTATACTAAGGTATATGGTATGAAACTTAGGAATGAAATGCATGTTAATAAGTTAGCAACGATGAACAAAGTTGGTACTTTATCAATGTTGTTCGAGTCCGATTAATAACATTAGTTGATTAATAAACCGGGACGAAGGGTAATAAGTCATGTTGACTTTAATAAAGTTATTAAGTTAACTAGGACATAGAAGAGAAAGAAGTTGGTAAAACAATGTGAACATTGATTTGTTAGCTAATTACAGTGTGCTATGTGAATATATCATGTAGATTCTGTAAAGGCTGTGGTCAGTCGATTAAATTATTTGAAGACGCTGAAAGACAAGTTTTCTTAACGCTTGTCTAACTTCCATGTTAGCCAAGTTTTATGTGATTCGTTGAACTGAATTGTAGGATTTGTTTTAAAGAAAGGGTCGATGCCAGATTTTAACTCGGCTAAACTATTCGTAATATATAGATTGATTGATATTCATATCTTTCTATATAGCAATGTTAAAGCTATCCTATGCCAAGTAATTGGTACGGACGTGAAAGTAAGGTTTGTCTCTGAACAAACAAAAGTATTTTTCATCGATTATTCGATGGGCACGCGAGTTTGCCAAAAATATTAAACGTAAATACGTTTAATGAATGAGTGTTTATCAACATAAAAGTACTATAAATGATCACCTAGAAGTGCTCAAGTAAGTTATCTGGGATGAAACGACCTTAGTGATGTGGACTCCTTTTCAAGTATGAAAACTGAAAGTTATTGTTCATTGTCTATCGACCGGTTCAGAATTCCTAGTCTATTCTATACTTTGGGAATTGATGTTATGAACTGTTAAAGTATTATTGATTCATAATACTTCATAACTATTGTTCAGTTATGTCGGAATTGCTATATAATTCACGAATGTGGTATTACTGATATCTTTGATTAAACTTGCTGAGCTGTCATGCTCACTTCTTGAGTGAATTATATAACTGCAGTTAAGGGTGAACGTACTGTGAATGCCAAGAGAGATAAGGGCAAAGCTAAGATGGATGCTTAGGCATTGTGTAATAGTTTAATAAGTTTGTATGTATTATACATTATGAACAATGAACGATGTAACCGGTTTATAAACCTGGGAAGGACTATACTTTGATTTCAATAAAAAGATAGTAATTACATTCATTTTGTTGTATTTCAATGGAATGATTGTATGGATATTATTACAGTGGAGCACCATATGTCGGGTTGGAAGATACCCGAATTTTGGGGCGTCATAGGATAGGCCAAGCTCTTGGATTCAGGTGAAAGTCACATAACTACCAGAGTAATGGGAATGTTTGGGTAATGTTTGTGATTCCCTTTATATCACATTTGTGCCTTGGTCTTCGTTTTTAATATCATTGTTTGATGGGATATTCATTGTGTTTTAGTAATCAAACATCATTATTTATGTCATTTGTAGTTACGTGGCTCCAGAATAGCGTAGTCGTGGAATGCCACCGGATGCTGCAACTTCACAAATAGTTAAAAGTATATGATGCTTACCTCTTGTCAAATAATTTTGTTTCTCTGATCAATTCTTTTTTCTTAGTTTATAAATATCTGGTTTCAATAATTAGCTCCCATATTCAAAGGACTTTAAGATGACACAGTCTGCATTGTGGTAGATTTGCAACCTCCAGAAAAGACAAAGAAGCAGGGCATAGCAGTGCGTTCAAGTTCATGTTTAAAAAAAAGAGTTTTAAGCCATCTTCCAAAATGAGTTGGATATTTTGTTTAGAATGTTATACTTGATAAATTATTGATGTTAATTAGAATGGATGATACTTTGGATTCTAATTTTTCTACTTTTGTTAAATATGATGGAAAATGGAAATTTAGTTATTTTATTATTGGTGTTTTTTATCATTACAATCATTTTGGTTAAATATTATTAGTGTAATCTTTTTTCTTATTTTTAGATTTATAATTTTATATTTAGTTTTTCATTTAGTCACAACAAATAATTTTTTCACTATTAATAACTCTTTTTGTGACGAGATGTATCGTCACTATAAGTATTCAATTAGTGACATTGAAAAATGGGTCCCAGAAAGTAACTCTTTGGTGACAAATTATTTTGTAATATTATTTAAAATATGAAATGACAACGACATAATTGTCATGTTAAATATATTATTAAGTGACGAATTGTTTTGTCGTCATTTATTTTCTTATTTTTGGTGACGATAAACACAATAACATGACGAAAGAATAATCATAAATATGATAATATTGTCATCATTAAAATTAAATGATTTAAATAGAGTAACATATTTTCGTCACTAAAATAATATTATTTAATGACGAAAAATGATGTTTGTCATTTAATGCATCAAGTTTTTTATGACGAAACATAATATAGAGTGACGAAAGTTTCATTCAAATAGTGACGCTATTAGCGTTACTAAAAGTAATTAATTATAGTGATAATGACGTAGATCGTCACCATAAGTTAAAATATTTAGTGACGACATTAAATATTGTCAAATAAACCTAATACCACGCTCATACGGTGACAGTCTCTGTGATGATTAACAATCGTCACCAAATATTTTAGTGACGAAAAATGAATTTTATGTGACAAATTTTAGAGTAATTTTTTGTGTGATTTCTTGTAGTGGAGTTGTTTCATTCAGATATGCTTATGGTTAATCATTGCTGATTGCCATTATAGAATTGTACTCTATACATATTGTATGTATAAGTCAGGTATGAAAGGCTGATCACCTTCATTACCGTTCGGTCCAGATATATTGTTCATGTTTAATACTTGTTTAGTCAAAAGATTATTCGCGCTAATTCACAACTATATTGATGAACTATTGCCAGCTTATTATTCAAATTCTTTCAATCATGATATATCCTTAAAAAAATTTAAACTTGCTGGGCAACTTTCATGCTCACCCTTGCTATATCATGATAAATATTGCAGATTAAGGCGAATACGGCAGATACAAGAAAAGGTTAAAGATAATTACAGCGTTAGTAATTTGTAACAGTAATGTATGATAATATCTTTGTATGTCAGATACGATAATGAATTTTGTATAAGTTAAGGTTACTCGACATTGGGGAATAGTGTGTAAAGTGTAATGTTTTAACAATTTATGTTTATATCTTCCGCAATAATTATATAATGATTGTACCAGATTCGTGGTGATTTGGGACCCGAATTTGGGGCTGTCACAATTGGTATCAGAGCTGTTAGTTATGAAGCTTAGGTAGGAATACCTGAGACCAATAACCGTAGTAATTAGGATAAGATCTAACTCACATAGAGTTAGTCGGTCGATAAGATTCAAAGATGAATCTCAGCGAGTTATAAAGATACAGAGTTCCCTAATTTCAAATTTTTAAACCTTAATTTTTCTATTAGAAACCCTAATGTACAGTTATGGACTTAATTGCTAAATTAGCAATTTTAATTGGGATAAATTAATCCTAATTAGCAAGATTGAATTTCATGATTAGGAAATCTTAATATAATTATAGAATCCTAATTATAATTCAGAAATGATAATTTTCCATTTTTGAAACCCTAATTTATAAATCCTAAATGTGATTTTTGTAAACCTTAGGTTTTAACCCTTAAGGGTTAAACCCTAAGGGTCAAACCCTAAGGGTTGGATCAAATGACAACTTTAGAATTAAAATTGGAAAGCAAATGACCATTTAACCCTTTTTATAATTCTTTAATGAGTTGGTATATAGATCTTGACCTAATGTGAGTTGTTCACCAACCCTAGCCCTAGCATGTGACTTATATCTCACATATCAGCCAATATTATCGGCCCTAGCAGTAAGGACTTTGATCTAGAACGTGAATCAAGTCCAGATTAAGTGTAGATTAATAGTTATTGTTGGTCAAAACCCGTTGACTATTCACGAAATCTGGTTTCTAGGTAACCTAGAAACCCAGATTTTCTGACAACGATTTTTCAGGCCATGGATCTTGTTTATGTTATGTGATTTGGTCTTGTTGTTGTTATATATTTGTAGACTGACATGTATACTACACGATCATACCTCTAGAACACTTATATCTTACTTGGAATCATAGATAATCATGGTCAAAGTAGGTTGACCGAACTGGCACATGAATGTTTTCTGGAAAACCCAGATCTTTATCAGCCGAAATTTCTGACAAAGTCTGACTAGCTTAAATCTGGTGATTTGGATGTTGTTATGTTGATTTGATGTTCTAGAATTGTACACTGACATATCCACTACATATTTGAACCTTTATAACACATTAAGTCAGCAGTTACATCAAGGATTCAAGGGCTCCAATGTGGCACCTCGACTGTTCTTCAATTTCTGGAAAACCCAGAAATTGAAGAACAGTGTCTAACAAGACTTTGATGCACTATATCTTCTTGATTTGATGCATGATGGCCATGGATTTGATTTATGGTTGTAGTATTACATTAGTACTACAACTATAACACCATTACCAGTCCAGAAATCAACTGGAACATAAGATTAGAACCGGTCAAACCAAGCCCCTCGAAGTCTGACATGAATTTTGGGTTTCTCAAAACAATTCGAAGAACACCTATAGCGACAGTTACGTGCCTGCCGCTTATAGGCCCTTTAAATGACACTTATTTTCCGGAAATTAGTTATTTTAATAAATAATTAGAGAAAATAGTTTTAAATTATTAAAAATACATAATAAATTATGAAAAATTATTTTAAAGCACGAAAATTAGTTTTAATTATTTAGTGTATATTTCATAAATATTTAATATTTTTGGAATATAAAAATTATTTAATTTATTTAATTATAATATTAAATAAATTATTTAAAAATGATTTTGGGATGAAATAATTTATTTAATACTTTTAATATTTTGTGATGAAATTCATTAATAAATTAATATTAATGGTAATTAGTTTATTTAATAAATATAATAAATAAATTATGGAAATATAAAATTAATGCTTTAAAAATCATATAAAAATGATTTAAGGGTTAGAAAAATATTTTAAGTTATAAAATATAACTTTTCATATTTTTTCATGAAAATATTAATATTTTAATATTAATAGCAATTTTCGATAATGGATTTAACTATTTAAAAATCATATAAATATGATTTTAAACTATTAAAAATACTTTGATATATTATAAATATATTATAATATTATGTTATGTTTTTCATTAATGTTTAGTATTAAATAAATATTAATGATAAAGAGAATAATGTGGTATCTATAATAGATTATTGAATAATATTTTAATTACTTTAAAAACATTTAAAGGAAATAATAAAGTATTAAAAATACTATGAGATATTATAAATATATTATAATATTTTTGGCATGTATTTCATTAATATTTAATATTAAATAAATATTAATGATATTAGAATATTGTGGTATTTAAATTAGATAAATACGATATTAATGATTGGGAAAATCATTTTAAATGATAATAATTATTTGAAAATTATTATGAGACTTGGAAAATTCTTTTGACTGATAATAAAATTATCTAAGTTAATTGTAAAGTATTTAGGCAGAGTTTAATTGAACTTAAACTTGAGTTTTGTCCGACTAAACCGTTGGGATGTTAGAATTTTGTCAGTTTCAAGTCAGACTGAAATTGTTTGACTTGATACCAAGTCTTATGTGCTGAATAGACTGATAAGGTTATGTGTTATGTGTTTAGGTTATTTTATGTATATATATATAATAATAATATTATAGTGTAATGATATTATTCTAATATTGGAGATCTATATTACTAATATTAGGTCTTCGAATAAAGCGTTATAAATTATGTAGTAGTAATCAACGAAATAGACAAGTTTTTCTTAACTCTACTTAGTGTTGTTTCATTCGGATATGCTTATGGTTAATCATTCCTGATTGCCATTGTAGAATTGTACTCTGTACATATTGAATATATAAGTCAAGTATGAAAGGCTGATCACCTTCATTACTGTTCGGTTCAGATATATTTGTTCATGTTTAATACTTGTTTAGTTAAAAGTTTATTCGCGCTAATTCAAAACTATATTGATGAATTATAGCCAGCTTATTATTCAAATTCTTTCAATCATGATATATCCTTAAATAAATTTAAACTTGTTGGGCAACCTTCATGCTCACCCTTGCTATATCATGATAAATATTGCAGATTAAGGCGAATACGGCGGATACAAGGAAAGGTAAAGACAATTACAGCATTAGTTTTGTTGTGCAGCCAAATTTGTAACAGTAATGTATGATAATATCTTTGTATGTCAGATAGGATAATGAATTGTTACTCGACCTTGGGGAATAGTGTGTAAAGTTTAATGTTTAAACAATTTATGTTTATATCTTCCGCAATAGTTATAGAATGATTGTACCAGATCCGTGGTGATTTGGGACTCGGATTTGGGGCTGTCACAGTTGGTATCAGAGCTGTTGGTTATGAAGCTTAGGTAGGAATACCTGAGACCAATAACCGTAGTAATTAGGATAAGATATAACTCACATAGAGTTAGTTGGTCGGTAAGATTCAAAGATGAATCTCGGCGAGTTATAAAGATACAGAGTTCCCTAACTCTGATAATAAAGTTGAATAGTAGTGATGAATAGATCGAGTCTAAAAGACTGAAAGTTCAGGGATAAGATATCGTCAAACCAAACGATCATAGTATAGAATTGAATCATAATATGTATGATGAGATCACCCCGTGATCTGATAAGGTGATAGTAGGGAGAAGAATCAATCTAATGATTGAAAAGTTTACAGCACGATTGCTGTGTGACATTGTACTATGAATTAGTACAGATTCAGGAAAGGATTATGAATACGAATTGAATAAAATTCGTATTGAGAAGGGAGTTAGTATTAGGTGGAGATTTCAATTGAGGACTCATGTCGGCAGCTGAGTTGTATGATTCCTTGTATGGGCGGGGAATTGTACTTGGTGTAAAAACCACCTAGTTTCTGGCACTGATAATTATTGAAATGTTTGTGTTGCGCTATTTTCTATATGAATGTTAAGAGGGTGATTCATTTCTCATGTATATAATAAATAGATAGGTTATAGGTAGAAGATATAAAGTTAAGTACGAGTTCTTAAAACTCATACTTATGTGACATTCTTAACTCATAGTTATATGAAATGTTTATGAACCCCTCAGTTAATGGACGCCAAAGATCTGACTAGGGTAAGATCTTAAACTCATATAAGTGTGGTTTGACGAACTTGGTATAGTTGTGTGTGAATGGAGAATTGAGGATTATAGGAACAGATAGATTGTTTAGCAAATGATTATTAGTGGAGACATAAGTTTTCCAAAACTCCTAGCTATGCTAGACTTTGAAATTTTGACATCAAGCTAAATACGCACTTTGTGCTTTTGAAAAAAAAATGTAGACTCGTAATCATTTTTGAAATGGTTTAAAGTATACTCTATGTTACTTATTTCGGCTACACGCAAATGATTTGAAATATCAAAATATATTTTATTTATCACTTTCGTATACCGTATAACTTTAATGCGAGAGATGATAAAAAGTTGATGGAGTTGTAAATACAGAAATACTTAGTGTGAATTTGATCTAAAGCCGCTGTTCCACTATTGTATGATGTGTTATGACAAAGTCATACGATGGCAGCATCCTCAAACGGACTGTTAATACAGTACGACATCATAACGTCATTCTTCAAAAATACTTTCAAAAAGTATAATTTGCCAACGGGGTTTGGCTACACCAAAATAATTCGATTGAATTGAATTATTAATATGAGTCTATGCTATTCGATTCAGCTAGACTAATGTTATGAAAACTCTAAGTGTTCATTGAAAGAAATTTCCCGAACCAAATTATTTTGGTGCGGAATCCAATAAGTCTGAGGTAAAATTTTGAGCTATGGCGTGATGAAAAAACAGATCGACCAAGAATACTTGGCGATCTGAGGCATCTTGGGCTAATTACCCTCTATGTCCGTAAGTTATGATAGTTTGCGGATGAATTTCCATAAAACCTCTGCGAAAATAATAGACAATAGTTTATATGACTCCTCAGCACGATTTGAAAATTTTTACTCTTGTGAGTGGTGTATTGGGTAGCATGTGATAATGTGTATGAATGATGTAAGCTGTATGGTGTATGGTGTATGGTGTAAGGTGAATTTCGGGGACAAAATTCTTAGAAGAAGGGGTGAGTGTGACAACCCGAGAATTTAGAAAAAAATTTAAAATCATAACTGATTGATTTAATGTTCAATATTAGAACCTAGACAGAAAATTAGAGTATGTCTTTGATATTGTTGAGAAGGAATTTTGAGGATTTCAAAATTCTGTGAAAGATTTAGGTGAATTATTCAGGATTAAGTGCATACGTGAATATGTTCTGTTTATATGGTCATTTATGTGTATAGAATGTGGTTGAGGGTCAAGGGATGACCATATAAATTTTATCAGTATCAAACCCTAATATTATTGTCTAATATCAACGTTTAGTTAGAAAATCCTAACGACTGATAAGAAACCCTAAATTCGGTTCTGGGAATTCGAAACCCTAATTTAGAAATTGAAAACCCTAGTTTAGGAATGCAAATGCTATGTACAAGGTTTAAACGTCATTAATTATAATTTATTAGGGAAAACCATAATGAATTACTTGAAACCCTAAATGATTATTAGAAAACCCTAATACCAGATTTGGAAACTCTAATTTCAGATTTCGGGTATTTGAAACCCTAATCTGGGAACTTAAATGATAATTATAATGCTCAAGTGCTATTAATTATAATATTAATTAGGGTAAAGCTTAATTAATTAGCAAACCCTAATTTCAAATTTTTAAACATTAATTGTTCTGTTAGAAACCCTGATGTACAGTTTTGGACTTAATTGCTAAATTAGCAATTTTAATTGGGATAAATTAATCCTAATTAGTAAGATTGAATTTCATGATTAGGAAATCTTAATATAATTATAGGATCCTAATTATATTTTAGAAATGCTAATTTTCTATTTTTGAAACCTAATTTAGAAATCCTAAATGTGATTTTTGTAAACCTTAGGTTTTGACCCTAAGGGTCAAACCCTAAGGGTTGGATCAAATGACAATTTTAAAATTAAAATTGGAAAGCAAGTGACCATTTTACCCTTTTTGCAATTCTTTAATGAGTTGGTGTATAGATCTTGACCTAATGTGGGTTGTTCACCAACCCTAGCCCTAGCATGTGACTTATATCTCACATATCAGCCAATACTATCAGTAACATGCATTGAATCAAATCTTTTATAGATTAAAGAAAGAGAAAAGGCTTACTTTACTTTTTATTTTTCACCAAGCCACTCTCTCTCTATATTTTCGGGTTTAAGAGTGAGATGGAGTGATATGCAAAGCTAGGATCAATTCATAGCAAGTTAAGAATAGAATCAAAAAGTCAGAATCAAGAAATCAAAGCAAAAAGGTATAAACCCTAGCTTTATAAAAATCTCATGATCTAGTGTTAGATGTTATGATTTGTTGTCTTAAGTTGTGTTAGAGGGTGTTAATATGTGATCTGGGTTTTTAAATCGCAGGTCATAACATTTAGAAGCATGAAAATGAGTTTTTCAAAACTGATCTATGAACCCTGAAACATGGCCTGACAGCCGAATGTCAGGGCTCATAGATCATTGTCTGTTAGTTGTGTTTTAAGAGTTTGTACTTGTAGTATGTTATAAGGACTTTGATCTGGAACTTGAATCAAGTCTAGATCAAGGGTAGATTAAAAGTTATTGTTGGTCGAAACCCGTTGACCGTTCATGAAATTTGGTTTCTGGGTAACCCAGAAACCCAGATTTTCTGACAACGATTTTTCAGGCCATGGATCTTGCTTATGTTATGTGATTTGGTCTTGTTGTTGTTATATATTTGTAGACTGGCATGTAAACTACACGATCATACCTCTAGAACACTTATATCTTACCTGGAATCATAGATAATCGTGGTCAAAGTAGGTTGACCGAACTGGCTCATGAATGTTTTCTGGAAAACCCAGATCTTCATCAGCTGAAATTTCAGACAAAGTTTGACTAGCTTGAATCTGGTGATTTGGATGTTTTTATGTTGATCTGATGTTCTATAATTATACACTGACATATCCACTACATATTTGAACCTTTATAACACATTAAGTAAGCCTTTACATCAAGGATTCAAGGTCTCCAATGTGGCACCTCGACTGTTCTTCAATTTCTTGAAAATCCAGAAATTAAAGAACAGTGTCTGACAAGACTTTGATGCACTATATCTTCTTGATTTGATGCATGATGGCCATGAATTTGGTTTATGGTTGTAGTATTACATTATTACTACAACTATAACACCATTACCAGTCCAGAAATCAACAAGAACATAGGATTAGAACCGGTCAAACCAAGCCCCTCGAAGTCTGACATGAATTCTAGGTTTCCTCAAGAATAGCTCAAGAACACCTATAGCGACAGTTCTATAGCTATAGGGCCCTTTAGTGACACTTATTTTCTGGAAATTAATTATTTTAATAAATAATTAGAGAAAAATAGTTTTAAATTATTAAAAATACATAATAAATTATGAAAAATTATTTTAAAGCCTGAAAATTAGTTTTTAATTATTTAGTATATATTTCATAAATATTTTATATTTATGGAATATAAATGGTATTTAATTTATTTAATTATAATATTAAATAAATTATTTAAAAATGATTTTAATACTTTAAAAATCATGAAAAAATTATATTATGGTATAAGAAAATATTTTAAGTTATTTTTAATAACTTTTGATATTTTGTGATGAAATTCATTAATAAATTAATATTAATGGTAATTATTTTATTTAATAAATATTAAATAAATTATGAAAAATAAAATTAATGCTTTAAAAATCATATAAAAATGATTTAAGTGTTATAAAAATATTTTATGTTATAAAATATAACTTTTGATATTTTGTCATAAAAATATTAATATTTTAATATTAATAGAAATTTTCGGATAATAGATTAAATCGCTTTAAAATCATATAAATATGATTTTAAATTATTAAAATACTTTGTTATATTATAAATATATTATAATATTATGTTATGTTTTTCATTAATATTTAGTATTAAATAAATATTAATGATAAAGAGAATAATGTGGTATCTATAATATGCTTTATTGAAAAATATTTTTAATTACTTTAAAAACTTTTAAAGGAAATAATAAAATATTAAAAATACTATGAGATATTATAAATATATTATAATATTTTGGCATGTATTTCATTAATATTTAATATTAAATAAATATTAATGATATTAGAATATTATGGTATTTAAATTAGATAAATACTATATTAATGATTGGGAAAATCATTTTAAATGATAATAATTATTTGAAAATTATTATGAGACTTGGAAAATTCTTTTAACTGATAATAAACTTATCTAAGTTAATTGTTAAGTGTTTAGGCAAAGTTTAATTGAACTTGGACTCGAGTTTTGTCCAACTAGACCGTCGGGATGTTAGAATTTTGTTGGTTTCTAGTCAAACTGAAATAGTTTAACTTGATACTAAGTCTTATGTGTTGAATAGACTGATAAAGTTATATGTTTAGGTTACTTATATATATATATATATATATATATATATATATATATATATAATAGTATTATATTGTGATGATATTATTCTAATATTGGAGATCTATATTACAAATATTAGGTCTTCAGATAAAGCATTATAAATTGCGTAGCAGTAATCAACGAAACATGCAAGTTTTTCTTAACTCTACATAGAGTTGTTTCATTCAGATATGCTTATGGTTAATCATTGCTGATTGCTATTGTAGAATTGTACTCTGTACATATTGCATGTATAAGTCAGGTATGAAAGGATGATCACATTCATTACCGTTTAGTCCAGATATATTTGTTCATGTTTAATACTTGTTTAGTCAAAAGTTTATTCGCGCTAATTCATAACTATATTGATGAATTATAGCCAGCTTATTATTCAAATTCTTTCAATCATGATATATCCTTAAATAAATTTAAACTTGTTGGGCAACCTTCATGCTCACCCATGTTATATCATGATAAATATTACAGATTAAGGCGAGTACAACGGATACAAGGAAAGGTTAAAGACAATTACATCGTTAGTTTTTTTGTGCAGCTAAATTTGTAACAGTAATGTATGATAATATCTTTGTATGTCAGATAGGATAATGAATTGTGTATAAGTTAAAGTTACTCGACCTTAGGGAATAGTGTGTAAAGTTTAATGTATAAACAATTTATGTTTATATCTTTCGCAATAGTTATAGAATGATTGTACGGATCCGTGGTGATTTGGGACCCGATTTAGAATTACATCACGGTTGGTATCGTAAATATTGGTTATTATAAGCTTAGGTAGGAATACACGAGACCAATAACCGCAATAATTAGGATAAGATCTAACTCATATAGAGTTAGTCGGTCGGTAAGATTCAAAGATGAATCTCGGTGAGTTATAAAGATACATAGTTCCCTAACTCTAATAATAAAGTTGAACAGTAGTGATGAATAAATCGAGTCTAAAAGACTGAAAGTGCAAGGATAAGAGATCGTCAAACCAAACGATCATAGTATAGAAATGAATCAAAATATATATGATGAGATCACCCCGTGATCTGATATGGTGATAGCAGGGAGAAGAATCAATCTAATGATTTAAAAATTTAAAACAAGATTGCTGTGTGACAGTTGTACTATGAATTAGTACAGATTCAGGAAAGGATTATGAATATGAATTGAACGAAATTCGTATTGAGAAGGGAGTTAGTATTAGGTGGGGATTTCAATTGAGGACTCATGTCAGCAGTTGAGTTATATGATTCCTTGTACGGGCGGGGAATTGTACTTGGTGTAAAAACCACTTAGTTTCTGGCACTGATAATCATTGTAATGTTTGTGTCGCACTATTTTCTATATGCATTTTAAGAGGGTGATTCATTTCTCATGTATATAACAAATAGATAGGTTATAGGTAGATGATATAAAGTTAAGCAGGAGTTCTTAAAACTCATACTTATGTGACATTCTTGACTCATAGTTATATGAAATGTTTATGAACCCCTCAGCGAATGGATGCCAAAGATCTGACTAGGGTAAGTTCTTAAACTCATATGATTGTGGCAAGTTTATGAACTCATAAGTGTGGTTTGACGAACTTGGTATAGTTGTGTGTGAATGGAGAATTGAGGATTATAGGAACAGATAGATTGTTAAGCAAATGATTATTAGTGGAGACATATGTTTTCCAAAACTCCTAGCTATGCTAGACTTTGAAATTTTGACATCAAGCTAAATACGCACTTTGTGCTTTTGAAAAAAAAATGTAGACTCGTAATCATTTTTGAAACAGTTTAAAGTATAGTCTATGCTACTTATTTTAGCTAGACGCAAATGATTTGAAATATCAAAATATATTTTATTTATCACTCATGTACTATGTAACCTGGTGCAGAGATGATAAAAAGATGATAGAGTTGTAAATACAGAAATATTTAGTGTGAATTTGATCTAAAGTCGCTGTTCCACTATTGTATGATATGTTATGACAAAGTCATACGATGACGGCATCCTCAAACGAATTTATTAATACGATGCGACATCATGACGTCATTCTTCAAAAATATTTTCAAAAAGTATAATTTGCCAACGGGGTTTGGCTACACCTAAATAATTCGATTAAAGTGAATTATTTATATGAGTCTATACTATTCGATTCAGCTAGACTAATGTTATGAAACTCTAAGTGTTCTTTGAAAGAAATTTCCCGATCCAAATTATTTTGGTGCGGAATCTAATAAGTCTGAGGTAAAATTTTTGTGCCTATGGCAGTGATGAGAAATAAATCAAACCAGCAGTACTTGGCCATTACAGGGCATACTGGGCTAATTACCCTCTATGTCCGTAAGTTATGACGGTTTGAGGATGAATTTCCATAAAACCTTTGCGAAAATGACAGACAATAGTCTATATGGCTCCTCAGCACAATTTGAAAATTTTTACTCTTGTGAGTGGAGTATTGGGTAGCATATGATAATGTGTATGAAAGATGTAAGCTGTATGGTGTATGGTGTATGGTGTATGGTGAATTTCGGGGACGAAATTTTTAGAAGAAGGGGTGAATGTGACAACCCGATAATTTAGAAAAAAATTTAAAATAATAATTGATTGATTTAAGGTTCAATATTAGAACATAGACAGAAAATTAGTGTATGCGTTTGATATTGTTGAGAAGGAATTTTGAGGATTTCAAAATTTTGTGAAGGATTTAGGTGAATTATTCAGGATTAAGTGCATACGTGAATATGTTCTGTGTATATGGTCATTTATGTGTTCAGAATGTGGTTAAGGGTCAAGGGATGACCATATAAATTTTATCAGTGTCAAACCCTAATATTATTGTCTAATATCAACGTTCAGTTAGAAAATCCCAACGACTGATAAGAAACCCTAAATTCGATTCTGAGAAATCGAAACCCTAATTCAGAAATTGAAAACCCTAGTTTGAGAATACAAATGCTATGTATAAGGTTTAAACTTCATTAATTATAATTTATTAGGGAAAACCCTAATGAATTACTTGAAACCCTAATTGATTATTAGAAGACCCTAATACAAGATCTGGAGACCAGATCTAGAAACTCTAATTTCAGATTCTGGGTATTTAAAACCCTAATTTGGGAAGTTAAAGGATAATTGTAATGATCAAGTGCTATTAATTATAATATTAATTAGGGTAAAGGTTAATTAATTAGCAAACCCTAATTTCAAATTTTTTAACCTTAATTATTCGGTTAGAAACCCTAATGTACAGTTATGGACATAATTGCTAAATTACCAATTTTAATTGGGATAAATTAATCCTAATTAGCAAAATTGAATTTCATGATTAAGAAATCTTAATATAATTATAGAATCCTAATTATAATTTAAAAATGCTAATTTTTTATTTTTGAAAACCTAAATTAGAAATCTTAAATGTGTTTTTTGTAAACCTTAGGTTTTAACCCTAAGGGTAAAACCCTAAGGGTTGGATCAAATGACAACTTTAGAATTAAAATTGGAAAGCAAATGACCATTTTACCCTTTTTGCAATTCTTTAATGAGTTGGTGTATAGATCTTGATCTAATGTGGGGTTTTCACCAACCCTAGCACTAGCATTTGACTTATAGCTCACATATCATCAGCAACATGCATTGAATCAAATCTTATATAGATTAAAGAAAGAGAAAAGGCTAACTTTATTTTTCATTTTTCACCAAGCCACTCTCTATCTATATTTTCGGGTTTAAGAGTGAGAAGGAGTGATATGCAAAGCTAGGATCAGTTCATAGCAAGTTAAGAACAGAATCAAAAAGTTAGAATCAAGAAATCAAAGCATAAAGGTATAAACCCTAGCTTTATAAAAATCTCATGATCTGGTGTTAGATGTTATGATTTGTTGTCTTAAGTTGTGTTAGAGGGTGTTAATATGTGATTTGGGTTATTAAATCCCATATCCATAACATTTAGAAGCATGAAAATGAGTTTTTCAAAACTAATCTATTAACCATAAAACATGGACCGACAACTGAATGTCAGGGCTCAAAGATCATTGTCTGTTAGTTGTTTTTGTGTTTTAAGAGTTTGTACTTGTAGTATGTTGTAAGGACTTTGATCTGGAACTTGAATCAAGTCCAGATCAAGTGTATATTAAAAGTTATTGTTGGTCAAAACCCGTTGACCGTTCACGAAATCTGGTTTCTGGGTAACCCAGAAACCCAGATTTTTTGACAACGAATTTTCAGGTCATGGATCTTGCTTATGTTATTTGGTCTCGTTGTTGTTATATATTTGTAGACTGACATGCATACTACACGATCATACCTCTAGAACACTTATATCTTACCTGGAATCATAGATAATCGTGGTCAAAGTAGGTTGACCGAACTGGCTCATGAATGTTTTCTAGAAAACCCAGATCTTCATCAGCTGAAATTTCAGACAAAGTTTAACTAGCTTTAATCTGGTGATTTGGATGTTTTTATGTTGATCTGATGTTCTATAATTATACACTGTCATATCCACTACATATTTGAACCTTTATAACACATTAAGTAAGCCTTTACATCAAGGATTCAAGGGCTCCGATGTGGTACCTCGACTGTTCTTCAATTTCTAGAAAACCCAGAAATTGAAGAACAGTGTCTAACAAGACTTTGATGCACTATATCTTCTTGATTTGATGCATGATGGCCATGAATTTGGTTTATGGTTGTAGTATTACATTAGTACTACAACTATAACACCATTACCAGTCTAGAAATCAACTGGAACATAGGATTAGAACTAAATTGAACCAAGCCCCTCAAGTCCCACATGAATTACGGGTTTCTTCAAGAACAACTCAAGAACACCTTTATAACGGTTTTACGCCTCAAATAGGCCCTTTAGTGACACTTATTTTAGAAAAATTAATTATTTTAATAAATAATTAGAGAAAATAGTTTTAAATTATTAAAAATACATACTAAATTATGAAAAATTATTTTAAAGCTTGAAAATTAGTTTTTAATTATTTAGTGTATATTTCATAAATATTTAATATTTTTGGAATATAAAGGTATTTAATTTATTTAATTATAATATTAAATAAATTATTTAAATATGATTTTAATACTTTAAAATCATGAAAAATTATATTATGGTATAAGAAAATATTTAAAGTTATTTTAATAAATTTTGATATTTTGTGATAAAATTCATTAATAAATTAGTATTAATTTTAATTAGTTTATTTAATGAATATAATAAATAAATTATGGAAAAATAAAATTAATTCTTTAAAAATCATATAAAATTGATTTAAGGGTTAGAAAAATATTTGAAGTTATAAAATATAACTTTTGATATTTTTCATGAAAATATTAATATTTTATTATTAATAGCAATTTTCGGATAATGAATTTAATCATTTAAAAATCATATAAATATATGATTTTATAGTATTAAAAATACGTTGATATATTATAAATATATTATAATATTATGTTATGTTTTTCATTAATATTTAGTATTAAATAAATATTAATGATAAAGAGAATAATGTATTATCTATAATAGTTATTGAATAATGCTTTTAATTACTTTAAAAACATTTAAAAAAATAATAAAGTATTAAAAATACTATGAGATATTATAAATATATTATAATATTTTGGCATGATTTCATTAATATTTAATATTAAATAAATATTAATGATATTAGAATATTAATATTTAAATTAGATAAATACGATAATAATGATTGGGAAAATCATTTTAAATGATAATAATTATTTGAAAATTATTATGAGACTTGGAAAATTCTTTTGACTGATAATAAAATTATCTAAGTTAATTGTTAAGTGTTTAAGGAGAGTTTAATTGAACTTAGACTCTAGTTTTGTCCGACTAGACCGTCGGGATGTTAGAATTTTGTTGGTTTCAAGTCAGACTGAAATAGTTTGACTTGATATTAAGTCTTATGTGCTGAATAGACTGATAAGGTTATGTGTTATGTGTTTAGATTATTCTATGTATATACATATATAACATTATTATATTATGATGATATTATTCAAGTATTGGAGATCTATATTACTAATATTAGGTCTTCGAATTAAGCGTTATAAATTACGTAGCAGTAATCAATGACACATGCAAGTTTTTCTTAACTCTACTTAGAGTTTTTTCATTTAGATATGCTTATGGTTAATCATTGTTGATTGCCATTGTAGAATTGTACTCTGTTAATATTGCATGTATAAGTCATGTATGAAAGGCTGATCGCCTTCATTATCATTCGGTCCAGAAATATTTGTTCATGTTTAATACTTGTTTAGTGAAAAGTTTGTTCGCGCTAATTCATAACTATATTGATGAATTATAGCCTGCTTATTATTCAAATTCTTTCAATCATGATATATCCTTAAATAAATTAAAACTTGCTGGGAAACCTTCATGCTCACCCTTGCTATATCATGATAAATATTGCGTATTAAAAGCTAAATCTGGCGGATCTGAGGAAAGGTAAAGACAATTCTGACATTAGTTTTGTTAATGCGTACCAAATTTATAACAAAGAATGTATGATAATATCTTTGTATGTCAGATAGGATAATGAATTGTGTATAATTTAAGGTTACTCGACCTTGGGGAATAGTGTGTATAGTTTAATGTTTAAACAATTTATGTTTATATCTTCCGCAATAGTTATAGAATGATTGTACCAGATCCGTGGTGATTTGGAACCCAGATTTGGGGATGTCACAATTAAGATTTTTTGATCAGATCGAGGAGGTGAATACTTATTTTGAGAAAATGGTATAATCTCATAATGGAGTCCACCAGGGATGCCACATCTGAATGGTGTATCAAAAAGGAGAAATCGAGCATTGTTAGACATGTTTCGTTCCATAATGAGTTTTACCAATCTTCTGGTGTCATTATGGGGATATGTCCTAGAAGCGGCTATATATCTACTAAATAAAGTTCCCTCGAAATCCGTCCCTAAGACTCCATATGAGATGTGGACAGGGAGGAAACCTAGTCTTAAGCATATTAAGATTTAGGGATGTCCAGCTTATGTGAAAAGGTTTCAGAATGATAAGCTTGGGACAAGATCTGATAAGTGTACTTTTGTAGAATATCCTAAAGAAAGTTTAGGATATTATTTCTACAATCTTACTGAACAAAAGGTGTTTGTTGCCAAACATGCTGCCTTATTGGAAAAGGAGTTTATCCTTGAAGGGGCCAGTGGGAGGAAAATAGATCTTGAAGAAATTCAAGAACCACAAACCACTATAGATCAAATGGATGAACCTATCCAAGTAGAGATTCCTTCTTTACAACACCCTATTCGTAAATCTAGAAGAGTACCAAAGATACCTGATAGGTATGGACTTGTCATAAAGGATGGCGATGAGGTACACATCATAGATGATAATGATCCATTGAATTACGAACAGGCTATGATTAATAAAAACTTAAAGAAGTGGAAAGAAGCAATGAAATCCGAGATGGACTCCATGTATGAAAACCAAGTATGGACTTTGGTTTCACCACCTGAAGGCATTAAGCCTATTGGGTGTAAATGGGTTTTTAAAAGAAAGATTGGAGAAGACGGCAAGGTACAGACCTATAAGGCCCGACTGGTCACAAAAGGTTTCAAACAAAGATAAGGAGTAGACTGTGATGAAACCTTCTCACCAGTAGCGATGTTCAAGTCCATTCGGATTTTGCTTACGATTGCAGCTTACCATGACTGCGAAATCTGACAGATGGACGTGAAAATGGCCTTCCTCAATGGGAAACTTGAGGAGGATGTGTATATGACACAACTAGAGGGATTTGTTTCAAAGGTTGGAACAAATCAAGTCTGTAAGCTACAACTATCCATTTATGGATTGAAGCAAGCTTCTTGTAGGTGGAACATCCGTTTTGATGAGATAATCAAATAGTTTGATTTTATTAAAAATGAGGATGAACCATGTGTGTACAAGAAGGTTAGTGGGAGCGCTGTTTCATTCATCGTATTATATGTTGATGATATAATACTAATAGGGAAGGATATTCCTATGCTAGAATCAATTAAAAGCTAGTTATCTAAACACTTCTCCATGAAGGACTTGGGAGAAGCATCCTATATTTTGGGGATAAAGATTTGTAGAGATAGATCTAAAAGGATGTGTGGCTTGTCCTAAGGAATGTACATTGAATCGGTGCTAAAGAGGTTTAGCATGGAATATTCCAAAAGAGGTCTCATGCCGATGAGTCATGGAATAAATCTGTCCAAGAAACAAGACCAAAAGAAACCTGGGGAGAGAGACCGTATGAGTAAGATTCCTTATGCTTCATCAATAGAATCTATCATGTATGGTATGATATGTACTAGACCGGATGTCACTAATGCACTTAGTGTAACAAGCAGATATCAGTCGAATCCAGGAGAAGAGCATTAGAATGAAGTGAAAAATATCCTAAAGTACTTAAGAAGAACTAAGGATGTATTTATTGTCTACGGTGGGTCTGAATTGAAACTAGAGGGCTTCACAAACTCAAGTTTTCAAACGGACCAAGATGATAATAAATCCGTTTCAGGATATGTGTTTACCTTGAATGGTGGCGCAGTGAGCTGGAAGAGTTCCAAACAGTAAACAATTGCTGATTCAGTGGCAAAAGCAGAGTACATAGCTGCAAGTGAAGCTGTAAAGGAAGCTATTTGGATGAAGAATTTGATTATCGAACTTGGTGTGGTTCCTAGCATTACAGGACCAGTACCTTTACTGTGACAACACCAGATCTGTTGCGCAGGCTAAGGAACCCATGTCTGATCAGAAATCCAAACACGTGTTGCGGCGGTTTCATTTGATTAGAGAACATTGAAAGAGGAGACGTCACCCTAGAGCGTGTAGACTCTCAAGACAATATTGCAGATCTATTTACTAAAGATGGGTATGAGATACCATGACGATTTGCATTAGTGCAAGTGGGAGATTGAAAGTAGTATGCATACAAGCCAATCATGTATGATGATAAAGCATATACTTTGTAATCAATCTTATTTATTTATTAATAAAAGAATTATTTATTAAAGGCATTTAATTAACTACATGGTGTTATTTTAATAATATGTGATAAACCCATAGTTTTAAGCAATGCTTTTAGAATTATGATGAGATCATGCTAGTGAGATCTAAAATCTTAGATAGCTTAAAACTAAAATGTTCCCAATCAATGGATTACTAAAAAGGGGATTAGTGAATCCGGATAGATTGGTACATACGTTGCTTGCTCATTGGACGAGGATGATTGATCTCGTAATCATTTGTGTGAAGACACTAAAGCAAGTATGTAGGTGCTTATTAGAGAATAAGTTTACTGAACGTGACTCGCTAAGGAATACCTATTGGAGTTTTACTTACCTGTCAATAGGAATTCCTGTAGTTATAGTAGTACGAGTAATCCTTAGACTTAAGATCATCATAATATCTTGTATATAATGATTTACACTTTGACTTATTCCTTAAAACTTTTAAGATCATCATCATAATGCTTGGGTGTAATATGTTATATATGGAGATAATGAATGATCAATAAAGAATCTACCACTTCTAGTAAAAGAAGAGAAATGTCCTATGTGATTCGATAAAAGACAACCCTGGAATCCTTGGCTAAGGTGCAATGAAATTAGAATGTAGTTTCTAATTTGCATTCATTAGGATTTGTGCATTTGGGAATTATAATACATATAATTAAATAAAATAAGACTTGACAGTAATTTCATGTCTTATATTTAATTGGGACATTGTATGGTGGAAGGATTGAATTGTACGGTGACTATTTACTCAAAGGTTCTTTTATGATTAATGTTGAAATCTATATTATTTGGAAAGTCGTTGAACGCTAAGGAGGCTTGTCCCTATTGTAGAATAAATATTATTTATTTAAATAAATTAATAGTTTAATTTATTTATTTAAATAAGATTAGAATTGTTCTAATTGATTTATTCACAACCGATTTAATATGGAGAACCTAAAGGGTCACACCATAAAAGGAAGAATAATTATTTAAGAAGTTAATGACATAATTGTAATAATATGTTAAGTATATTTTAATTTAATCTATGGTTATAGAATAAATTAAATAACTTAATATTTATTATTTAATATTTTAGAAATATTAAATATAAATTAATAAGAGGGTTCTTATTAATATTATTATAATTATTATTATTTTAATTTCTAAACGAGTTTAGGAATTAATTTAATATAAGTACTCTCATTTATTTCTAATAGGATTAGGAGGGAAAATTAGTTAAAGGAGTTTAATTAATTATTCCTAATAAGATTAGGGAGCCCAATTAATTAAAGGATTTTAATTAAATAGAGTTACCTAATATCTTTATAAGATGAGTCTTATATCGGATATCAAAAGATACGTGATTCCAATAGTTGGAGTGTGACGCCCCCAAATTCAGGTACTTGAAACCCGAACTCGGTGCTTCACGATACCATTTCTATGAGCCGAATAATACTAATAATAATAACAATAATATAAATATCAAACTTAATTTATATATATCAAAGTCTAATCCCAAGTACGTAACCTTTAAACATTCATTACATGATAATTAATAGATATCATTGTCTCAATAAAGTCAAACTATTACATAAGATTATTCTGTTAGCTTTCCTTTTCCTTTGTTCTGGCCTGAACATTCCGGTTGATCACGCTTAGCTGAAAACATTTAAATTTAAAGCAAGAATGAGCATTTAATTGCCCAGCAAGTAATAGAAACAATAAATATAAGTTGAAAGGATTAAATGTTTTCTTTGAATAACACTTCTACAACGAGTCAACAGTTGTGAAGTATGCTGAACCAATAATAAAAACCTATCAATTCTATATTAAATTTTTGAAACTACGTACTGACTATAAATGAAGAGTAGTCGAAAGACTATGAACTTTATTTTCAATTTTCGCTAAAGGTTTAGTAGAACTTCATCCGCAAACCGTTATAACTTACGGGCACGAGGGTGATCATCCCAATGCGCCCTGTATTGATCAATAGTACATGCAAGAAGGATATTATCGTTCATCTTATCCACCTTAAGTACACAAAAGTTTTCCCATGTTCGGGATGTTCATACTTAGTCGGGAATCCGAACCAAAACAATTTGATTGAATACAATAAATTTCTATCATGTTCAACGATATTTCTAAATCTGTGTCTAGCTGGGTCAAATAGCTTAGACGACTTTTAATTAATGTATACATACTGGAAATCAATAGGTATGTATCAACATGTGATTAAATACAATGATTATCTAAGTGAGGACACTTGTCTAACCCTATTTAGAAATTTATGAACAGAATAAATACCTGAATTATACAGTAATACTGTGTTGATAAACAATGATCGGATAATTTAAGAACTTGTATGAATACAAAAATTAGATACATAATCGGTAATAATAGAGTTAATAATCTGGCACAATAATATGATTCTGAAACTTTCTTACTCATGTCCATTGCATAAAGTAAATGCAAAGTTAAGATACTTGCCTGAGCTGCTGCTTACAATAACGCAACTTAGTTTTATCTTTTATACCGAGACCTATCATTAATAAGATCATTCTATCGATTAGAAATACATATCACAACACATAGTACTGCTATTTGCAGTCAGCACATAACCTAATCACATTGTCACATATGTTTAACAGTAATTGGATCACAAACAAATATGTATCGAGTCAAATTATATAAGTCTAGATCAATTCCTAAAATATTTCGATGTACCAACGGCTTTATCGGGTAATTATTGAGTCTAAAACTCTATTCTTTAGTTCAATATTCGATAAGATAATTTAAATATCAGTCATATTATTTTTCATAGCCTTATAATAATTTTTAAATAATTATTAGAATTTATTATGATTTTTCAAACACTCGGAATCATTATTAAATGATTTAAATACTAAATAATTCTATTATAATTAATATTTAATTAATATCAAATTATTAATGAAAACCATTGCCAAAATATTAAAGTTATTTATAATAACTCAAAATATTTTTAAAGTATTAATATTACCCTTAAATGATTTTTAAAACATTTAAAAAATCAATTTTAAATAATTACCATTAATGTTTAAATATTAATGTATTATTTATCAAAATATTAAAAGTCATTAATTATAAATTGAAATATTTTTAATTCCTTTATATCCTTTTTAAATGATTTTAAATTAATAAAACCATTTTTAAACTATTTATTTAATATAATTATTAAATAAGTTTAATATCATTAATATCATTAATATTAAATTATTAATGAAATTATCCTTTAAATATTAAAAGTTATATTTTATAACTTTATATATTTTTAAACACTTTATTTTCATTTAAAATGATTTTTCTAATATTAAAATTATTTTTAAATTAATTTATATTATATATTTGTTAAATAAATCTAATATCATTAATATTAAATAATTAATTAAATTTGCTTTAAAATATTAAAAGTTACATTTTATAACTTAAATTATTTTTAAACACCTAATTATCATTTAAAATTATTTTAATATAATAAAATCATTTTTAATTAATTTATTTAATGCATTTATTAAATAAATTAAATATCAATAATATTTAAATAAATACTGATATTTACGAAAAATATGTCAAATTATTAAAAGTTAATTTTTATAACATAAAATAAATTTTAAAATAATTTTTATAATTTTCAAAAAAAAATTTCTATTTTTAAATGATTTTTGAAAATTAATTAATTAAAATTAACTAAGTCTGTCACTAAAGCCTTTGGCGACAGTAAGTGTCGCTTTAGGTGTTCTTGAGAAATCCAGACCTTCAAAGTCAGTTATCGAGTTAGCTTGTTTGGACATGATTAATTTCGAACCTATGATGTTTATGGGTGTTCTAGAGCTTTGTTCTTGTAGTACTGATGTAGTAATACAAGAATCAACAATAAACTGGGTCAAACAACATCACAATAGCAAGTTATAAGCCTGCAAACTAGATGTCAGAAGTGTTCATCATGTTTCGGGTCATTTAAAAATCTAGTCACGGCACATCAATGCTTTTCATGGCCTTATATTATGAAATCTGTTCATGGTAAAGGTGTTCTAGACGTCGGGCTGTATAGAGTAACTATCAGGGTACATGAATCAAGCACGTATCAGGTTTAAAAATCATCAAGCTAAAAGATCTAGGCCTCAAAAAATCATGTCAGAGACTATTCTTCATTTTTGGGTTTTCCAGAAATGAAGAACAGAACGAGGGTGCTACTTTGGATCCTTATATCTCTCGTTCTGAGTTTGCTTTATGTGATCTATTGGTTCCAGATTGTAGACAACATGTAATACTATAGATATAGTATATAAAACACATATAACAACAACAGATCAAGTAGATCTAAGCCGGTCAAAGGCTATCAGAGATCATGGTCATAAGTTTTCTAGGTTGCCCAGAAAACCGGATTCGTGTTCACCTTACTTAGTTTGACCAGTCACTACGTTAAATCCATTTGATGTTTAGTAGATTTTAAGGAATAAATATGAAGTCCATATAACATAATACAATTCTAGTACAACAAAAAGAACAACACAACAAACAACTGAAAGATCTGAGGCTATGAACATGTTGTTAGGCTATTCTGGGTTTTCCAGATTTTAGAAAGTCATGGTTGGTCAACAACCTTTGACCATGATTATCTGACATTCTAAGCATGATCCGGTCCTGCTACAAGTTCTAGATTACAGACCTCATAGCACACTACATGATCAAACCTTTAAACAACAAATTACATAAATAGGATGAGATTTAGATGGTCTGACATTCATTGTCAGACATCAACAACAAAATTTTCCAGTTTTTATAAAACATCAAATCTGAGCCTCTAGATGTTATGGATCTAACCTCTAGCAACCCAGATCATCTATGTACACTATAAACAACATGTTTTAACATTAAATCATAACATCTAACACAGGTTTCAAGATCAGATTTGATTTAGGGTTCATACCTTACTATGAACAAATTCTTTATTCTATGCTTATGATCTGTTAGAGGAGATGGTGAGGCTTGTTTCTGAGACTGATATACCTTATATTTTCGGAGGTTTGGGAGAGAATAAAGTTGTTTGAGAGTTAGATAGCTAAAAGAGCAATTTTAGTAACTTTCTCTCTCTTAATCTATATGTATATCTTGTATGCAATGAACTTGGATAGTAATGGCTGATGTGTTGGTGTTTCTTAGCCCCTAGCTTAGACTAGGTTGATGACTTGCCAATATTTGGCAAGATTTGCTGGCAATAATTTTAAGAATGGGACAAAAAGGGTACTTTGGTCAATTGTCTTTCAATTTTAATGGTATTCTTGTCTATGGTACTTGAATCTAGGGTTTAATCACTAGATTTTAAACCTTAAAGTTTCCCAAATAATTTTTACGGTTTGAAAAATTAAAATTCAAGTGTAATAAAATTTTAATTAAAACACACTAATTAAAATTAGGGTTTTTAATAGAAAATTAGGGTTTAAATAATTAGGGTTCCTTAATATCATTAGGGTTCCCAAATTAACAATTCAAATTACTAAAATAATAATTATGGTTTCTAATTTTAGCAATTAGGGTTCCTAATTAGCAAATTAGAGTTTTTAATTTTAATTAGGGTTTTCCCTAATTAACAAAAATCCTATAATATGCAACATAATTCATATAACATAATTTTTGATCGATCTTAAATTCTAATTTTGAGTTTCCAATTATGGTTTATGACAGTAATATTAGGGTTTGTCGTGATACACTATAATTGACTAACCATTATCAGTCTACACATATATAAAGATATATTTATAACACTAAAAAATAATATTATATTTAATATAATATTATTATTCTCATTCATCGCTCAAAATCCAAAATTAGGGTTTGATTCCATATCCGATTTATCTTTCATATAAAACATTATTAATTAAGTTAAAATAATTAACTTAAATACTCACGAACAAAAATTCATATAATAAAATAATATAATTATTATAATAATTCTATAATCATTTCATATATTATTTAAATAATATATAATAATATTTTCATAGAAAATAAATAATAAATATATTTATACTATAAAATTAATTACTATAAGAAAATAATTTGTAATAATTAATAATTAAAATTATTATAATTAGTCAGGTAATAAATATATTTTCAGTTATCATACACATTACTTGGCACATATTCCCATTATTAAAATATAAAAAAAATTATATGCAAAATTTCTTATTTACTTATATTGAAAATATCAGATTATTACATTCACCCTCCCTTATAAGGATTCCGTCCCCGAAATTACCGTTTCAAAACTTATACATACAAGGGTACATAGCATACACAGTCATTTCAAATAGATCTCGATCAGATTCGATTGAACCGATCTTTAACTATTCAACATAAAGCTTGTCTATCTGAATAAACGGAAGTTTGATTTCTAAAAGAACTCAAATTCCTTCTTCAAAAATTATTTATAAAATAATTTATTATATATAGGAAAAATCATATATATCAAAATATACAAGTTATAAGAATAATACATGGAGTTGCATTCCTAGCTGTCACCGTATACTGGACCGTCACGTTGAAGACTCTTGCGGTTGATTTTGTTGGTTTGGTTGTTGAAGTTGATTCCGCTATCGCTAGAGCCCCGCTGCCTTTTCTCGTATTCGTGCTCCCTGTATCCCTTCCTTTTTTCGGACAGTCCTTCACCTTATGCTCCGTTCATCCACACATGAAACACCCTCTGTTCATCCTTGGATTTGGGCAGTTGGGAGAGATATGTCCCTCCTGCCAACACTTGTAACACACAAACTTACCCTTAAGACACTCTCTCGAGTGATTCTTTCCGCAATTCCCACACTACGCAACCTGTTTCTTTCCACCTCCTGGCCTATCTCTGGTATTCCCAAAATTTTCCCCTTTCCTTTTTCCAGTCCTACTACCACTACTTCCTTCTCCGGCTCTAGCTTGATTTGCTTCCCACCAAAAAATTGCCTCCCCTTTCATCGTATAGGTGCCAAAAGCTGTCTTTTGCCCTTCTGTTACCCTAGCTATCACAAACATTTCTACAGGGTTAGCTGATCCTCTAAATCTTGGCGGTTCGATTGCCTTAAAGTCTTTGAAGTTTGTCGATTGATTTTCTGGCTGATTTCCCATAGTTGGTAATCCATTCTGCATAGCTTGAGCGTCCATATTCACCAAATTTTGTGTCGGATCTGGTTGTCCTCCAGCTTTGTCGACAGGTTCTTCTGCCTTTTGGTTTCGTTTTCGTCTTAGCGGTATTATCTGATTAAATAAAATCATGTTCATCTAACTAATTTCATATCTATCGTTTCATAAAGATAGTAGAAGCCCCCAAACTAGGGTACTTGAAACCCAACTCTTGGTTCAATTCACGATACCATTTCTATGAAATAAATAATACTAATAATAATAACAATAATATAAATATTAAACTTAATTTACATAATTATCGAGTCTATTCCCAAGTACGCAACCTCTAATACATTCATTACATGATAATAATAATAATAATATATATATCATCCTTATCATCATAAAGCAAACTATTACATAACATATTATAAAAAGTCATTCAGCAACCTTCTCTTTTCCTTTATTCTTAGCCAAACCTTCTGCTTGTTTACACTTAGCTGAAAATATTTAAAATAGCAAGGATGAGCATTTGAGTGCCCAGTAAGTAATAGCAATTATATATATAAGCTTAAAGAATTTAAATGTTTTCTTTATACTACCCTTCTGCAACAAATCAATAGTTGTGAAGTAATTCTGAACCAATAATAATATCATATCAACCCTCTCTCAACTTTTTGAAACTACGTACTGACTATAAATAGGGTTAAGGGGACATACTATGAACATTATTTTCATTTTTGAAAAGGTTAAAAACAGAACTTCATCTGTTAACCGTCATAACTTACGGGCACGAGGGTGTACATCCCATGGACCCTGTATTGATCAATACTACATAACAAGAACGATATTATCATTCACTCGGGCTGCCTTGGGCACATAAAAATTTTCCAATGAATGGGATGTTCATATCTGTCGAGGTTCCAAAACAAAGCAATTCGGTTGGATAATGGTAGGTTTTATATTTTTCAACAATAATCTATAATTCAACACACACACACACACACACACACACACACACACACACACACACATATATATATATACGGGTAATTGACAAAGGTGTATCAACATGTGGTTAAATGCAATGATTATCCAAGTGGGGACACTTGTAGATAACCATTTATAGAAATTAACGAATGAATATATATATCAATTATCATATACTAACATGTTGATAATCAATGAGCGTATATAATATAGGGTTAATAATCTGTCTGAATAATATAATTCAAAACATTCTTACTCATGTCCATTGTGATAAAGAAATTGAAAAGTAAGATATTGCACGATCACTACCGCTTACAATACTGTGACTTAGTTTTATCTTTTATGTAATCACCTATCATTAATCGGGTCATTCGCTTCGATTAGAACAATATACTATATAACACATAGTACTCGCATTTCACAATCAAACATAACCTAATCACATTGTCACACATATTCAATAAATATCGGATCACAAACAAATATTAATACATATCCAAGATATCTAAGTCAGAACAATTTACGAACTCATGTGTTGTTCAAATGACTTTATCGAGTAATTATCGAGTCTAAGACTCTATTCTCAGAACTCAATATTTGTAAATATTAGTCATATTACTTTTAAATGACTTACAATAATTTTAAACAATTATTATAATTTATCATAAATTTTCAAACATCTAATCATTATCAAATGATTTAAATATCAAACAATTCTATTATCATTAATATTAAACTATTAATAAAATCATTGCCAAAATATTAAAGTTATTTATAATAACTTAGAATATTTTAAAGTATTAATATTACCCTTAAATGATTTTTAAAACATTTTAAATTATTTTAAATAATTACCATTAATATTAAAATATTAATGTACTATTTATCCAATATTAAAAGTCATTAATTATAAATTAAAATATTTTTAATTCATTTATATTTCTTTTAAATGATTTTAAATCAATAAAACCATTTTTAAACTATTTATTTAATATAATTATTTAATATATTTAATATCATTAAAGTTAAATAAATATCATTAATATTAAATTATTAATAAAATTATCCTTTAAATAATAATGTATATATTTTATAACTTAAAATATCTTTCAACACTTTATTTTCATTTAAAATAATTTTTATAATATTAAAATCACTTTTAAACTAATTTATTTAATATAATTATTAAATTACCTTAATATCATCAATAATAATTAATTAATAAAATTAACCTTTAAATATTGAAAGTTATATTTTATAACTTAAAATATTTTTAAATACCTTATTATTATTTAAAATGATTTTTAATATAATAAAATCATTTTAATCTATTTATTTAATTCATTTACTAAATAAATAAATTATCATTAATATTAATTAATTAATGAAATTCATCATAAAATATTAAAATTCATTAAAAATAACTTAAAATATTTTCTTATTCCATAATATAATTTTAAATGATTTTTAAGTATTAAAATCATTTTTAAATAATTTATTTAATATAATTATTAAATAAATTAAATACCTTTAATATACAAAAATATTAAATATTTGTCAAATATATCCAAAATAATTAAAATATAATTTTTGAGTTAAAAAAAAATTTTAGTAATTTTTTTATATATTTAATAATTAAAACTAATTTTCTATAATTATTTAATGAAAATATAATTTTATAAATAAAGCTGTTGCTAAAGACCACCTATAGCGAGGCAACTGTCATTGTAGGTGTTCTTCGTGTTCTTCATGCAAACCTAGATCTTCAAGCCGATTCTCGAGTGGGTGGGTTTGACCAAGTGTAAATCGATTGTGTGTTGTGTTTCAGACTTATTTTTCGTCGGATCTGGTAGAGCTAATGTAAGACTACAAGATCCAAAGAACAAACATGTTCATATCATGCATTAAATGAAAGATCTAAGCCATCAAAGTGGTCGTCGAGAGTTTGTTCTTCATTTCGGGTTGCCCGAAATGAAGAAACGATCGTCAAGGCTCACTTTGGACTCCCACTACATTCGATCGTGTATTGTTTTTATGATCTATAAGTCTGCGATGTGTATAGCCAGAGATGTAGGACTACTGATTCATTACAAAATATCACAATAACAACAAAATATTAAGCAAATACAAGCTGGTCAAAGGCTGTCAAAAAATCGTTCAAATGTTTTTTTGGGTTTGCCAAGAAAATAGCCATCGTGATCTTTTTGCTTACTTTGACCGGGGACTGAAGTCAGCCTACTTGACATTTAGGAGATGTTAAGGCATAATATAGTAGTACTTATACTCACCTACAACTTGGTTACAAAACAAACACAAATAATCAACAACTTGCAAGATCCGTGGCCTTTAAAATTCTCGTCGAACGATCTGGGCTGTTTCGACCGCCTTGATTCCTTCCGTCAAATCTTGGCCAATCTGTGTTCGATCGCTAATAACTTCTATTCTAGACATCAAATGACCCAGATTTTTTTGCAGATTAAAGACAACATGCCAACTGAATCTGATACAAACTTAAAAACAACAAAAGCATAAACGAACAAGAATCATGGGCACCGACATTCATTGTCAAACCACAGTTGAACTTTTCCATTTTTTTGAAAATCATCAATTTGAAGACTTAGATGTTATGGATCTCATATAATACCAACCCAGATCATCATAATACACTATATACAACATGTTTTAACAATAAAACTAACATTTAACATGGATGTCAAGATCAGATTAGAGCTAGGGTTTTATACCTTTAAATGAACAAGATTTGATTTCTTGGCTACTGATTAATGATATGTGTTAGTGGGGCTTGGATATATGACTGATATGCTACCAAATTTTGTTGGTTTAAGAGAGAGAGAGTCTAGGTTGTGAGTTGAAAAAAATGAGCTAACAAATGGCTTATTCTCTCTCTTTAATCTATTTATAGAAGTCTAGCAAATGTAGGATTTAACTATTAACCCCCATACTTTTGTTATCCCATGGATATATGACTACACCTTATCTCTTCAATTAGCCTAATCATGTGGTTAAGGGTGCTTAATAGATTTTCAACCAATGGGAGCTTGACACCTATGTACTTGAAGTAAGAGTTGCTATATAAGGAAGCTTGTTTAGCATAATTTGTTGCCTTAAAAGGCCTATTGTGGCCAGCTATGCATATACTCTCTAATTCTTTATTTAGTTATTATTTTAATGCATAAATTAGGTAAATCAAAGGTCTAAAATACGCTTAATTATGTGGGCTAAGTTTGGGCTTTAATTTGATTTCTTTTGGGCTTCTCCCATAATTATTTTGGGCCATGTAATAATCATAGTCTAACAAATTTAATATGTTACCCAAATTATTTATTTAGGGTTTAAAATAAAATATAATTAGTTTGCAAAATTTATAATTAGGGTTTTCTTAATTTGATTAGGGTTCTAATCATACATGAACATTAGGGCTTATTATATAATAATTATAATTATCCTTGCTAATTTAGCAATTAGGGTATATAATTTTTGTTAACTAGGGTTACCAAATCACAATTAGGGTTCATACTTAATAATTAGGATTTCAAGAAATTAATATATATATATATATATATATATATATATATAAATGCTAATTAGGGTTGACCTAGTTAATCACAAAATCATATAACACAATTATATAATAGTCTTGAACTCACAATTGAGTTTCAAATTAGGGTTTCCACAGTAAAACTAGGGTTTGACATAATAAACCATAACTGACCAATCATTGTCAGTCCACATACATACAGTATATAATTATAGCACTGAAAATTCAAAATATAAATAATATTATATTATTATTCTCATTCCTTGATCAAAATCAAAAAATTAGGGTTTGGATTCCATAACTGATTTATCTGTCATACTTAACATTAGTAATTGAGTTAAGATAATTAACTAAATAATCAACAAAATTCATATAATAAAATAATTATTATAATAATTCTAAAAATCATTTCATATATTATATAAATACTACATGATTATATTTTCATGGAAAATAATTAATAAAAATATTTCTGCTATAAAATTAATTATTATAAGAATATAAGTTATAATAATCAATAATTCTAAAATAAAATTATTTAAAATCATTCATGTAATAAATATATCACATAAACACATACACACATTATCTTGGCACATATTCCCCATATTTAAAATAAAAAAAATTTATACGCAAAATTTCTAATTTATTTGTATAGAAAATATTGGGTTGTTACATTCACCCTCCCTTATAAACATTCCGTCCCCGGAATCACCGTTTTAAAACTTATACATACAAGTGTACGTTGCATATACAATCATTGCAAGTAGATCTTGATCATAAGTGATCGTACTGATCTTTTACTTATTCACGTAAAGCTTGTCTATCTGATTAAACGGAAATTTGATTTCTAAAAGAACTCAAATTTCCTCTTCAAAACTTCTTTATAAAATAATTTATTACATATATAAGAAAATCATATATAAGAAAATAAAATTTGATTAGAATACTACCTGAAGTTGCATCCTTCGCTGCCACCGTATCTTGAACTGTCATACTGAAGCCTCCTGTGGTTGGTTCTATTATTCCGTCGTTGCCAATGTCCGGCTGCCTTTTCCCTTATTCACATTTCTTGCCTCCCTTATCCTTCTTGGATAGTCTTTCACCTTATGCTCCATTGATTCACAAATAAAATATCCACTATACATTCTCGGATTGGGGCAGTTGGGAGAGATATGTCCCTTCTGCCCACACTTATAACATGCAAACTTACCTTTAAGACACTCTCCCGAGTGATTCTTTCCGAAATTTCTACACTGTAGAGCCTGTTCCTTTCCACCTCCTAGCCTAATTTCGGTAATCCCAAAATTATCATTTTTCCTCTTTCCAGTCCTACTACCACTACTCCCTTTTTCGGCTCTAGTTTGAATTGCCTCCCACCAAAAATTCGTTCCCCCCTTTCATTTTATAGGTGGCAAAAGTTATCTTTTGTCCCTCTATTACCCCAGCTATCCCAAATTCTTCCAAAGGGTCAGTTGATCCTCTAAATCTTGGAGTTCTAACTGTCTTGAAGTCTTTGAAGTTTGCTAATCGATTTTCTAGCTGATTTCCCACGGCTGACATTCCATTCTGCATAGCTTGATCGTCCATATTTTCGCAAAATTCTGTATCGATCTAGTTGTCCTCCAGCTTTGTTGACAGGTTCTTCTGCCCCTTTTAGTTTCATTTTCGTCTTGGCGGCATTATCATAAATTTTTCCTTATTAACTTACATTCTAAGCCTTATCATATACGTTTAACATATGACGCAAAATTTCCTATTCAAACAGTCATGTACTCAAAATATTAGTTTTTGAAAACTTTGGTTTACCGTATTAACTAATATTCAGATAAAATTACTATCTTCATACAAACTTATTTCATTAATCTGTCATAGATTCATATTCATAACACCTGACATTCTATAACACATACTTCTTTACACATCTTTCATCCCTATGTGACTACAAAAGTCGAGATTTACAGACTTGACTAATACCAAAAGTTGGGATCATTACATTAAACAGACATACTTCAAATTGAATAGACCTACACCACAGAACCTATACTACTTGTTCACTAAGCCTTTTTCTTGGACAACCTTTCGCCTGATGACCTTCTATCCCACAGATAAAACATGCTCCTAATTTATAGTCGGGACAATACAGAGTGGTATGTCCCTCATAGCCACAAAGGTACCATATTCTTTTCCCTTTCTTCTTATCGGATTTTCCTAAGTCATGGTCTTCTCTCTTTCTTTTCCCCTTCTTGCTCGGAGCTGCACACGATGCGTTGCTTGAGGCTCCCATCTGATTAATTTGGATTTTAAGCTTATCTTGTTCTTCCATTGTTTCTATTAACGCCTGACGCAGTTGACTATTTAATAACTTTTCTATTTCCCACAGCTTTTCCAGAGAAGAAACCTTGTTCCTCGGATCTCGCACCTCTGTTGATGCTTGTTCACTTGACTTTAGTGTCTCGAATCACTATCCGTCGACTCCACCATCTCCTGGATCCGCACTACGTTTTCTAAAATAACCACCTCGTCTGAGTTGTTTTCATTGTGAGCCTATATTTCAGCTATGGGCTTCGATATTAGCTCTGGGGTATGGATTTTTCCTTCTTCATGCTATAACACTACAAGAAAATCAAAGTTATAGCGACGATTCGGCGACCGTCGCTATAGATAAAAAAAACCGTCGCTATAGGATATAGCGACGGTCGTCGACTCGTCGCTATAAATAATCAAAACCTATAGTGACGGTCTTTTTCTTATATAATGACGGCGGTCGGGGCGTCATTGAAAACTCCACAAAAAGCGGCAAGAAGGTTTTTACCGATTGAGGAAAGTGGATATCCGACGACGATGACCGTCGCTATAAAGATTTGGTCAGTGAGATATTGCGCGATCGTGGCGTAGTCGGTATAGGTGAGATTTGGCTATGATCTATTCATCAGAATTGGCCGAAATCGTCGCTATAGTGAGATTTGGTCGAGCTATTGCGATGGTCGCCGGCCAAATCGTCGCTATAGGTGAGATTTGGTCATGAGCTATTGCGCGACGGCCGCCAAATCGTCGCTATATCTTCCCAAAATTTTAAAGAAAATGTTTGTTTCTATGATAATTTTTATTTATTTTACCGTTAAGAAACATAACCACATTCAACCATCCAATCTGAATATAACATTTACAACTAAAAGAATAAACAAAATAAAGTCTATTAATGTATAATATCATCTAAATATACATAACCATCCAAAATACATTACTATGTATCAAAACAATACATAACCAACAACACATTTAACATATTTTTAGTATCACATCTAACAAATTTTCATCAAAATAAGTATTACATATAACAAATTTCCAAAGAAGACGTGACATGTCACAGTCCTCTATAGGATTATTTGATCCGCTAATATCACCATTATCTCCTTCGTATATCGATCCTACAAATTAATTATCAAGTGAACTTGTTAATCCATAAAAACATAATGATAGCCCCAAAAATTTAAGTATAAGTGAAGTGAGAGAGCAACACCGATTGTTGGATCGAGCATTTGGGCCGATGAATTCTTCATAAATTACGTAATAATTGATAATAGTTCATCCACTTTCCTCGCAGATTATCATCTCCTTTTTTCCCGCACCTTTTTCAACTCGACTTTTCAATTCTTGATTCTCACGTTGTACCTCATTATTTATGTCACGAGGCCCCAAGTGTTTGTAGGCGTGGCACCAACTCCACCTTGTCAAGTCTACCGTATCGCTCGGTCCAAGAACTTGTGCAAGTATATCATTCCGTCTCAGTATAACTCGCTTTCACCAATTCGATTCTCGAGTCTTCTTTAACTCAATAATTTTTTCCTGTGAAAATATATAAGGCAAATTATACACAACTTAAATATACAAGGCAACTTAAATATACAAGGCAATTCAACATAACTTAAAGAAGAGTAGCAAATAATGGCAATTCTGCAGAAAAAAAATGGCATCGATCCAGAAGATTCACACATTTGAGGAGGTAGCTAGCCACAACAAAACCAAAGATTCTTTGGCTTGTTGTTTCGGAAAGGTCGATCTCTAATTAGTTTTGATTGATTCTCGATTCTAGATTTTTTTAATCGTGTTTGTGCTTTTTCTTCTTCTAAGTTTGAATTGGTTGACTAATTTTTTTTTGTGCTTTTATTTATACGAGAACTTCACATTACGATTAATGTGGTCATAGATTATTCACAAGTATTCGACGATTTACTATAGGTTTCGAGAATCACCGCTCCTTTGAAATGTCACTTGCATCAATGTAAAATATTTTGTACTTTATTTTCTGCTCAATCACCCTTTCTCGTCTGCAAATCGCCCAACATTACATTTTCTCGTTTGCGGTTATCATATCTCAGAATCTCTCCTTTTGTTGAAGATGGTACTAAAAACTATAGAATCTACAACTACAAGAAGTAATGCTAAAATTGGTTGGTATGACAATCTTGGATTTATCAGATCAAGGATGATCATCAACCATCACTCAAAAATCGTGTTTTGCTTACTTTTCCGTCAAGGTTTTGCATGTAAATTCATGAAAAAATCATGATGAGAAAATTGGCGATGTTGAAAACTCTATGTGACGATCTTTGTCATTCGAATTGTGGGATCCCTATAAAAGCTTGCTGGGAGAAAGGAGGAAAACAACGAAAAAGAACCTGAGAATTTTATTATTTTTTTTGACAAGAAAAATAAATCCTGGATAGCAATCCATATGTTGTTGGCATTTGTCAGTATTTGGATTTTGGATTGAAGGGTTGATCTTACTATGTTATTCAAACATGTATTCTTCATTTATTTCCAAGGGCATAACAAGAGAAGTTAATACAAGAATTCCTGTTAAGAGTTTGGGTTAGAATGGTCGCATTTTACAAGGGCAAGCTTGTTTCATTATGTAAACTCAGTAGTGATATAAACCAACCTTTTGCCATCATAATTCTTGAGCAAATGAAAAGTTCGGACTTATTATGTGGATGATATGGGATCTTGTGAAAACACGAAAATTATATCTTCTACTTATGACTGAAAGCAAAATGAGCATTAATGTAGCTTCATCGATCGATTATTATTCTCGTATTGTACTAAAATTGGGGAGGTATAATCTTTAATGGATGGATGGTTTGTTTGGTCAGTCTTCTTGCAGCTTTATACTTAGCACGTGTTTTATTAGGGCATTTGTTGTGCATGTTATTCTTTGAATAAGGTATATTCACTTTTGGATGTATTTTGATGATAATCTTTTGTAGTTTTCCTCTATTACAGGAAAGAATGGCAAAGAGTTGTGCACTTGGATGTCCTTGGAAAATTTCCAAAGAATCCTGAGAGCATCTTCATCTCAAAGAAGACCACCAATCGAGAAGTGAGCGGACGTAAACCCCATTTTGTTTGCGTCTGAAAAATAGTGGGGATCTCTTTTGCCTGGTATATTTTGTGATCTATTGTTGTCTCGCCTCCTGCTTAAATTTTACACTCTGATGAACTTTTTGGCCAGTATTGACCACGACTATACCGATTGTATAATTTATGTATGCTTTATTTCTAAATTTGGCTAGTGCAATTTGCTTACTCAACTACTTCTATATTACAAATACAAGAAGGTTCCGAGATCCAATCTTTTGACAATCTTGCATCCGAACTCTAAAAATATATAATTAGCATATATGTATTGTGATAACTTATTCTCTTTCCTAAAACATAATAATGCTCTGTGAAGTCAAAGCCACCAAATTGCGGATAGCGGTGAGGTATCGAGAGAGATGGTCACCACAAGAAGCATTCTAAGTTTAATATTTGATTTATTATTATCAAAGTTATGATATATTCATGAAGTCAAGGAAAAGGGAGAAACTAGTAGATTCTTTTAATGATGTTGCTATAATTGTTGAGAACAATCATAGCTCAACAATTCATCGCTTTTCCAAAGTCGCTATCTTCCATATCAATCTTTCCATGTGAAACTAATCTGGACACCAACAATTTACTATCGTAACAATTTGTGTGGGTTTGACATTTGACAAAGTTACTAATTCTATAATACTTTTACGATTTTTCTTTACCAACTATCATGAGGATCAAGTATGTTCATTCTGCGCAAATGTTTTGCAATCGTGATTTAAAACCTAGCAATTTACTGTGGATAAAGAGTTAAAAAAACCCATTGTTTGAGGATTGATAAATCGTACCACATTCGAGGATGCTCCCAGAAATTGAGTTATCACTTGAGTGTGGGATCAGAGTATACATATCTCTGCTCGATCAATCTCTTTTTTATTTATTTGGTACTACAAATAAAACAAAAATAGTTCATAATTAATAATAATACTCTATTTATAAAAGTCTAATACATGATTAACGATAAAAATATTGAAATAACATCAAATATTACCAATTCATGCTTCTTTTTTGGAATTGATTTAGTGCCCAATGTATGACCTACCAACAATTTTTTCCGATTTTCACAATTTTTGTTGCTATATCCTGCATTGTATGTATTTATAAATTAATAATAATATATAACAATAAGTAAGAATTGATAATACATAAATTAGAATAAAACAACTGACACATGCATTATCGGTTAGCCAATAATCAACCAACGCACCCATTGATTAGGATTTACTCGATCATTGTTGATAGTATTCGCCATCGATTTGGCACTACCACCGTGCACAAAATTATTACTCTTTAAGTTAGACTTCCAATCTCTCCACCTATTGTTCATGATAGTCACCGCTTTCTCTTAGCATCAAGGTGATCTGTGGTAAATCGTTTCTACAACAAACAAATTTACACATATATTAGTTTGTTTCAATGTGCTTAATGTCAAATTCTATAAAATGGTATGATTAATAACCCGAATTTCATCCCAAGCCCTCATCGTGTTAGCCTCTCATCGTATTGGACCATGTTGAGTACTTATTGGAAAAATTCTCCATCATGAAGCAAGACACCCGAGAAAAGTGGTTAACTTATCGGCCTCTCCCCAACAAAGTGACCATTTGCATCATAAATTACTTTTTGGGTGCATCGATATTTGACCATAATTTTGCTCCCATCGTTGGTCCACGCTTCCTCTTAGGTCGAGAACCTAAAAGAGAGAAAGAATCAAGAACTATGTATTGAACAAAAGATGAATTGAATATATAAACCTTCATGATTACAACTCGTGTGTCTAATTTCTATGTCTCATTTTGTTCGATCAACTACTCATATAATTACTTGTGGTCATACATATTTATGTAATGATTCATACTATATATTTATTATGAATTAAAATAAATATATAATATCTTTATTATTCAATATAAAAATCAATAATATGACGAGTCCCCCCTTCCTACACATTTTCGAGGAGGATTACCAAAGTTAAAGTCCGTGGAGTCCCATATACATTTATTCCTTGGGGTTCAAAGACTTCCACTTACAAAATTTTATAATCTACAAGTTATATAAGCACATTATTAGCTCACTAGATGAAGGATGAAGTATGAACTAAAATTTGGATAGCAAGATTTTAAAACCATGAAGTAAAATATACATAATACAACTTTATATAGATGCTCAAACTATAAAAACTTACGAGTCAGCAAGGACATTTAATCAAATTAAGGTTCTGAAAGAAAGCACAACACCAAGTTAATTCTCATGACAATGCAAGTATAAGTGTAGATATATGCATGGTACCTTCAACATTCTCATGAATACTTTCCTCCTCTACATGTGGTTCATCTAAGATGGATCTCATTATCATTAATTTCCCGCCATTGGAGCAGCTTAGCACGAGATCTAGACGTTATTATTAGAAGCCATTAAAGCAACCCGAGAAACAAAAATATGAATGTGACACTTTCGTGAAAAGTTATTAGTTAAATCTAATGAAATGAAGAGAGCTTTCACAAGAAATGTCCATGTTCTAATAAGTTATAAAATTGTTTGAAATTTTACTACATTAAGACTTCATTTATTTTAAAGGACGATATAAAAAATATATAGAGGCCATTGTTCCATGGTTTCTTTAATAGAGTTTCTGGCGATAAAATATCACACATAATTGAAAGAGGTTTATATGTAGAAGGGCATACAAACATATATAAAGCTCTTCACACGCATATAGAATGAGCGCCTTCCTATTGATGTTGTCTTCCTATTGATGATTATTGACAAAGTGAAAATCATATAAATGTTGACAACTAACACGAATAACGCTTTTGGAAGTACTATAATCCTCTTTTCCTTAGTTTGTCAAGATATTAAAGGCTTGAATAATGTTATTTTGCTTCTATACAAATTCTTTCTATGTTTTCCTATTTTTAGCTTTCCATGACTTACATTAAGTACTTGGTTAGTGAAGATTTTACTTTTCTAATTTCTACTAATCTTTTCATTTTCTTAGTTTAGGACACTATCGATGTAAGAAAGTCGTCTCATTTCAAGAGAGCAATCGGCGAACAGTTCAAAGTTAACTCCAAATTCTGCAGATAAGTCGTGAGAGAGATGGGCTGCTAGAAGAGTAATAGAATAAGTTTTCAAAAGAAGAAGAAAATAGTAGCCAAATCCCATCAACTGGTTAACAACCATTTAGATTTTGTGTGAATCAAAGGAAGAAAAGATAGAGAAATATACAAGAATGTAATTAATATTTTCACAAGTGGCATTATTATTTTTGCTTCTAAAAATATCATTTCGTTATAAAAAGAAATTCCATCCCCGGGAGGCTGCCAAACTTCAGGAGGGTCCCCATAAGAACTGGTTATATTAATTCTCCTTTTATTCTTACTAAAACCCTGAGAACACATGGGATTATATATCGTAACACATGTCGACTAATTCGCCTCGAAGGGATACGGGTTTGAAAGAGGTGAGATGATAAGAAGACGTTAGGATGCTTTTCTTTTTGTAATGCAAAGATATTTAACTGCCTTCACTTCGTTAATCTCTTTTGTTTATGATTGTCATTTGCTCGTTGGCTTGATTTGGCTTAATAATTTAGGGGTCAGACATTGGTAATTATTTTAGACAAAAATAGATTGGCAAAAGCCATCCCCATAACTTGGCAGAGGCCATATCTTAATCAAGTCTACCACACGCTACATTACAATACACAAAATCATTTTAGAAAATACATACAAAGCTAAAAGCGATACTAGCTATGAAACACGGTGTGACATATCACTCAAAACAAGTTAAATATCACTCAAAACAAGTTAAACATATCACTCAACATATCACAAAATCATTTTAGGGCTTGTTAGATGGAGGAGAGAAATAGAGGAAATCATAACTTAGGGTTAAATATAAATCGAAGCCCTAAATTACCTCGCTATTACCTCGCCTCCTCGTTATTACCTCGCCCCCCTATGAGATCGAGTGGTGAGATGAAGCCGGACGGAGAGATCGATCGACAGAGACGGCCGAAACGAGAGATCATTCGACCGAGAGATGAATCCGGATGGAGAGATCGAGTGACCGAGATGAAGCCGAGACGGAGAGATCGACCGATCGAGATGAAGTTTGAATGGAGAGATCGATGAGATGAAGTAATATTATCTCGCCTCCCTTATGAAAGTTATGACCCTCGTTAAAATTCCCAAAAAATTCCTATACCGACGGCCCAAACCATGACCCTCGTAATAGACTACCATCGAGGAGGCTATACCGACGGCCGACTTTGGCATCGTCATTATTTATGTCTATAGCGACGGTTCCGTCCCGACCGTCGCTAAATCCCGTCGCTATAGATTGATTTTCTAGTAGTGTAAGCATATAACAAGCCTTTTCCATCAGACATCCACACACATAAATCATCCTGATTAGAATATAGTATATACACACAGCAAATAATAGTTTTATATAAGTTATCTTTTATTTTATTTGACAATGAACTTATTCAATTCATCTCTTTTTAAACTCTATATAAGTTATTTACATTTTCAACGTTTCCCTCTGTTCAAAGGTTATAGCCTAAGGTCTATCCCACCTAAGGTTTCTAACCCTAAAGCTCTTATACCAACCTGTAAAGCCCCCAAACCCGGGTACTTGAAACCCAAACTCGGTGCTTCACGATACCATTTCTATGAGCATAATAATACTACTAATAATAACAATAATATAAATATTAAACTTAATTTACATAATTATCAGAGTCTATTCCCAAGTACGCAACCTCTAATACATTCATTACATGATAATAATAATAATAATATATATCATCATTATCATCATAAAGCAAACTATTACATAATATATCATAAAAACTCATTCAGCAACCTTCTCTTTTCCTTTATTCTTAGCCAAACCTTTTGCTTGTTCACACTTAGCTGAAAACATTTAAATTAAGCAAGGATGAGTATTTGAGTGCCCAGCAAGTAATAGCAATTATATATATAGGCTGAAAGAATTTAAATGTTTTCTTTATACTACCCTTCTACAACAAATCAATAGTTGTGAAGTAATTCTGAACCAATAATAATATCATATCAACCCTCTCTCAACTTTTTAAAACTACGTACTGACTATAAATAGGGTTAAGGGGACATACAACGAACATTGTTTTCATTTTCGAAAAGGTTAAAAACAGAACTTCATCTGTAAACCGTCATAACTTACGGGTACGAGGGTGTACATCCCATGGACCTTGTATTGATCAATACTACATAACAACAACGATATTATCGTTCACTTTGGCTGCCTTGGGCAAATAAAAATTTTCCCATGAATGGGATGTTCATACCTGTTGAGGTTCCAAACAAAAGCAATTCGGTTGGATAATGGTAGGTTTTATATTGTTTAACATCTATAATTCAACATATATATATATATATATATATATATATATATATATATATATATATATATACGGGTAATTGACAAAGGTGTATCAACATGTGGTTAAATGCAATGATTATCCAAGTGGGGACACTTGTATAACCATTTATAGAAATTAACGAATAGAATATATATCTGAATTATCATATACTAACATTTTGATAATCAATGAGCGTATATAATATAGGGTTAATAATATGTACAGTAATAATATAATTCTGAAACATTCTTACTCATGTCCATTGCATAAAGAAAATGCAAAGGTAAGATACTTGCCTGATGCGATGCTTACAATACAAAACTTAGTTTTATCTTTTATGTAATCACCTATCATTAATCAGGTCATTCGTTCGATTAAAACAATATACTATAACACATAGTACTGCATTTCATAGTCAGCACATAACCTAATCACATTGTTACACATATTCAACAGTCATTGGATCACAAACAAACATTAATACAGTCAAAATATCTAAGTCTGTAAACAATTTACGAACTATGCTTAAGATACCGACAAATTTTATCGGGTAATTATCGAGTCTAAGACTCTATTTTGTAACTCAATATTTATAAATATCAGTCATATTATTTTTAAATGACTTACAATAATTTTTAAACAATTATTATAATTTATCATAAATTTTCAAACACTGAAATCATTATCAAATGATTTAAATATCAAACAATTCTATTATCATTAATATTAAACTATTAATAAAACCATTGCCAAAATATTAAAGCTATTTATAACAACTTAGAATATTTTAAAAGTATTAATATTACCCTTAAATGATTTTTAAAACATTTAAAATCATTTTAAATAATTACCATTAATATTAAAATATTAATGTACTATTTATCCAATATTAAAAGTCATTAATTATAACTTAAAATATTTTCAATTCATTTATATTCTATTTAAATGATTTTAAATCAATAAAACCATTTTAAAAATATTTATTTAATATAATTATTAAATATATTTAATATCATTAAAGTTAAATAAATATCATTAATATTAAATTATTAATGAAATTATCCTTTAAATATTAATGAGATATATTTTATAACTTAAAATATCTTTCAACACTTTATTTTTTCATTTAAAATGATTTTTATAATATTAAAATCATTTTTAAACTAATTATTTAATATAATTATTAAATAACCTTAATATCATCAATAATAATTAATTAATGAAATTCACCTTTAAATATTGAAAGTTATATTTTATAACTAAAAATATTTTTAAATACCTTATTATTATTTAAAATGATTTTTAATATAATAAAATAATTTTTAATCTATTTATTTATTTAATTCATTTCTTAAATAACTAAATTATCATTAATATTAAATAATTAATGAAATTCATCATAAAATATTAAAAGTCATTAAAAATAACTTAAAATATTTTCTTATTCCAAAATATAATTTTAAATGATTTTCAAGTATAAAATCATTTTTAAATAATTTATTTAATATAATTATTAAATAAATTAAATACCTTTAATATTCCAAAAATATTAAATATTTGTGAAATATATCCAAAATAATTAAAATATAATTTTCGGACTTAAAAATAATTTTTAGTAATTTATTTTATATTTTTAATAATTAAAAACTAATTTTCTATAATTATTTAATGAAAATATAATTTTTATAAATAAACTGTCGCTAAAGACCACCTATAGCGACAGAACCGTCGCTGTAGGTGTTCTTCGTGTTCTTCATGCAAACCCAGATCTTCAAGCCAGTTACCGAGTGGGTGGGTTTGACCAAGTGTAAATCAGTGTGTGTTGTGTTTCTGGACTTGTTTTTGGTCAGATCTGGTAGAGCTAATGTAAGACTACAAGATCCAGCAACAAACATGTTCATATCATGCATCAAATGAAAGATCTAAGCCATCAAAGTGGCTGTCAGAGGTTGTTCTTCATTTCTGGGTTGCCCAGAAATGAAGAACAGATCGTGGGGCTCACTTTGGACTCCCACTACATTCTGATCGTGTATTGTTTTTATGATCTATAAGCTGCAGTGTGTAGCCAGTATGTAGGACTACAGATTCATTACAAAATATCACAATAACAACAAAATATTAAGCAAATACAAGCCGGTCAAAGGCTGTCAGAAAATCGTTCAAATGTTTTCTGGGTTTGCCCAGAAAACAGCCATCGTGATCTTTTTGCCTACTTTGACCGGGCACTGAAGTCAGCCTACTTGACATTTAGGAGATGTTAAGGCATAATATAGTAGTACTTATACTCAGCTACAACTTGGTTACAAAAACAAACACAAATAATCAACAACTTGCAAGATCTGTGCCTTTAAACTTCCTGTCAGAACGATCTGGGCCTGTTCTTGACTGCCCAGATTCCTTCCGGTCAATGCCGGTCAACGGTGTTTGACCGTTAATAACTTCTATTCTAGACATCAAATGACCCAGATTCTTTTTGCAGATTAAAGACAACATGTCAGGCTACAAATAAAAACTTAAAAACAACAAAAAACATAAACGAACAAGAATCTGTGGGCACTGACATTCATTGTTAAACCACAGATTGAATTTTTCTAGATTTTTGAAAATCATCAATTTGAAGACTTAGATGTTATGGATCTGTATAATACCAACCCAGATCATCATAATACACTATATACAACATGTTTTAACAATAAAAACTAACATTTAACATGGATGTCAAGATCAGATTAAAGCTAGGGTTTTATACCTTTAAATGAACAAGATCTGATTTCTTGGCTACTGATTAATGATATGTGTTAGTGGGGCTTGGATATATGCCTGATATGCTACCAAATTTCGTTGGTTTAAGAGAGAGAGAGTCTAGGTTGAGAGTTGAAAAAAATGAGCTAACAAATGGCTTATTCTCTCGTTTTAATCTATTTATAGAAGTCTAGCAAATGTAGGATTTAACTATTAACCCCCATACTTTTGTTATCCCATGGATATATGACTACACCTTATCTCTTCAATTAGCCTAATCATGTTGTTAAGGGTGCTTAATATATTTTCAACCAATGGGAGCTTGACACCTATGTACTTGATGTAAGAGTTGCTATATAAGGCAGCTTGATTAGCATAATTTGTTACCTTAAAAGGCCTATTGTGGCCAGCTATGCATATACTCTCTAATTCTTTATTTAGCTATTATTTTAATGCATAAATTAGGTAAATCAAAGGTCTAAAATACCCTTAATTATGTGGGCTAAGTTTGGGCTTGAATTTGATTTCTTTTGGGCTTCTCCCATAATTGTTTTGGGCCATGTAATAATCATAATCTAACAAATTAAATATGTTACCCAAATTGTTTATTTAGGGTTTAAAATAAAATATAATTAGTTTGTAAAATTTATAATTAGGGTTTTCTTAATTTGATTAGGGTTCTAATCGTACATGAACATTAGGGTTTATTATATAATAATAATAATTATCCTTGCTAATTTAGCAATTAGGGTATATAATTTTTTGGTAACTAGGGTTACCAAATCACAATTAGGGTTCATACTTAATAATTAGGATTTCAAGAAATATATATATATATATATATATATATATATATAAAATGCTAATTAGGGTTGACTTAGTTAATCACAAAATCATACAACACAATTATATAATAGTCTTGAACTCACAATTGAGTTTCAAATTAGGGTTTCCACAAAGAAAACTAGGGTTTGACATAATAAACCATAACCCACCAATCATTGTCGACATACATACATCAAGATATAATTATAGCAATGAAAATCAAAATATAAATAATATTATATTATTATTCTCATTCCTTGATCAAAATCCAAAATTAGGGTTTGGATTCCATATCTTATTTATCTTCCATACTTAATATTTTTAATTAAGTTAAGATAATTAACTTAATAATCAACAAAATTCATATAATAAAATAATTATTATAATAATTCTAGAAATCTTTTCATATATTATATAAATACTACATGATTATATTTTCATGAAAAATAATTAATAAAAACATTTCTGCTATAAAATTAATTATTATAAGAATATAATTTATAATAATCAATAATTCTAAAATAAAATTATTTAAAATCATTCATGTAATAAATATATCACATAAACACATACACACATTATCTTGGCACATATTCCCCATATTTAAAATAAAAAAAATTTATACGCAGAATTTCTAATTTATTTGTATAGAAAATATCGGGTTGTTACAATAGCACATACTGCTTTAAACATCCGCTATCCCTTTGTGACACGAAAGTCGAGAATCGCTGCCACAACTTATACAAAAGTTGAGAATATGACATTACACACATATACTTATCATATACGGATCTTAGAATCATATATATTCACATAACACTAATACTACTTATTTCATATGCCTTCACTAAGGATCAATTGCTTAGCATTCTATATATTCATATTATCCTCAATAATCCATTATCACATAACTATACCAAGTTCGTCAAACTTACCACACATTATAAGTTCAGGAACATACCACAATCATATGAGTTTATGAACTTTTTCTAGTCAGACCATTGGCGTCCATATGCTGAGGGATTCAAAAATTTCATATAATTATGAGTCATGAACTTACCATAAGTATGAGTTTTAAGAACTCGATCTTAACCTTATATTCTCTAACTATATTCTACATATCAGTTATACTATTGTTTCTGGGTCCGGTAATACCTTTTTCAATATAATCACCTCATTAGGGTTGCTTTCAAAGTGAGCCTTTATTTGAGTTATTTACTTTGATATTGGCTCAGTTATTGAGGTTGAATCCTTCTTTATGATCTGAGGGTATCCTAATTCTTTTCCATATGACATCTACACACCTAAATTGTCTTGATTAGCACGTAGTATATACACACATCAATTAATAATTTTATACAAGTTATCTTTTATTTTGCTTAACGATGAATTTATTCAATTCATCTCCTTTTAAACTCTAAATGAGTTATTTATATTTTCAACGTTTCTTTTGTTCTAAGGTTATAGCCTAAGGTCTATCACACCAAAGGTTTCTAACCCTAAAGCTTTGATACCAACTTATGACTCCCCCAAATTCAGGTACTTGAAACCCAAACTCGGTGCTTCACGATACCATTTCTATGAGAGAAATAATACTAATAATAATAACAATAATATAAATATCAAATTTAATTTACATATATCAAAGTCTAATCCCAGGTACGCAATTGTTGGGTAAAATCTAATTACGCACAACACGTAAGTATACGTGGTCAACAAGTAATAAAGTGAAAGTAGAGTATCGTTCCCACAGAGAATTAGTTACAAGAATTACCAAGTACTAACCTATAACCAATTTAATCTTATTTAAATAAATGATTTAATATTTTAAATTAAAATAATTAATTAAACTATTACTAACTATCCCTATAATGAAACAAGATAATGAAGACTCGAGATTATAAACGCACTTATTGTTTCATTTAAGTCAACACACTTTCTGTTAAGCCAAGTTATCTATACTGGATTGTTAATCAAGAACACGAAAGTAAAATAAGGCCATCTCAATGCACAATACTCATATCAAATCAAATCCACAGATGATAGAATCAAATTGAACACCCTAATTAATTAAAATTAACTAAGTCTGTCGCTAAAGCCTTTGACGACAGTAAGTGTCGCCTTAGGTGTTCTTGAGAAATCCAGACCTTCAAAGTCAGTTATCGAGTTAGCTTGTTTGACCATGATTAATTTCGAACCTATGATGTTTATGGGTGTTCTAGAGCTTTGATCTTGTAGTACTGATGTAGTACTACAAGAATCAACAATAAACTGGGTCAAATAACATCACAATAGAAAGTTATAAGCCTGCAAACTAGATGTCAGAAGTGTTCATCATGTTTATAAGCTGCCTAGAAAATCTAGTCATGGCCGGTCAACGCTTTTCATGGCCTTATATTATGAAATCTGTTCATGGTAAAGGTGTTCTAGACGTCGGGCTGTGTACTATTAGGGTCCATGAATCAAGCACGTATCAGGTTTAAAAATCATCAAGCTAAAAGATCTAGGCCTCAAAAAATCGTGTCAGAGATTGTTCTTCATTTCTGGGTTTTCCAAAAATGAAGAACAGAACGAGGGTTCTACTTTGGATCCTTATATCTCACTTTCTGAGTTTGCTTTTTGTGATCTATTAGTTCCAGGTTGTAGACAACATGTAATACTACAAATCTAGTATATAAAACACATATAACAACAATGGATCAAGTAGATCTAAGTCGGTCAAAGGCTGTTAGAGATAATGGTCACACTACAAAAAAATGGGCCTTTAGCAATGATTTTTTAGGCAACAACTTTATAAGTCGTTGCTAAAAGTATATGTTTAGCAACGAAATTTGTCCTTCATTGCAGATTGTGTCAGGCTTTCACTTTTTACAACAAAATTCATAAGTCGTTGCAAAATTTCGTTGCTAATTCATTGGTAGGAAAAAATTTCATTAGAAATTCGTTGCAAAAATTTTGGCCACTTGCTTTCCCGTCATCGTGGGCAACGAAAGTTTTTTTGTTGCTAAAAATGGGGCTTTAGCAAAGATTTTTCAGGCAAAGTCGTTGCTAAAAGTGTATGCTTAGCAACGAAACTTGTCCTTCGTTGCAGATTGTGTCAGGCTTTCACTTTTTTTTCAACGAAATTCATAAGTAGTTGCAAAATTTGGAAACAAAATTCGTTAGAAATTCATTGCAAAATTTCTAACCACTGATTTCTCCTCATCGTAAGTAAAACGAAAGTTTTTTTGTTGCTATATTTAGTTACCTAATATGGACCACATTCATTTGGCAACAATTTTTATTTTCATTGCATATTTTATACAACTTTTTGCAACGACTATTAAAATGTTGCCTTAAAATAATAATAATAAATACTAATCCTTGCAAAATAAAAGCAACTAGGCCTAGGTGCTTGGGTGGTCATTGGATTAATATTCCAAACTGGAGGTTTTGAGTTCGAATCTGTACATCAAGATATTTTTTGGGTTAAAGTTCAATATTCGCCATGTATTGGCCATCCACACATATATATGTATATATATATATATATATATATATATATATATATATATATATATAGAGAGAGAGAGAGAGAGAGAGAGTCCGGATCCTAGACGTTCTTAAATTGCGGACCATTTATTTTTTTTAAAACAACTAAAAAAAAGTTTAAAATTTTATGGAACTAATTTTTTTTTTTATAATACAGTGTTTTTTACATGATTTGGATACATATAACAAAATAGGTTTTATGTATCTAAATCACGCCTAAAAACATCAGTATTACATAAAATATTAAACTTTTTTAGTTGTTTTAAAAAAAAAAAAAAAAAAATTAATAAAAATAATTTAGCATTTTAAGAAAATGCGACTCCATACACTGATCTCCTATATATATATATATATATATATATATATATATATACACACACATACATATTCTTTTCAAATTTTTTATCAAACTAAATAAAATACTACATAAATCTCAACATTAAACTAAATATATATAAAGTAACTATGAATATTTTTATAAATATATATATATATATATATATATATATATATATATATATATATATATGTAAACAAATATTCATAGAAATATTCATATTTAGATATGAATATTTGTTATAAATATTTATATGAATATTTAGAGATAAATTTATATATATATATATATATATATATAAAAATATTCATAGTTACTTTATATATATTTAGTTTAATGTGGAGATTTAAGATGTGTATATATATAGATGGTAATAGAATTTATCTAATAGACAAAAAATATAATATAAGAAGCAAAAATATCACAGCTAGGTTTTGAACCTAAGACCTATGGGTTATTGGGCCATTAAGCTACCACTAAGTCATTCTAATTTATTAGTTAACTAAACTATCGCCATAACTATTAGCGGTAGACAGTGTAACACATGAGCAAATGAGGGGCAAATGAGTAATTTCTCATATCGCTACAGCTTGTAACGGTAGGGGAAAATCCATTTCAATCTGTGTCATCCAATGTTGCGATCAACAGTATAAATTCATAAAATTTGCAAAGAAGATTCTTTTTGTGAAATAGAGTGAGTAATATTTATGATTATAATGTCTAATTTAAATTAATTCCCATAGTTTTAAATTTTACAATTTTGAAATCTATTTCAAAAAGAAAAAATGAAACTCATCCAGTGAAATGAGAAAAATATTATTTATTAAGAATATATATTTTTTTAAATATGCAAAAAAAGTATCTAAGATATATACAAAAAAATTCAAAGCCCCTAAGAGCGTGGACCCCACAACCCCAATGTAGGTCCGCCCATCATTCAAAATAATAATAATAGTAATAATAATAATATTAAGAAAAATAATAATTGTTCTTTCAAAATAATAATAATAATAGCAATAATAATAATAAATTATAAATAATTTTTATGATATAATAATTATTTAAAATTCAATGTCACACATATTATTACTAACTGTGAGATACATATATAAATACACACACACACACACACACACATAAAAGCTTATATATATATACATATATATTTATTTATTATTCCATCTATAGCACAATTACTGTGTCCTAAATTATGTTGCTGAGGTGATTGTAGTTTGTGTATTTATTGAAGGGGAGAAAGAGGTATATAAAGTGTTTATGACCAATGTTTTTTTTCATGTTGTGCTAGATTGATAGGATGGGAATTGATTAGTTATAGCCTTTAAACTTTTCTCTTTTTGGGATAAAATAATATTAATCCAACTTTATGTCTATTATTTGGTGTAGCAATGGATCGATCTTGTGCAGTATACTGGATTACAGGCTAAGAAGAGTGAACCATCCTCTGACCAAACTCCAGATTCTTCTAATACTGTTACATTGGGTTAAAACACTCCAGAAGATACCAATATTGATGAAATCAACAAACGGTGAGATCTTAATCTTGCAGTCATTCTGTGTTCATATATCTCCCGGGATGCTCTGTAAGGAGATCATTAAATTTTACATGTTTTGTATGGTTTTCCTGTGGCTTAAAATTGTATTACATTCATTATATATCTTCCAAATTCTAGTGAGCATACAACGTAGGGACTAGATTAATCTGTTGAGGAGATATATTAAAGTTTTGTTTCTTCCACGTCTCTATGTGCATGGCTATTGATTAGTGAGCCACAGTTCTAGAATTGTCACTAGCAGCTTTTTTTTTGTTCTGTCAGTGTGGTCTTGCTATTTCTTGAACGCCCTCTAAGGCTAAATTATGCTCTATTTATTGATGTTTAGTTTAATAATCTTTCGTGTATACTCACTTGACAGTGTGATTTACTTAATATGCCTGTTGTCGTCAACTATGTATCAAATTGCATGCTATTTGTCCAGATTTAGTAATTTTGAGTTTGTCAAAATAAAAATCAAGGACCGTGTAAATAGGCATACAGAACTGTGTGCCAAGTGTAATAGAAGATTTAGTTTTTTTTTTCACATAATAGTTACTTCAAAGTTGGACATACAGAGTGTGTGTATCTTTGTCATAGTTGTTGTAATCTTATACACGCACATTGCACATTGTACCAACTTGTGTATGTTTGTCAAACTAGTATGTATTTCATGTTATCTTGTTTAAGGCATTTTATTTAGTCAGTTGAAGGACTCTGGAATCTTTCTACATGCTCAACCATTTAATAAATATTGTGGGTAGTCTGTTGGTTTAATAATATTAGTACAACGTAGCAACTCTATTGTCTTTGTGCATTGATTTTGGCATTAGGTGCCTCTGGTGACCTATTTGCTTCATTTTCCTGACTTGCTATTATTTTTAAATATGTGCATGAAGACTGCTTCTATGACCTACCTTACAATACTGGGTATCAAATTTTCATGCTACATTTACGGAAGACAAGGGACGAAATTATGAAGTGTACTCTCTCTCTATATGTAGATATTTACATTGATTGAAGAACCGTGGTAGCTTTAGATAGTTTATTTTAAAGATAATGAATGATTATATAGTGGATGATTTTATTAAGTTAATAATATTTTAGTTTTTTTTATGTTTATGCCATTATTTGCTATGGGGACATTGAGCCGGCCAAGTACACAAAAAGAATGTCAAATTTTGATTTGGCAACAATATAATTCGTTACCAAAGCATTGAACAAGTTTTAATATAGCAACAATTTTTATATACATTTAGCAACAAATTTTCATTGCTAATGGCATTAAAAATATAATATTTGGCAACAGAAAATTAACCTAATAACAACGGAGAGGATATTGTTGCTAATACTAACATAAAAGGCAACATTTTTTATCGTTGCAAATCATATCAAATTTCGTTGCACATATAAAGAAACAGTAACATATAATGTCGTTGCTAATCTACGACTTTTCGTTATTATTGAAAAATAACCAAAGAACAAACATTTTCGTTCTTTGATTCAAAGATAATGTCGTTACAAATAATATAATTAGCAATGAAAATCGTTGCTAAAAAGTTTACATTTCGCAACAAAAGCAAGCTTAGGCAACAATTTTCATAATTTACCGCAACGAAAAATATCATTGCAAAATGGTGTCAATTGCAACGAAAATGCATGATCGTTGCAAAAAAAAAAAGAGTTCATTTCGTTGCCAATTAGTAGGCTTTTGCAACAAAAAGGGGTTTTTAGCAACGAAATTTTAATTATTCTGCAATAATACATTTTGTTGCTAAAGGATCGATGTTTCTGTACGAAAGTGAAATTTCGTTGCAAAATGTATTACTTTTGGCAGCGAAAAAAAAAGGTTCGTTGCGGAACAATTAGCAACGCTCATTGCGCAACGAAAGATGCAACGACATTAAAGTCATTGCCAAAACTCTTTTGCAACGAAATTTGACACCTTTAGCAACGAAAATTGGTTTTTGCTGAAGCCCTATTTTTTTGTAGTGTCATAGGTTTTCTGGGTTGCCCAGAAAACCGAATTCGTTTTCACCTTACTTACTTTAACAAGTCACTACGTTAAATCCATTTGATGTTTAGGAGATTTTAATGCACAAATATGAAGTCCATAAAACATAATACAATTCTATTACAACAAAAAGAACAAACATAACAAACAACTGAAAGATCCGAGGGTATGAACATGTTGTCATGCTGTTCTGGGCATATTATGGGTTTTTTAGATTTTAGAAAGTTATGGTCGGTCAACGAATTTTGACCATGATTATCTGACATTCTAAGCATGATCTGGTCCTGCTATAAGTTCTAGATTACAGACCTCATAGCACACTACATGATCAAACCTTTAAACAACAAATTACATAAATAGGATGAGATCTAGATGGTTTAACATTCATTGTCAAACATCAAAAACAAAATTTTCCATTTGTTGTAAAACATCAAATCCGAGCCTCTAAATGTTATGGATCTAACATCTAGCAACCCAGATCATCTATGAACACTATAAACAACATGTTTTCACATTAAATCATAACATCTAACATAGGTTTCAAGATCAGATTTGATTTAGGGTTCATACCTTACTATGAACAAATTCTTTATTCCATGCTTATGATCTGTTAAAGGAGATGGTGGGGCTTGTTTCTGAGACTGATATACCTTATATTTTTGGAGGTTTGGGAGAGAGAAAAGTTGTTTGAGAGTTAGATAGCCAAATGAACAATTTTAGTAACTTTCTCTCTCTTAATCTATATGTATATCTTGTATGCAATGAACTTGGATAGTAATGGCTAATGTGCTGGTGTTTCTTAGCCCCTAGCTTAGACTAGGTTGATGACTTGCCAAGATTGGGCAATATTTGCTAGCAATAATTTCAAGAATGGGACAAAAAAGGGTACTTTGGTCAATTGTCTTTCAATTTTAATGGTATTCTTGTCCATGGTACTTAAATCTAGGGGTTAATCACTAGATTTTAAACCTTAAGGTTTTCCAAATAATTTCTAGGGTTTGAAAAATTAAAATTCAAGTTTAATAAAATTTTAATTAAAACACACTAATTAAAATTAGGGTTTTAAATAGAAAATTAGGGTTTAAATAATTAGGGTTCCTTAATATCATTAGGGTTCCCAAATTAACAATTCAATTTACTAAAATAATAATTAGGCTTTCTAATTTTAGCAATTAGGGTTCCTAATTAGCAAATTAGGGTTTTTAATTTTAAATAGGGTTTTCCAAATTAATATTAAATAGGGGTTTCCCTAATAAATAAAAATCCTATAATATGAAACATAATTTATATAACACAATTTCTGACCGATCTTAAATTCCAGTTTTGAGTTTCCAATTATGGTTTATGACAGTAATACTAGGGTTTGTCGTGATACACCATAAATGACTAACCATTGTCAGTTTACATATACAGTATATATTTATAACACTAAAAAATAATATTATATTTATTATAATATTATTATTCTCATTCATTGCTCAAAATCCAAAATTAGGGTTTAGATTCCATATTTGATTTATCTTTCATATATAACATTATTAATTAAGTTAAAATAATTAACTTAAATAATCTGAACAAAAATTCATATAATAAAATAATATAATTATTATAATAATTCTATAATCATTTCATATATTATTTAAATAATATATAATCATATTTTCATAGAAAACAAATAATAAATACATTTCTACTATAAAATTAATTACTATAAGAATATAATTTGTTATGATTAATAATTAAAATTATTTATAATTATTCGTTAATAAATATATTTTCAGTTATCATATATATTACTTGGCACATATTCCCATCATTAAAATAAAATAAAAAATTTATATGAAAAATTTCTTATTTATTTATATAGAAAATATTAGGTTATTACATAGAGAGTACGCCCCCTTTTTCTATAGAGATAGAAAAAATTAGGGTTTGAGTCAATACACATTTCTTCTTGAAAATTCTTCTTCCTTGGTGGATCACCTCTAGAGGCCATACACTTGGGTGGCTAACATTGATCTAAGGAAGGAATCTACCCGGAGATTTAAGGAGATAGCTGAGAAGTAGGAGGTGAACTCGTACCTGAGGAAGCTCGTATCTACAAGGGTATGATTCCATAACTTCTTGTTCTTCGTTTTAATTAATAATATGCATAAAGGATGATCCGGGTAATTGGTTTGTGAAAAATTTTAAAATCTGATTTTATTTTGCTTCCACTTTTTTTTTTTTTTTTTTTTTTTTGCAATTTGATTGATACTTTGATTTTCACAAAACCTTACAAGTTTAACCAAAGAAAAATCATTAAGTTTTGACATGGTTGTTGATGGACAAATTGTAATAGCCCCGATATTTTCCATATAATTAAATCGTAAATTTTATGTAATAATTTTTTTTATTATTATTATTATTTTAAAGGTGGGAATATGTATAAGTTAAAGCTTATGTAATTATGTGATAAATTAAAATTTATTTATTACATGAATAATTACAAATAATATTTTAAGGAATTATTGGTAGTTGTAAATTATATTCATATAATAATTAATTTTATAGTAGAAATGTTTTTATTAATTATTTTCCATTAAAATATGTTTATATATTATTTTAATATTAATAATTGAAATGATTATTAGAATTATTATAATAATTATTTTATTATAAGAATTTATTCATTAGTTTAGTTAATTATTTTAACTTAAATAATAATGCTATATATGCAAGGTAAATCAAATATGTAATCCAAACCCTAATTTTGGATTTTGACTAAGGAATGCGAATAATAATATTATATTAATTATATTTTAGTGATATAAATATGTACTATATGTACGTATTGATAACGATTGGTCAATTATTGTACAGTATTAGAAAACCTAGTATTTCTGTGTTAAATCCTAATTTGAAACTCAAACTGGAGTTTAAGATTGGTCAGAAATTGTGTTAATGGGATTAATGACATGTATTGTATATTTTAATCTTAATTAGGGAAACCCTAATTTTTAGAAACCCTAATTACTAAGCTAGAACCCTAATTGTCAAATTAGTAACCCTAATTTGCTATGTATGAACCCTAATTGCTAGTTTAGCAATCTTAATGTTAATTAGTGAACCTTAAACCTAATTTTCATGTTTATATTATTAGAAAACCTAAACTAATTTAGAAACCCTAATAATTAATTAGAAATTCTAATAGTTAGAAACCCTAATTATTAGAAACCCTAATTTGTGAATTAGAAAACCTAATTGGTAATTTAGTAATTTTAATGTTAATTAGAAAATATTAATCATAATTAGCTAGTCCTAATATGATTATGAAATTTTAATATAATTAGGAAACCCTAATTACAATTTAAAAATCATAATTTTCTAATTTAAAATCTAATTAGAAAATCCTAGAAAATTAGTTTTTAAAAACATTAGGTTTTAACCCTAAGGGTCAAACCTTAAGGGTTAAACCCTAAGGGTTTGCACATGTTACAATTATGCCATTAAATTTAGAAATCAAATGACCATAATGCCCTTTTATCACATTCTTTAAAAGATGGCTTGTAAATCTTGCTAAAATAAGTAGTTGGTGACCAACCCTAGCTCTAGCATATGCTCTATATCTACATTATCAGCCAACAATGATCATTTATGCTATACAAGTTCAATGGATCAAAATATATAAGATTCTAAACTTGTAAGATCTTCAAGATTAGTGTTAATGTTATGATCTTTTATTTAAAGTTGTGTTAGAAGGTGTCATTTAGTGATCCGGGTTGTTAGATCATAGATCTATAACACTTTGATGCTCGAAAATAGCATTTTTAGAAACTATTCTTGAATCTTAAAAAGTTGTCTGACAGCCTAATGTCAAGGCTTCTAGATCTCTATGTGTTTGATGATATGTGTGTTTTATGTTATGGATCTGTTCTATGCCATGAGTATTATGATCTGAAACTAGAAACATGGTCAGATCGTTTGTAGATTGAAAGATATAAGCACTCAAAGAAATCACTGACAGTCGTTTTGCACGGCCTTGATCTTGCTTGTGTTTATGTTTTAGGCCATGTTGTTGTTTGACTTTTGTAGCCTGTCATGTGAACTATATATCCAAGCCCTTAGAGCAAACATATCTTGCACAGAATCATAGATAATCGTGGTCAAACAACCGTTGACCAACTTGTCGGATGAAGATTCTAGGTAACCCAGAAATCTTCAAAGGCATTTCCTGACCAGTACTTTGACCGGCCTAATTCGTCATTTGGTGTTGTTGTTATACCGATCTGATGATGTAGTGTTGTTCATTGACATAAATACTACACAATGGAACCCATAAAACATACAATGTAAGCTTGGAAAGTATATATTAAAGGGCTCAAAGTAGACACTATGAATTGTTCTTCATTTCTGGAAAACCTAAAAATGAATAACAGTCTCTGACAACATGTTTGATGCCTTATATCTTCTTGATGTGATGCATTCTAGCCATGAAACTTGTTCGGGGTTATAATATTGCATAAATACTATAACATGAACTTCATTTCTAAACCAGAAACATAAGGATCAAAGAGTTGTAACTGGTCAAACATACCCATTTGCTAACTAACATGATGTTCTGGACTTTGCTCAAGAACACCTATAGCGACAGTTTCGTCGCTATAGGGCTCTTTAGCAATAGACTAATTACAAAATTATTATTTTTATAAAATAATTAGTATTAAATGGTTTTTAATTATTAAAAATTCATATTAAATTACTAAAAATTATTTTAAAGCCTAAAAATGGGTTTTTAATAATTTTGAATATATTTCATAAATATTTAATATTTTTGGAATATTAATGATATTTAATTTATTTAATTATAATATTAAATACATTATTTAAAAATGATTTTAATACATGAAAAATCATTTAAAAATATATTATTGTATTTAGAAAATATTTTGAGTTATTTTCCATAATTTTAATATTATGTGATGAATTTCATTAATTAATTAATATTATAGGTCATTAATTTATTTAATAACTCATATTAAATAAATTATGGAAAAATAGAATTAATGATTTAAAAATTATATAAAAATGATTTAAGTGTTTGGAAAAATATTTTAAGTTATAAAATATAACTTTTAAAGTAAATTTCATTAATTATTTAATATTAATGATATTTAGATTTATTTAATAATTATGTTAAATAAATTAATTAAAATGATTTTAATATTATAAAAATCATTTTTAATGAAAATAAAGTGTTTAAAAATATTTTCAGTTATAAAAAATATAACTTTTAATATTTAAAGGATAATTTCATTAATAATTTAATATTAATGATATTAGATTTATTTATTAATTGCATTAAATAAATAGTTTAAAATTGATTTTATTAATTTAAAAGTCATTTAAAAAGAATATAAATGAATTAAAAATATTTTAAGTTATAATTAATGACTTTTAATATTTTGATAAATAATGCATTAATATTTAAGTATTAAATTTAATTATTTTAAAATGATTTTAGTGATTTTAACAATCATTTAACTCTAATATTAATAATTCGAAAAATATTTTAAGTTATTATAAATAACTTTAATATTTTGGCAATGGTTTCATTAATAGTTTAATATTAATTGAATAATAATGATAATAGAATTATTTAATATTTAAATCATTTAATAATGATTACGGTGTTTGAAAATCATAATAAATTATAATAATTGTTTAAAAATTATTTAAATCTATGAAAAATAATATGACTGATATTTAAATAGTTTAAATGGATATTAAAATATGGAATAGAGTTTTAGACTCGATAATTACCCGATAAAGTCGTTGGCACACCGAAATGTTTCAGATATTGATCTGGACTTTGATAATTTGACTACATACGTGTTTGTTTGTGATCCAATGACTGCTAAACTTATGTGATAATGTGCTTATGTTATGTGCTGATTGCAAATAACAGTATTGTGTGTTATGATATGTTATTCTAATCGATAGAATGATCTTATTAATGATATGTTTCGGTATAAAAGATAAAACTAAGTTGCGTAATTGTAAGCAGCAAACCTAGCAAGTATCCTACCCTTTGCATTTACTTTATGCAATGGTCATGTGTAAGTCAGTTTCAGAACTTTATTGTTATTGTTATTGTTTATGTATCTATACTTTTGTAGACATGCAAGTTCTTGAATTCTATCCGATCGTTGTTTATCATTACATTATTATTATCTGATCTAGATATATATATATATATATATATATATATATATTATATTATGTTCGTTAATTTCTAAATAATGTTATACAAGTGTTCTCACTTGGATAATTTATTGTATTTAATCACATGTTAATACATACTTTTGGTTTTCAGTATATATACATTGACTTAAAAGCTATCTAAGCTATTTGACTTGGCTAGACATAGATTTAAAAATAGCGTTCAGATAAGTTTTAGATAATTATTCTAGCTAGACGAACATTTGTTAGAACTTGATAGGTTCGAGAATATAACTTAATTATTATTGACAGGTCGATGCCAAATATTTCGGCTAGATCGAAAAAGCAATTAGATATTGAAATCATAAAATTTCGTTGTTTTGATTCACATTCTGGTTATAAGACTGAGAGGAACAACATTTTATTATAAAAGGGGAAATTTTTGGTCGTATATTTGGCCATTACGCGTGTTTAGGTATTATGCATAACATAGGGTATAATTAAGCTGATCACTTATTATACTTGCAGAGGGGTATGAGTTAATCTTTATGGTTATCTGATACACCTGGGTATATCAAAGTAAAACTTTGATAGTTACTCGAGAAGAGAAGTTCAAGATCCTTGGGGATAACTCAACATAAACTCTGGAAAATATTCCACTTTGTTATTGTATATAATTGATTCCTGTTATTCAATTGAATATCAAAAATCGAAAACAAAGTTCGTAGTCTGTCGACTGCTCACCAATTATAGTCAGTACGTAGTTTCAAAATTTGAAATAAAACTGCTATGTTGATTAAAATTGTTTCAGTTTACTTCACAACTGCTGATTCGTTGTAGAAGTTCCTTTCAAAGAAAATATTTACTTCTTTTAGCTAATGTTTATTGTCTGCTATTACTTGCTGGGCACCAAAATGCTCATTCTTGCTTTAAATGTAAATGTTTTCAGCTAAGCGTGTTCAACCTGAAGGTTCAGTCCATAACAAAGGAAAGGGAAAGCTAGCAGAATAAGCTTTAAGGTATCTTATATAATAGTTAGTCTATAATAAGATGATAATATTTATTATCTATCATGTAATGTATTGTAGTAATGGTTGAGAAATTAGGATTAGACTTTGATATATGTAAATTAACTTTGATATTTATATTATTATTATTAGTATTATTCCTCTCATAGAAATGGTATCGTGAATCACCGAGTTCGGGTTTCAAGTACCTGAATTTAGGGGCGTTATAATATGGTATCAGAGCTTTAGGGTTAGAAACCTTAGGTGGGATAGACCTTAGGCTATAACCTTGGAACAGAGGGAAGCATTAAAAATACTAATAACCCATATAGAGTTTAAAAGGTGATGAATTGAATAAATTCATCGTCAAACAAAATAATAGATAACTTATATAAAACTATTATTTACTGTGTGTATATATTATATGCTAATCAAGATAGTTTGTGTGTAGATGTCAGGTGGAAAAGAATTAGGATACCCTCAGATCGTAAAGAAGGAGTAAACCTCAATGCCCGAGCCAATAGCTAAAATAGAGGCTCACTTTGAAAGCAACCCTGATAAGGTGGTTAATTATTGTGGAATTGGTAGTATTGGATCTCGAAATGGTGGTATAGTAGATAGGTAGAGTATAGTTAGAAAATATAAGGTTCAGTGTCAGTTCTTAAAACTCATACTTATGGTAAGTTCATGACTCATAATTATATGAAATATTTTGAACCCCTCAGCGAATGGACGCCAAAGGTCTGACTAGGTTAAGTTCTTAAACTCATATGATTGTGGTCAGTTCATGAACTCATAATGTATGGCAAGTTTGACAAACTTGGTATAGTTATGTGTGAATAAGTTATGGAGGATAATAGAAATATAAAGAACGCTAAGCAATTGATCCTTAGTGAAGGCGTAGAAAATAAGTAGTATTAGTATTACTTGAATATGTATCTGCTATAAGGTATATATGATAAGTATGTCTGTGTAATGTAATAATCTCAACTTTTGAATAAGTTATGGCAGTGATTCTCGAATTTTGTGTCACAAAGGGATAGCGGATGTTTAAAGTAGTATATGCTATGCTATATGGTGTAAAGTACTTAAATTAGTTGGATGAACATGATTCTATTTAATCAGATAATGCCGCCAAGACGAAAATGAACCAAAGGGTAGAAGAATCTGTCAACAATGTTGGAGGACAACCAGACCCGATTCAGAATTTTGCAAATATGGTCGCTCAAGATATGCAGAATGGAATACCAGCCGTGGGAAATCAGCCAGATAATCGATCGACAAACTTCAAAGACTTCAAGGCAGTCAGACCACCAGAATTTAGAGGGACAACTGACCCTATAGAAGCGTTTGTGATAGCTGGGGTAATGTAGGGGCAAAAGACCACTTTTGCCACCTATACGATAAAAGGGAAGGCGATTTTTTAGTGGGAGGCAAATCAAATTAGAAAAGGAGAAGGGAGTAGTGGTGTTAGGACTAGAAAAAGGAAAGAGGGTAATTTCGAGAATACCAAAAATAGGCCAGGAAGTGGAAAGAAACAAGTTGTGCAATGTGGCAACTGCGGGAAGAATAACTCAGGTTAGTGTTTGAAGGGAAAGTTTGTGTGTTATAAGTGTGGGCAGAAGGGACATATCTCTCCTAACTTCCCCAATCCAAGAATATATAGTGGGTGTTTTATTTGTAGATTAATGGAACATAAGGTGAAAGACTGTCCGAAAAGGAGAATGGAGGCAGGAAGCGTGAATACGGGGAAAAACAGTGGGACATTGGCGATAACAGGACCAACTTCAACAAGCAAACCAGTAAATTCAACCACCATAGTCTTGACATTTATGGATCGAGATTCTAGAGATGGCGGTAGGTGATAGAACTCCAGGTATTATTCGTATAACTATTATTTTCTTATACATGATTTTTCTATATATAGTAAATTATTTTATAAAGAAAATTTGAAGGAGGAATTTGAGTTCTATCAGAAATCAAATTTTTGTTTAATCAGATATACAAGCTTTAGGCTAAATATTTAAAGATCAGTCGATCGAATCTGATCGACATCTACTTGAAATAATTGTGTATGCTATGCACCCTTGTATGTATATATTTTGAAACGGTGATTCTGGGGACGAAATCTTTATAAGGGAGGGTGAATGTAATAGCTTGATATTTTTTATATAATTAAATCAAAAATTTTGCGTATAATTTTATTATTATTATTATTTTAAAGGTGGGAATATGTATAAGGTAAAACTTATGAAATTATGTGATAAATTAAAATTTAATTATTACATGAATAATTACAAATAATATTTTTAAGGAATTATTGATAGTTATTGTAAGACCCGAATTTTTTTTAAAAGGAATTTCCTTTATTTATTATTTTGAAATAGTAAGGGTTGATTTGATTAATGTGGATACTTAAGGTTAAATCACGCAAATATTTCAAAATAAGCAAGTGGTTATAAAATATTCATTGTTGCTTTAGGAATATTCGTTTGGTCGTGGAATATTCGCATCGCCGTGGGAATATTCGTATTTACGGCAAGCGACCATGTGTGGGCCCCATAACTGAAAGCGATTGGATGAGGAAAACGACAAATATAAGTTGGTTAAAAATAACTACAGTAGTTGTTACAAGTTAAGATCTGTTGGAATACCCTTGGTTAAAATACGATGAATACGCGTGGTTGCACAAGAAGACACCAGTATTGCATGAAAGATTGTTGAATTATTGATCCTTACGTAAGATGGCACTACTCAATAATTTTCACAAAGAGTTCTTGCTCAATATTTTATTTTATTGATTCAATAATTGTCGCGTTGATATTTTATATTATTGTTGTTCAATAATTGTCACCGCACACAAGATTTCCCATTATCGGATCAATAATTCATATTATTTGAATAATATTATTAGATAACATTATTGGCAATGTCTAAAAAGTTCTGCATAAGGAGAGGTTTGGTCACCTAAATTGCACGCCAAAGAAGAGAGAGATCCTTATTGAAAGCCCCTCTTTCTCGGGAACAACTTTGGTTGTCGTAAATGTGATTCGTAATATTATTTGTGAATAATTAATTATTGATTCATATGATAAAGAAATATTTATTTTATGTGGATATAAATGATGGATTTATTTATGTGGTTATAAATGAAGAAATTATGTTGAGGTGTTTTATCAATATTTTATCTGATTGGAGGTATTAAAAATTAAATCGTGGGTTTTGAGATATATTATGGGGATTATAATTTTAATCCGACCGTTGGATTAATAGTAATTTTTGGGTATGTTATACATACATAAGTTGAGTATATGTCCACAAATTTTGAACCGTTAAAAATGCACGAATGATTTGTTGTGAATTTTAAGAGGTGTCGGATTCGGAAATTAGGTTTATAATTGATTTTGGTGGAAAATTCTAGAATTGAGTGGGCCCCACTTGTGGTTGGTGAAAAAATGTGCTGAATTTTATTTCAAATGTGGTGGGTGGCAATAGTAGCGTAAAAGCCATCGTGTAGGCAGTCAAGTCCGCTTGGCCGGGCTAACATTTTCCTATAAATAGAGGGCTAAGTTAGAATTGAAAATCACACCGTAAACAAAGTTTTCTCTCTTTCTCTCTATATTATTGAGCGTATTTTGTGAGTATTTAGATACTTTGAGAGTTGTTGTTCAAGATAAGTTTCATTCAAAGATCACTTCCGACCTTTCCTTCCGGAATCGATTCTTTGAGGTAAGGGATGTTATTTTCTTCTCAAATGATATTAATTCTTGATATCATTATCTTTGAAATATTGGTTGGTACTTTTATCAAATTTGGAACTTTTTCATGCTCGGGTTACTATTCATGAGTTACTATTCACGAGTTACTTATTCATGAGTTACTATTCACGAGTTACTATTCACGAGTACTATTCATGAAGCGTGAAAATGTTTTTTGTGGAATTTCTATCTTTTGGTGTCGAGTTACTATTCACGATACTCAAGACTATTCACGATATCTGACTATTCACGAATCGGACTATTCACCTAAAAAATGAAAATTTTTCTTTCGCCTCTAAAATATCTATTCGGATACTAGCTTTGATTGTATCCATGTTTTGATCATTCTTGAATTTTACTTCACTATGATTATTTATGAAGTATTTTTGAACTCGGATTGTTTAAAGTACTAATCCATAATATTTGTCATTTTGTTTCACCGGATTCGTTCTTTAAAAGTATTTTCATCATCCTCGGTCTTAAATGATGATAGTATTGAATATCTTTGGCCCATAGTAGTGCAAAGATGAATGATTTCTGAAGAATATCTTTGGCACAGAGTGCAAAAGATGAATGATTTCTCAAGAATATCTTTGGCCTTTAGTGCAAAGATGAACAGTGTTGAGATGAACATGACCGATCGATGAATATCTTTGGCCTTTAGTGCAAAGATGAACAGTGTTGAGATGAACACGATCGATCGATGAATATCTTTGGCACAGTAGTGCAAAAGATGAATATTTGATTTGAGATGAATATTGATTGATGTTACTGGGATAAAATATTGATGATGGATCGTTAAATTCATAGATTATAGTAGATTTCATTCTCTACGTAACTCTTCTATGAATTATTATTTTCATTGCGAATATTGATCCGAAACTTGTTGTTATCAGTATTTTATTAAATTTTTCCCCTGTTGAAGACTAACGATAATTTGTTGTATATTATCTTAGTCATAATATTCTTTACTTGAGCTAGTTGAGCTCACCCTTTTCCTTTGCTCCATTCTTCTCGTGGAGGCGAGAATATAAATGAGTACTGAAGTCGGGTATGGAATGAAGGTTTTAGAAAGGATTGTTTAGTAGTCCTCACCATTTTTGTAAAATAATGTATCAATAAATGTGATGAGGATTTATTTGAGTATAAATATTGTACAGAAGATAATATTTGTATTTAAACTCACATATATATATATGTCGTATTTCACACGACATTTGTATTATTGAAGTTGTAGTTTGCTTCTTGTACCATGTATTTGGCGACTCGAATGGGTGTTGTGTATACCTATTTTGGGGCGCCACGGTTAATATCAAAGCTTAGGATATGATCTCCATGAGATCGGGGAATAGAACTAGGAGGGAGAGACGAGTAAATCCTTCGCTAGTGTGTCCTACCTAAGCTTATTTGTTGGTTAGTCATATTATAGGGTATTATGTGATTTGTTAATTTATTTAATTAACCCTTGTTTTATGATAGTTTTTTTAGAATGGGCTGCACGAGAACGTTAACAATGGAGTGAATGAGATCGTGGAGACACCTCTAATCGCCAACCGTGATAATGTGATGTCAAAGTGAAGAAGGAATTAGAGATATCCATGTGGTGAGTGAAGAATTGATAGTTGCACCCTTAGATAATCGCAGAGTAACAAATGAGAGTGAGGAAGAAGAGGAAGAAGAGGTACCAAGAGAGTTTATTAGAGGTATTTTATGATCGAAATATAGAATTGCAAAATCGTATTCATGAGTTAGAATAGCAAAGCAAAAAATTGCAGCGATGTGGAGCAAAAGGATGCAACGATTCAAGCTTGTGTTACCCGATACGTGATGCTTGAATGTAAGCACTCTTTCGCGAGTATAAGATGATAAAGTCGAATCGAAATGAAAGAAGAAATAATCGAACGAGTGAGAATGAGTGATGCTTGGGTAAAAGCCGCACGACGTTGATATTATGGAAAGAGATGTCCAATCTAAAAAGAGAAGATTTAACGATGACGGAAGACGCTTGCAGACAACATCATCACCATCAACAAATTCTAGGGAAGAGAACGATCGCCAGCTTAGATGCTACAGATGTGGAGAGGAGGGACATATAAGGTCAAACTGCTCAAAGCCTTCCAAGGTATGCTATAATTATGGAAAAGAAGGACATATCGCTCGAGATCAGACGATATCGAAACCCATCCAGCGTGAATGGTGACTCAAAAAGGATGTCCCGGAAAAAGTCAAAGTCAATCTTCTTGGAAGAGCGTTTGTCGTGGCCGGTCAAAATGCGAGAACCCAAACGAAGTTAGCATGGGTTAGTTAATTATAAATTCTTGCTAAGTATATACATTAGTAGATACCCTGGGTTTCTACCCATTCTTTTATCTCTTGCTTGCAAGGCCAACGTTTGAACTTGACTACGGAGAAATTAGACTTTGACCTATTATTGGAGACTCCGTTAGGAGAAACTTTCATTACATCCGTTGTTTAAAAAAATCTTGCTTGATTCAGGTTGGCACTATCACATTACCTGTTAACCTTATTTCTATAGAGATATTTGCTTTTGATGTGATTTTAAGGTTAACTACTCATCATGCCAAATTGATTACTTTTGTAAGGTTGTTAGTTTTCATATTCCTAAGCAACCTGTTATTCGAATTCAAGCAATCAAACCATTGTAGTCAAACATTTTCATATCAAGCCATGAAGTCATTCGTTTATTACGGATGTCAAGTTTTCTTAGTCCATGTTATGGATTTGAATAAAGACACGTCAGATTTGAATAATATTCTTGTTGTTATTGATTTTTCCCGACGGTATTTTCTGAAGAATTTCTTGGCTTACCCCAAAGCCTCGATATTAAATTTTATATCGACTTTGAACCCTGTACAAAACTCATTTCTAAAATCTCATATCGAATGGCTCTATTGAACTTCGTGAGTTAAAAATTCAACTATAAATTTGCTACCGAGCCTTTATTTTGTGACTTTCTTTGTGGAATTCACCGCCGCGGACTCTCTGTGTAGGGGCGCCATATTCGCGCGATAGTAAATCGATAGGTGTCATTGTGACGTCTTTATCCAAGATTGGGATATGAGTCACGATTGAGAGCAACCTAAGTCGATAATCGAAATACGTAGCTTTCTAGGCTTAGTTGGTTATTATCGAGATTCGTTGAAGGATATTCTCGAATCGCTATTCCATTATCGCAAATGACTCAGAGAGATACAAAATTCGAATGGAGCAAGGAATGTGGGAAGAGCTTTGAAAGAACTCAAGAGGAGACTCATTTCAAAGACATGTTCACCATGCCATCCTCGAAAAGCGAACGTGGTAGGCGACGTGTTAAGTAGAAGATCGTATACAAATCTGAGTACGATATTGTCAAAGGCTAATTTCAGTATAATTTACAAATAATAGAGATGGGAGATGAAAACTCTAGGTACCCACGTGATGATATACGAGTATAATCGACTTTAGTTAAAGCCGCCAAGCCACCGAATCTTGAAATGATGCGTATGAAGAGGAAAGTACAAGAAGGAGCTATTCCTAAGCGAGAATTGATGAAGAAGGAATACTTGAGTCCACTCTAGACTTTGTGTTCCTAACGACTACTGATTTGAGGTACAAGATTATGATGGAGGCACACATACACCATTTGCAATCCATCCTCGAAGTACTAAAATGTATCGTGATCTTCGACATACATTTTGGTGGAACAATATGAAGAGAGAGATTGCAAAGTTTATCTCGATGTGTTTAACTTGCCAACGTGTAAAGGCGGAGCATCTAGTACCTAAGGGTCCGCTGCAACCACTTGAGATTCCTGGAATGGAAGTGGGAACACATTACCATAGATTTCATTACGGGTCTTCCTACTACGTTTCTCAAGGCATCAATGCTATTTGGGTTATTGTTGATAGATTAACCAAATCGCTCACTTCTTGCCGATAATCTGGAGACTTATTCCCTTGAATGTCTTGCTAGTATGTACGTGAATGAGATTGTGAGGTTGCATGGCATGCCTGTATCCATAGTTTCGGATAGTGACCCAAGATTCACTTCATGATTTTGGGTTAGAAAGCTATAGGCACGAATTTACGATTCAGTTTGGCATACCATCCTCAAACGGATGGGCAATCAGAAAGGACTACTCAAACTCTTGAAGATATATTAAGACTCTGTGTCCTAGACTTCAAGGGTAGTTGGGATAAGTACTTGCCATTGGTGGAATTCTCCTACAACAACAGTTATCAGGCAAGTATAGGTGTAGCTCCATTTGAAGCATTATATGGACGAAAATGTCGTTCTCCAATATGTTGGGATGAGGTGGGTGAAGCAACATTGTTGGGACCCGAGTTAGTACGTATGACTAATGATTCGACAACGATACAAACAATGACAAGATCGACAAAAGAGTTATGCGGATCTTCATCGAAAGGATGTGGAATTTAATGTAGGGATCACGTATTGTTGCGAGTTGCTCCATGGAAGGGAGTTACAAGATTTGGGAAGAGAGGAAAGCTCAAATCCACGATTTATCGGTCCATTTCAAATTCTTGACCGAGTAGGAAATGTAGCCTATAGACTTACGTTACCTCGAGTATGTCTCGTGTTCATAATGTGTTTCACATATCAGTACTTCAGAAATATGTGAAAGAACCAAACAACGTTATAGAGTTAGAACCGGACGAGATAGCCAAGACTTAACGTATGAGGAGGTACTGTCAAGATTTTGGATAGGAAGGAGCATGTCCTACGCCAAGAAAGGTCATACCACAAGTTAAAGTTTTGTGGAGGAATCATGCTATAGAGGAAATGACCGGGAATTGAAACGGAAATGAAAGCGAGGTATCCTCACCTTTTCAAACACTGTACGTCGTCGTCCAATTTCGAGGACGAAATTTCATAAGGAGGGAGGTTGTAAGACCGAATTTTTTTTAAAAGGAATTTCCTTTATTTATTATTTTGAAATAGTAAGGGTTGATTTGATTAATGTGGATAGTTAAGGGTTAAATACGCAAATATTTCAAAATAAGCAAGTGGTTATAAAATATTCATTGTTGTTTGGGAATATTCGTTTGGTCGTGGAATATTAAATGTCTTTTTGGGAATATTCGTATTTACGGCCACAGATGCATGTGGGCCCCATAACTAAAAGCGATTGGATGAGGAAAACGACAAATATAAGTTGGTTAAAAATAACGCAGTAGTTATTACCGTTAAGATCGTTGGAATACCCGTGGTTAAAATACGATGTCTGGCGTGGTTGCAAGAGAAGACTTCAGTATTGCACAATGATTGTTGAATTATTGATCCTTACGTAAGATGGCACTACTCAATAATTTTCACAAGTTATTCTTTCAATATATTTTATTTTATTGATTCAATAATTGTCAAGTTGATATTTTATATTATTGTTGTTCAATAATTGTCAACGCATGATTTCCATTATCGGATCAATAATTCATATTATTTGAATAATATTATTAGATAACATTATTGGCAATGTCTAGAAAGTTCTCATCAAGGAGAGGTTTGGTCACCTAATTGCGGCGCCCGATGAAGGAGAGATCCTTATTGAAAGCCCCTCTTTCTGAGGAACACCTGGTTATCGTAAATGTGATTCGTAATATTATTTGTGAATAATTAATTATTGATTCATATGATAAAGAAATATTTATTTTATGTGGATATAAATGATGGATTTATTTATGTGGTTATAAATGAAGAAATTATGTTGAGGTGTTTTATCAAGATTTTATCTGATTGGAGGTATTAAAAATTAAATCGTGGGTTTTGAGATATATTGCGGGGATTATAATTTTAATCCCGACCGTTGGATTAATGGTAATTTTTGGGTATGTTATACATACATAAGTTGAGTATATGTCCACAAATTTTGAACCGCTTAAAAATACACGAATGATTTGTTGTGAATTTTAAGAGGTGTCGGATTCTAAATTAGGTTTATAATTGATTTTGATGGAAAATTCTAGAATTGAGTGGGCCCCACTTGTGGTTGGTGAAAAATGTGCTGAATTTTATTTCAAATGTGGTGGGTGGCAATAGTAGCGGTAAAGCCATCATCGTGTAGCGTCAAGTCTGCTTGTGGCTAAACATTTTCCTATAAATAGAGGCTAAGTTAGAATTGAAAATCACACCGAAACAAAGTTTTCTCTCTTCTCTCTCTATATTATTGAGCGTATTTTGTGAGTATTTAGATACTTTGAGAGTTCTTGTTCAAGATAAGTTTCATTCAAAGATCACTTCCTTCACCATTCCTTCCGGCACCGATTCTTTGAGGTAAGGGATGTTATTTTCTTCTCAAATGATATTAATTCTTCAATATCATTATCTTTGAAATATTGGTTGGTACTTTTATCAAATTTGGAACTTTTTCATGTCGGGGGTTACTATTCATGAGTTACTATTCACGAGTTACTATTCATGAGTTACTATTCACGAAGTTACTATTCACGAGTACTATTCATGAAGCGTGAAAATGTTTTTTGTGGAATTTCTATCTTTTGGTGTCGGAGTTACTATTCACGATATCATAAGACTATTCACGATATCTGACTATTCATTCACGAATAAGACTATTCACCTCAAAAATGAAAATTTTTCTTTTAAATCTAAAATATCTATTCGGATACTAGCTTTGATTGTATCCATGTTTTTTGATCATTCTTGAATTTTACTTCACTACGATTATTTATGAAGTATTTTTGAACTCGGATTGTTTAAAAAGTACGAATCCATAATATTTGTCATTTTGTTTCACCGGATTCGCTCTTTAAAAGTATTTTCATCATCCTCGGTCTTAAATGATGATAGTATTGAATATCTTTGCCCAGTGTAGTGCAAAGATGAATGATTTCAAGAATATCTTTGGCTCAGTAGTGCAAAGATGAATGATTTCTGAAGAATATCTTTGGCCTTTAGTCTGAAAGATGAACAGTGTTGAGATGAACACGATCGATCGATGAATATCTTTGGCCTTTAGTGCAAAGATGAACAGTGTTGAGATGAACACGATCGATCGATGAATATCTTTGGCTCAGAGTGCAAAAGATGAATATTTGATTTGAGATGAATATTGATTGATGTTACGAGGATAAAATATTGATGATGGATCGTTAAATTCATAGATTATAGTAGATTTCATTCTCTACGTAACTCTTCTATGAATTATTATTTTCACCGCGAATATTGATCTGAAACTTGTTGTTTATCAGATTTTATTAAATTTTTCCTCGTTGAAGACTAACGATAATTTGTTGTATATTATCTTAGTCATAATATTCTTCTTGAGCTAGTTGAGCTCACCTTTTCCTTTTGCTCCATTCTTCTCGTGAGGCGCTAATATAGCGAAGTACGAGCCTGGTATATGAATGAAGGTTTTAGAAAGGATTGTTTAGTAGTCCTCACCATTTTGTAAAATAATGTATCAATAAATGTGATGAGGATTTATTTGAGTATAAATATTGTCAGAAGATAATATTTGTATTTAAACTCATAAGATATATTGTCGTATTTCACACGACATTTGTATTATTGAAGTTGTAGTTTGCTTCTTGTACCATGTATTTGGCGACTCGAATGGGTGTTGTGTATACCTATTTTGGGGGCGTCACAGGTTATAAATTATATTCTTATAATAATTAATTTTATAGTAGAAATGTTCTTATTAATTATTTTCCATGAAAATATGTTTATATATTATTTTAATAATAATTAAAATGATTATTAGAATTATTATAATAATTATTTTATTATAAGAATTTATTCGATTAGTTAAGTTAATTATTTTAACTTAATTGATAATGCTATATATGCAAGGTAAATCAGATATGGAATCCAAATCCTAATTTTGGATTTTGACTAAGGAATGAGAATAATAATATTATATTAATTATATTTCAGTGCTATAAATATGTACTATATGTATGTATTGATAACGATTGGTCAATTATGGTACAATATTAGAAAACCTAGTATTACTATGTTAAATCCTAATTTGAAACTCAAACTGGAGTTTAAGATTGGTCAGAAATTGTGTTAATGGGATTAATGACATGTTTTGTATATTTTAATCTTAATTAGGAAAACCCTAATTTTTAGAAACCCTAATTACTAAGCTAGAACCCTAATTGTCAAATTAGTAACCTTAATTTGCTATGTATGAACCCTAATTACTAGTTTAACATTCTTAATGTTAATTAGTGAACCTTAAACCTAATTTTCATGTTTTATATTATTAGAAAACCTAAACTAATTTAGAAACCCTAATGATTAATTAGAAATTCTAATAATTAGAAACCCTAATTTATGAATTAGAAATCCTAATTGGTAATTTGGTAATTTTAATGTTAATTAGAAAATATTAATCCTAATTTGCTAGTCCTAATATGATTGAGAAATTTTAATATAATTAGGAAACCATAATTATAATTTAAAAATCATAATTTTCTAATTTAAAATCTAATTAGAAAATCCTAGAAAATTGGTTTTAAAACATTAGGTTTTAACCCTAAGGGTTTGCACATGTTACAATTATGCCATTAAATTTAGAAATCAAATGACCATAATGCCCTTTTATCACATTCTTTAATAGATGGCTTGCAAATCTTGCTAAAATAAGTAGTTGGTGACCAACCCTAGCTCTAGCATGTGCTCTATATCTACATTATCAGCCAACACTAATCATTTATGCCATACAAGTTCAATGGATCAAAATGTATAGGATTAAAGTGAGAGAAAGCTCAATTTACTTTTCATTTTTGCCAACCTCCTTCTCTCTCTAAAAATTAGACTCTGATATATGTAAATTAAGTTTGATATTATATTATTGTTATTATTATTAGTTTTATTTCATTTCATAGAAATGGTATCGTAAAACCTTAGTTTAGGGTTTCAAGTACCTAAATTTGGGGTCATTACACAAATTGAAAACCATCATTTATAGGGTATGTGAATATTGCTTGGTTAGGATATAGACAATGAATCAATGGATTGGTTCCATTTGATTTTATGCGATAAAATACGATAACGGTTATGGCAAAATTTACTGAAATTAGACGTTAAACGTTAAAATCGTATAATTCCGGATTAGTAGTCAAAACTTGGCATTTAGTTCGGAAACCCTAGTTTTCAATGGCATATCATAGAACAACGTATTCAAGAGTCGTAGACTTAAGAACGGTCGAATTCCAACTTAGAACGAAGAAAACGAGCTATGAACGCTCACGAGCGTTTAACGAACGCTTATTAGAACGTTAAGAGTGAATTCATCGTTAACGGATTTAAAAATTACTTTTATCCAGATGAAATCAAAGTACATGGAATGAATGAGAAAATAGCTTTTGAATGAGCCAAATCCGACTTAAAATGACTAAGTTATGAGTCCAGGAAGAATCGTATTGGAAATTAGAAAAAAAATTCAAGGGATCAAGGTAGGCGTCGCAGCGCCACCCCAAGCTTTAAATTGCCGCGCCGCTGCGTCGGGTAGGGAAGTTAGCTACTGGAGAGTGGTCCCACAGCGCCATTAGTAGAAAATGATCTCGTGCCGCAGCTCTAAGATCGGACATGGCATACTAGTAGTTGGCGTCGCAGCGCTAATAGTGTATTGAAGGTTGGCACCGTAGCGCCGGTAGTGGGAATTTGTTGACTAAGTTGTTTTTTAATCCCAAATTGTTACAAAACTATTATGGGACATGTATATACTTAGTATACATGATAAGATTAATCTTAAGCCACTTATATAGTGATGACTTTAGGAATTTGAACATAGTTTAATAGAAATTAAATGAAGAACGCAAAGAGTAAGTAAGTGAAACGTATTCGATTTCTATGGTATTTCAGCAAGGATCCTTGAATTTTGATTAAAGGTCATGAAAGCGTTAACAACCCGTAAGGAAGAGTAATAAGTCGAAATGACTTATATTAATGAAATAAATTCAATTAAGACATATAAGAGAAAGAAGCTGGTAAAAACAATGTGATTAGATTGTTTGGTAGCTAATGGCAATGTGCTATATGAATATATAATGTAGAGACCGTAAAGATCAAAAACTGTTGAATATTTTATTTGAAGACGCTGGAAGGCAAGATTTCTTAACGCTTGTCTAACCTTCATGTTAGCCAAGTTTCTATGATTCATGTTATGAGATGCATGAATTGTTTTACGAAAGGGTCGATGCCAGTTTTAACTCGGCTAGACTATTCTTAAGAGTTAGATTGATTTGTTTACAAGTCTTTCAATATAGAACTGTTAACGCTATCCAATGCCAAGTATTTGGTATGGATTCAAGGTAAGCTTGAGTATGAATAAACAAATGTATTTTACATTGATTATTTGATGGGCACGTGAGGTTGCCAAAACTTAAACGTAAACACCTTTAACGGATGAGTGTTGATCAACATAGAGTACTATAGGCTGATAACCTAAAAGTGCTCGTAAGATATATCGGACTTACGAACTTAGTGTCGGGTTGTCCTTTTTCATGAATGAAAATGAAAAGAGAATGTTCATGGTCTTGTGACCAACTCAGTATTCCTTAGTTAATATATATACTGTGGAATTGTTTTACGAAATGAAAAGTGCTATTTAATGTTTCATAGTACTTCATAGCTACTTGTTCAGTTATTGAAGATAATCATATAATTCTTAACGTGGTATTATTTTTATCTATTGCTAGACTTGCTGAGCTAGTTATGCTAACTTCTTGCTTGAATTATATGATTACAACTAAGGCCGAAAGAACTGAGGACCCCAGTAGGGATAAAGCCAAAGCTAAGATAGATAAGTTGATTATCCTGTAATAGATTAGTATGTTTGTAAGAATCATATTATGATAACGAATAATGTATCGGTTATAGAACCTAGAAAAGGATTTATTATTATTATTGTAATAAGAATGTAGTAATTATGTTCATTTTGATGTTGTTTCAATGGAATGAATGTATAGTGATGAAAATCCGTAAAGCACCATATCTCATGTTTAAAAGTACCCTTGGTTGGAGGCCTCACATGTAGCTTGAGCAGCTTTAACTTGATCAATTAAAGTCGATTCTACTTGTATATTTGACATCATCACGTGGGTCCCTGGAGTCTTTAAATCTGTCTCCATCCTTCGTAAGTCATACAAAATGGGCCTTTTTCGTTAATAATATTGCACTTGTACCCGCATATGATCTTCTACTCAACGTGACAGCTACCATTTTCGCTTTTCCAGGATGGTATTGAATGGTATGATCGTAATCTTTCAATCACTTTCGAGCCAACGTTGTTGCTTGCATGTTGAGTTTATTTTGGGTGAAAAATGTTTTGAGTCTTTTATGATCCGTATAGATCTCCACTTTCTCCCCATACAGTTAATGCCTCAATATTTTAAGAACAAAAATGACTGCTACCAACTCTAGATCATGAGTAGGATAATTCCTCTCATATTCTTTGAGTTTTCGTGAGGCATAGGCTATAACTTTCCCATGATGCATGAGAACACATCCTAACCCTCTACCTTAAGCATCATTATAGATGACAAATCCCTCTGAACCAGATAGTATTGTTAGAACAGGTGCTAAAATGAGTCTCCTCTTGAGTTCTTGAAAACTCTTCTCACACTCCTAGCTCCAACAAAATTTTGTATCTTTTCGAGTCAGCCAAGTTAATGGATTAGCGATTCAAGAAAATCCTTCCACGAATCTTCGATAATAACTAGCTAAGCCTAGAAAGCTACGTACTTCGGTTACTGACTAAGGTTGCTTTTAGCTTTGTATTGCTTCAATCTTCGCTAGGTCAACAAATATTCCGTGATTTGATATCACGTGCCCATGGAATGCTACTTCCTCAAGCCAGAACTCACATTTCTTCAACTTGGCGTATAGCTTATTTTCACGAAGCTTTTGGAGTATCAGCCTCAAGTGTTGCTCATGACCATAATGCCCTTTTATCACATTCTTTAATAGATGGCTTGCAAATCTTGGTAAAATAAGTAGTTGGTGACCAACCCTAGCTCTAGCATGTGTTCTATATCTACATTATCATCCAACACTGATCATTTATGCCATACAAGTTCAATGGATCAAAATGTATAGGATTAAAGTGAGAGAAAGCCCAATTTACTTTTCATTTTTGCCAAACTCCTTCTCTCTCTAAAAATTCAAAAATGGGGAGTGGGAGATAATGAGATACAAAGACAAGATCACCTCTTAGCTTAATAACATCAGATCACAAGGTCAGAATCAAGATGAAGCTCTAAAAGGAGGTATAAACCCTAAACTTGCTAGATCTTCAAGATTATTGTTAATGTTATGATCTGTTGTTTAAAGTTGTGTTAGAAGGTGTCATTTAGTGATCTGGGTTGTTAGATCATAGATCTATAACACTTTGATGCATGAAAATAACATTTTTAGAAACTGTTCTTAAATCTTAAAAGTTGTCTGACAGACTAATGTCAGGGCTTCTAGATCTCTATGTGTTTGATGATATGTGTGTTTTATGTTATGGATCTGCTCTATGCCATGAGTACTATGATCTGGAACTGGAAACAGGGTCAGATCCTGTGTAGATTGAAAGATATAAGCAGTCAAACCTCGTTGACCGAACATGAAAATCGGTTTCTGGGTAACCAAGAAACCCAGAAATCACTGACAATCATTTTGCATGGCCTTGATCTTGCTTCTGTTTATGTTTTAGGCCATGTTGTTGTTTGATTTTTGTAGCCAGTCATGTGAACTACATATCCAAGCCCTTAGAACAAACATAACTTGCACGAAATCATAGATAATCGTGGTCAAAGAACCGTTGACCAACTTGCCGGATGAAGATTCTGGGTAACCCAGAAATCTTTCAAAGCGTTCTGACCGATGATTTTGTCCTACCTAAATCTTCATTTGGTGTTTTGTTATAATGATCCGATGATGTAGTGTTGTTCATTGACATCAATACTACACAATAGAACCCATAAAACATACAATGTAAGCTTGGAAAGCATATATTAAAGGGCTCAAAGTAGACACTATGAGCTGTTCTTCATTTCTGGAAAACCCAAAAATGAAGAACAGTCTCTGACAACATGTTTGATGCCTTATATCTTCTTGATGTGATGCATTATAGCCATGAAACTTGTTTGGGGTTATAGTATTACATAAATACTATAACATGAACTTCATTTCTAAACCAGAAACGTAAGGATCAAAGAGTTGTAACTGGTCAAACATACCCACTTGCTAACTGACATGATGTTCTAGACTTTTCTCAAGAACACTCAAGAACACCTATAGCGACAGTTTCATCGCTATAGGCTCTTTAGCGACAAACTAATTACAAAATTATTATTTTTATAAAATAATTAGTATTAAATGGATTTGAATTATTAAAATTTCATATTAAATTACTAAAAATTATTTTAAAGCCTAAGAATGGGTTTTTAATAATTTTGAATATATTTCATAAATATTTAATTTTTTTTGGAATATTAATGATATTTAATTTGAAATAAAAATGCTATGTTGATTAGAATTGTTTCGGTTTACTTCAGAATTGTTGATTCGTTGTAGAAGTGCCTTTCAAATAAAACATTTACTTCTTTTAGCTAATGCTTATTGTCTGCTATTACTTGTTGGGCACCCAAATGCTCATTATTGCTTTAAATGTAAATGTTTTCAACTAAGCGTGTTCAACCTGAAGGTTCAATCAAGAACAAAGGAAAGGGAAAGCTAGTAGAATAAGCTTTATGGTATCCTATGTAATAGTTAGTCTATAATAAGATGATAATATTTATTATCTATCATGTAATGTATTGTAGTAAAGGTTGAGAAACTGGTATTAGACTCTGATATATGTAAATTAAGTTTGATATTTATATTATTGTTATTATTATTAGTTTTATTCCGCTCATAGAAATGGTATCGTGAAGCACCGAGTTCGGGTTTCAAGTACCTGAATTTGGGGTCGTTACATAAATTGAAAACCATCATTTATAGGGTATGTGAATATTGCTTGGTTAGGATATGTATAATGAATCAATGGATTGGTTCCATTTGATTTGGCGTATAAAACATGAAAGTAACGGTTATGGCAAAATTTACGAAATTAGGCGTTAAACGTTAAAATCGTATAATTACGGATTAGTAGTCAAAACTTGGCGTTTAGTTCTGAAACCCTAGTTTTCAACGGCATATCATAGAATAACGATTTAAGAGTCGTGGACTTAAGAACGGTCGAATTCGACTTAGAACGAAGAAAACGAGCTATAACGCTCACGAAGCGCTTAACGACAACGCTTATTAGAACGTGAAGAGTGAATTCATCGTTAACGGATTTAAAATTACTTTTATCCGGATGAAATCAAAGTACGTGGAATGAATGAGAAAATAGCTTTTGAGCAGCCAAATCCACTTAAAATGACTAAGTTATGAGTCCAGAAGAATCGTATTGGAAATTAGAAAAAAAAATTTCAAGGGCTCGAGGTGGTGGCAGCTGCACACTTAAGCTTTAAATTGCCGTCAGCTTGAATACCGGGTAGGGAAGTTAGCTACTGGAGAGTGGTCCCACAACGCCATTAGTATAAAATGATCTCGTGTCGCAGCACGAAGACTGGACATGGCATACTATTAGTTGGCGTCGCAACGCTAATAGTGTATTGAAGGTTGACACCGCAGCACTGGTAGTGGGAATTTGTTGACTAAGTTGTTTTCTAAAAATTGTTACAAAACTATTATGGGACATGTATATACTTAGTATACATGATAAGATTAATCTTAAGCCACTTATATAGTGATGACTTTAAGAATTTGAACATGGTTTAATAGAAATTAAATGAAGAACGCAAAGAGTAAGTAAGTGAAACGTATTCGATTTCTATGGTACTTCAGCAAGGATCCTTGAATTTTGATTAAAGGTTATGAAAGCGTTAACAACCCGTAAGGAAGAGTAGTAAGTCGAAATGAATTATATTAATGAAATAAATTCAATTAAGACATATAAGAGAAAGAAGCTGGTAAAAACAATGTGATTATATTGTTTGGTAGCTAATGGCAATGTGCTATATGAATATATCATGTAGAGACCGTAAAGATCAAAAACTGTTGAATATTTTATTTGAAGACGCTTTAAGGCAAGTTTTCTTAACGCTTGTCTAACCTTCGTGTTAGCCAAGTTTCTATGATTCATGTTATGAGACGCATGAATTGTTTTACGAAAGGGTCGATGCCAGTTTTAACTCGGCTAGACTATTCTTAAGAGTTAGATTGATTTGTTTACAGGTCTTTTGATATAGAACTGTTAACGCTATCCTATGCCAAGTATTTGGTACGGATTCAAGGTAAGCTTGAGTATGAATAAACAAATGTATTTTACATTGATTATTTGATGGGCACGTGAGGTTGCCAAAACTTAAACGTAAACACGTTTAACGGATGAGTGTTGATCAACATAGAGTACTATAGGCTGATAACCTAAAAGTGATCTTAAGATATATCGGACTGACGAACTTAGTGTCGAGTTGTCCTTTTTCATGAATGAAAATGAAAAGAGAATGTTCATGGTCTTGTGACCAACTCAGTATTCCTTAGTTAATATATGTTTTGTGGAATTGTTTTATGAAATGAAAAGTGCTATTTAATGTTTTATAGTACTTCATAGCTACTTGTTCAGTTATTGAAGATAATCATATAATTCTCGACGTGGTATTATTATTATCTATTGCTAGACTTGCTGAGCTAGTTATGCTAACTTCTTGCTTGAATTATATGATTACAACTAAGGCCGAAAGAACTAAGGACCCCAGTAGGGATAAAGGCAAAGCTAAGACAGATAAGTAGATTATCCTGTAATAGATTATTATGTTTGTAAGAATCATATTATGATAACGAAGAATGTATCGGTTACAGAACCTAGGAAAGGATTTATTATTATTATTGTAATAAGAATGTAGTAATTATTTTCATTTTGATGTTGTTTCAATGGAATGAATGTATAGTGATGAGTACCGTGTAGCACCATATCTGTGTGTTAAAAGTACCCGGATTTGGAGGCGTCACATGTAGCTTGAGCAGCTTTAACTTGATCAATTAAAGTCGATTCTACTTGTATATTTGACATCATCACGTGGGTCCCTGGAGTCTTTAAATCTGTCTCCATCCTTCGTAAGTCATATAAAATGGGCCTTTTTCGTTAATAATATTGCACTTGTACCCGCATATGATCTTCCACTCAACGTGACAGCTACCATGTTCACTTTTCCAGGATGGTATTGAATGGTATGATCGTAATCTTTCAACAGCTCGAGCCAACGTTGTTGCCACATGTTGAGTTTATTTTGGGTGAAAAAATGTTTTGAGTCTTTTATGATCCGTATAGATCTCCACTTTCTCCTCATACAGTTAATTCCTCCATATTTTAAGAACAAAAACGACTGCTACCAACTCTAGATCATGAGTAGGATAATTCCTCTCATATTCTTTGAGTTTTCGTGAGGCATAGGCTATAACTTTCCCATGATGCATGAGAACACATCCTAACCCTCTACCTTAAGCATCATTATAGATGACAAATCCCTCTGAACCAGATGGTATTGTTAGAACAGGTGCTAAAATGTGTCTCCTCTTGAGTTCTTGAAAACTCTTCTCACACTCCTCGCTCCAACCAAATTTTGTATTTTTTCGAGTCAACTGAGTTAATGGAGTAGCGATTCAAGAAAATCCTTCCACGAATCTTCGATAATAACTAGCTAAGCCTAGAAAGCTATGTACTTCGGTCACTGACTAAGGTTGCTTTTAGCTTTGTATTGCTTCAATCTTCGCTAGGTCAATAAATATTCCATGATTTGATATCACGTGCCCAAGGAATGCTACTTCCTCAAGCCAGAACTCACATTTCTTCAACTTGGCGTATAGCTTATTTTCACGAAGATTTTGGAGTATCAGCCTCAAGTGTTGCTCATGACCATAATGCCCTTTTATCACATTCTTTAATAGATGGCTTGCAAATCTTGGTAAAATAAGTAGTTGGTGACCAACCCTAGCTCTAGCATGTGCTCTATATCTACATTATCAGCCAACACTGATCATTTATGCCATACAAGTTCAATGGATCAAAATGTATAGGATTAAAATGAGAGAAAGCTCAATTTACTTTTCATTTTTGCTGAACTCCTTCTCTCTCTAAAAATTCGAAAATGGGGAATGAGAGATAGTGAGATACAAAGACAAGATCACCTCTTAGTTTAATAACATCAGATCACAAGGTCAGAATCAAGATGAAGCTCTAAAAGGAGGTATAAACCCTAAACTTGCTAGATCTTCAAGATTAGTGTTAATGTTATGATCTGTTGTTTAAAGTTGTGTTAGAAGGTGTCATTTAGTGATCTGGGTTGTTAGATCATAGATCTATAACACTTTGATGCATAAAAATAACAGCTTTAGAAACCGTTTCTTAATCTTAAAGTTGTCGACGGTACCCTAATGTCAAGGCTTCTAGATCTCTATGTGTTTGATGATATGTGTGTTTTATGTTATGGATCCATTACATGCCATGAGTACTATGATCCGGAATCTGAAATGTGGTCGATCATATGTAGATTGAAAGATATAAGCAATCAAACCTCGTTGACCGAACATGAAAATTGGTTTCTGGGTAACTAAGAAACCCAGAAATCACTGACAATCATTTTGCATGGCCTTGATCTTGCTTGTGTTTATGTTTTAGGCCATGTGTTTGATTTTTGTCGCCTGTCATGTGAACTACATATCCAAGCCCTTAGAACAAACATATCTTGCACGGAATCATAGATAATCGTGGTCAAAGAACCATTGACCCACTTGCCGGATGAAGATTCTGGGTAACCCAGATATCTTCAAAGGCGTTTCCTGACAAGTACTTTGTCCAGCCTAAATCTTCATTTGGTGTTTTTGTTATACTGATCTGATGATGTAGTGTTGTTCATTGACATCAATACTACACAATAGAACCCATAAAACATACAATGTAAGCTTGGAAAACATATATTAAAGGGCTCAAAGTAGACACTATGAGCTGTTCTTCATTTCTGGAAAACACAAAAATGAAGAACAGTCTCTGACAACATGTTTGATGCCTTATATCTTCTTGACGTGATGCATTCTAGCCATGAAACTTGTTTGGGGTTATAGTATTACATAAATACTATAACATGAACTTCATTTCTAAACTAGAAACGTAAGGATCAAAGAGTTGTAACTGGTCAAACATACCCACTTGCTAACTGACATGATGTTCTAGACTTTTCTCAAGAACACTCAAGAATACCTATAGCGACAGTTTCATCGCTATAGGCTCTTTAGCGACAGACTAATTACAAAATTATTATTTTTATAAAATAATTAGTATTAAATGGATTTAAATTATTAAAAATTCATATTAAATTACTAAAAATTATTTTAAAGCCTAAGAATGGGTTTTTAATAATTTTGAATATATTTCATAAATATTTAATATTTTTTGGAATATTAATGATATTTAATTTGAAATAATACTGCTATGTTGATTAGAATTGTTTCAGTTTACTTCACAACTGTTGATTCGTTGTAGAAGTGCCTTTCAAATAAAACATTTACTTCTTTTAGCTAATGTTTATTGTCTGCTATTACTTGTTGGGCACCCAAATGCTCATTATTTCTTTAAATGTAAATGTTTTCAACTAAGCGTGTTCAACCTGAAGGTTCAATCAAGAACAAAGGAAAGGGAAAGCTAGTAGAATAAGCTTTATGGTATCCTATGTAATAGTTAGTCTATAATAAGATGATAATATTTAATATCTATCATGTAATGTATTGTAGTAAAGGTTGAGAAACTGGTATTAGACTCTGATATATGTAAATTAAGTTTGATATTTATATTATTGTTATTATTATTAGTTTTATTCCGCTCATAGAAATGGTATTGTGAAGCACCGAGTTCGGGTTTCAAGTACTGAATTTGGGGTCGTTACAATTGAAAACCATCATTTATAGGGTATGTGAATATTGCTTGGTTAGGATATAGACAATGAATCAATGGATTGGTTCCATTTGATTTGGCGTATAAAACACGAGTAACGAAGTTATGGAAAAATTTACGAAATTAGACGTTAAACGTTAAAATCGTATAATTCCGGATTAGTAGTCAAAACTTGGCGTTTAGTTTGGAAACCCTAATTTTCAATGGCATATCATAGAAAAATGTATTCAAGAGTCGTGGACTTAAGAACGGTCGAATTCTGACTTAGAACGAAGAAAACGAGCTATGAACGCTCACGAGCGTTTAACGAACGCTTATTAGAACGTTAAGAGTGAATTCATCGTTAACGGATTTAAAAATTACTTTTATCCAGATGAAATCAAAGTACATGGAATGAATGAGAAAATAGCTTTTGAACGAGCCAAATCCGACTTAAAATGACTAAGTTATGAGTCCAGGAAGAATCGTATTGGAAATTAGAAAAAAATTTCAAGGGCTCAAGGTGGAGCCATAATGCGCACCCCAAGCTTTAAATTGTCGTGTGCAATTACCGGGTAGGGAAGTTAGCTACTGGAGAGTGGTCCCACAAATACCATTAGTATAAAATGATCTCGTCTGCCATGACCTTAAGATCTGGACATGGCATACTATTAGTTGGCGTCGCAACGCTAATCGTGTATTGAAGGTTGGCGCCGCAGCGCTGGTAGGGGGAATTTGTTGACTAAGTTGTTTTCTAATCCCAAATTGTTACAAAACTATTACGGGACATGTATATACTTAGTATACATGATAAGATTAATCTTAAGCCACTTATATAGTGATGACTTTAGGAATTTGAACATGGTTTAATAGAAATTAAATGAAGAACGCAAAGAGTAAGTAAGTGAAACGTATTCGATTTCTATGGTATTTCAGCAAGGATCCTTGAATTTTGATTAAAGGTTATGAAAGCGTTAACAACCCGTAAGGAAGAGTAGTAAGTCGAAATGAATTATATTAATGAAATAAATTCAATTAAGACATATAAGAGAATGAAGCTGGTAAAAACAATGTGATTAGATTGTTTGTTAGCTAATGGCAATGTGCTATATGAATATATATCATGTAGAGACCGTAAAGATCAAAAACTGTTGAATATTTTATTTGAAGACGCTTGAAGGCAAGTTTTCTTAACACTTGTCTAACCTTCGTGTTAGCCAAGTTTCTATGATTCATGTTATGAGACGCATGTGAATTGTTTTTTACGAAAAGGGTCGATGCCGTTTAACTTGGCTAGACTATTCTTAAGAGTTAGATTGATTTATTTACGGTCTTTTGATATAGAAGCGTTAACGCTTTATCTATGCCAAGTATTTGGTATGGATTCAAGGTAAGCTTAGTGTGAATAAACAAATGTATTTTACATTGATTATTTGATGGGCATGTGAGGTTGCCAAAACTTAAACGTAAACACGTTTAACGGATGAGTGTCATCAACATAGAGTACTATAAGTGATAACCTAAAAGTGCTCGTAAGATATATCGACCGACGAACTTAGTGTCGAGTTGTCCTTTTCATGAATGAAAATGAAAAGAGAATGTTCATGGTCTTGTGACCAACTCAAGTATTCCTTAGTTAATATATGTCCCGTGGAATTGTTTTATGAAATGAAAAGTGCTATTTAATGTTTCATAGTACTTCATAGCTACTTGTTAGGTTATTGAAGATAATAATATAATTCTCGTGCGTGGTATTATTATTATCTATTGCTAGACTTCTTTGAGCTAGTTATGCTAACTTCTTGCTTGAATTATATGATTAGAGCTAAGGTAGAAAAGAACCGAGGACCCCAGTGAGGGATAAAAGGCAAAGCTAAAGACGGATAAATAGATTATCCTGTAATAGATTATTATGTTTGTAAGAATCATATTATGATAACGAAGAATGTATCGGTTACAGAACCTAGGAAAGGATTTATTATTATTATTGTAATAAGAATGTAGTAATTATGTTCATTTTGATGTTGTTTCAATGGAATGAATGTATAGTGATGAGTCTGTAGTGTAGCACCATATACGTGTGTTAAAAGTACTGGTTTGGAGCGTCACGTGTAACTTGAAAGCGAAATTAACTTGATCAATTAAAGTCGATTCTACTTGTATATTTGACATCATCACGTGGGTCCCTAGAGTATTTAAATCTGTCTCCATCCTTCGTAAGTCATACAAAATGGGCCTTTTTCGTTAATAATATTGCACTTGTACCCGCATATGATCTTCTACTCAACGTGACAGCTACCATGTTCGCTTTTCCAGGATGGTATTGAATGGTATGATCGTAATCTTTCAACAGCTCGAGCAAACGTTGTTGCCGCATGTTGAGTTTATTTTGGGTGAAAAAATGTTTTGAGTCTTTTATGATCCGTATAGATCTCCACTTTCTCCCCATACAGTTAATTCCTCCATATTTTAAAAACAAAAACGACTGCTACTAACTCTAGATCATGAGTAGGATAATTCCTCTCATATTCTTTGAGTTTTCGTGAGGCATAGGCTATAACTTTCCCATGATGCATGAGAACACATCCTAACCCTCTAACTTAAGCATCATTATAGATGACAAATCCCTCTGAACCAGATGGTATTGTTAGAACTTGTGCTAAAATGTGTCTCCTCTTGAGTTCTTGAAAACTCTTCTCACACTCCTCGCTCCAACCAAATTTTGTATCTTTTCGAGTCAGCTGAGTTAATGGAGTAGCGATTCAAGAAAATCCTTCCATGAATCTTCGATAATAACTAGCTAAGCCTAGAAAGCTATGTACTTCGGTCACTGACTAAGGTTGCTTTTAGCTTTGTATTGCTTCAATCTTCGCTAGGTCAATAAATATTCCGTGATTTGATATCACGTGCCCAAGAATGCTACTTCCTCGAGCGTAACTCACATTTCTTCAACTTGGCGTATAGCTTATTTTCATGAAGCTTTTTGAGTCATCGACCTCAAGTGTTGGTCATGACCATAATGCCCTTTTATCACATTCTTTAATAGATGGCTTGCAAATCTTGGTAAAATAAGTAGTTGGTGACCAACCCTAGCTCTAGCATGTGCTCTATATCTACATTATCAGCCAACACTGATCATTTATGTCATACAAGTTCAATGGATCAAAATGTATAGGATTAAAATGAGAGAAAGCTCAATTTACTTTTCATTTTTGCCGAACTCCTTCTCTCTCTAAAAATTCAAAATGGGGAGTGAGAGATAGTGAGATACAAAGACAAGATCACCTCTTAGCTTAATAACATCAGATCACAAGGTCAAAATCAAGATGAAGCTCTAAAAGGAGGTATAAACCCTAAACTTGCTAGATCTTCAAGATTAGTGTTAATGGTATGATTTGTTGTTTAAAGTTATGTTAGAAGGTGTCATTTAGTGATCTGGGTTGTTAGATCATAGATCTATAACACTTTGATGCACAAAAATAACATTTTTAGAAACTGTTCTTGAATCTTAAAAGTTGTCTGATAGCCTAATGTCAGGGCTTCTAGATCTTTATGTGTTTGATGATATGTGTGTTTTATGTTATGGATCTGTTCTATGCCATGAGTACTATGATCTGGAACTGGAAACAGGGTCAGATCATATGTAGATTGAAAGATATAAGCAGTCAAACCTCGTTGACCGAACATGAAAATTGGTTTCTGGGTAACCAAGAAACCTAGAAATCACTAACAATCATTTTACATGGCCTTGATCTTGCTTGTGTTTATGTTTTAGGCCATGTTGTTGTTTGATTTTTGTAGCCTGTCATGTGAACTACATATCCAAGCCCTTAGAACAAACATATCTTGCACGGAATCATAGATAATCGTGGTCAAAGAACCATTGACCAACTTGCCGGATGAAGATTCTGGGTAACCCAGAAATCTTCAAAGGCGTTTCCTGACAAGTACTTTGACCGGCCTAAATCTTCATTTGGTGTTTTTGTTATACTGATCTGATGATGTAGTGTTGTTCATTGACATCAATACTACACAATAGAACCCATAAAACATACAATGTAAGCTTGGAAAGCATATATTAAAGGGCTCAAAGTAGACACTATGAGCTGTTCTTCATTTCTGGAAAACCCAAAAATGAAGAACAGTCTCTGACAACATGTTTGATGCCTTATATCTTCTTGATGTGATGCATTCTAGCCATGAAACTTGTTTGGGGTTATAGTATTACATAAATACTATAACATGAACTTCATTTCTAAACCAGAAACGTAAGGATCAAAGAGTTGTAACTGGTCAAACATACCCACTTGCTAACTGACATGATGTTCTAGACTTTTCTCAAGAACACTCAAGAATACCTATAGCGAGAGTTTCATCGCTATAGGCTCTTTAGCGACAGACTAATTACAAAATTATTATTTTTATAAAATAATTAGTATTAAATGGATTTAAATTATTAAAAATTCATATTAAATTACTAAAAATTATTTTAAAGCCTAAGAATGGGTTTTCAATAATTTTGAATATATTTCATAAATATTTAATATTTTTTGGAATATTAATGATATTTAATTTGAAATAAAACTGCTATGTTGATTAGAATTGTTTCAGTTTACTTTACAACTGTTGATTCTTTGTAGAAGTGCCTTTCAAATAAAACATTTACTTCTTTTAGCTAATGTTTATTGTCTGCTATTACTTGTTGGGCACCCAAATGCTCATTATTATTTTAAATGTAAATGTTTTCAACTAAGCGTGTTCAACCTGAAGGTTCAATCAAGAACAAAGGAAAGGGAAAGCTAGTAGAATAAGCTTTATGGTATCCTATGTAATAGTTAGTCTATAATAAGATGATAATATTTATTATCTATCATGTAATGTATTGTAGTAAAGGTTGAGAAACTGGTATTAGACTCTGATATATGTAAATTAAGTTTGATATTTATATTATTGTTATTATTATTAGTTTTATTCCGCTCATAGAAATGGTATCGTGAAGCACCGAGTTCGGGTTTCAAGTACCTGAATTTGGGGTCGTTACACAAATTGAAAACCATCATTTATAGGGTATGTGAATATTGTTTGGTTAGGATATAGACAATGAATCAATGGATTGGTTCCATTTGATTTGGCGTATAAAACACGAGTAACGAAGTTATGGCAAAATTTACGAAATTAGACGTTAAACGTTAAAATCGTATAATTCCGGATTAGTAGTCAAAACTTGGCGTTTAGTTCAGAAACCCTAATTTTCAATGGCATATCATAGAACAACGTATTCAAGAGTCGTGGACTTAAGAACGGTGAATTCTGACTTAGAACGAAGAAAACGAGCTATGAACGCTCACGAGCGTTTAACGAACGCTTATTAGAACGTTAAGAGTGAATTCATCGTTAACGGATTTAAAAATTACTTTTATCCAGATGAAATCAAAGTACATGGAATGAATGAGAAAATAGCTTTTGAACGAGCCAAATCCGACTTAAAATGACTAAGTTATGAGTCCAGGAAGAATCGTATTGGAAATTAGAAAAAAATTTCAAGGGCTCAAGGTGGGCGCCACAGCGGCACCCCAAGCTTTAAATTGTCGCGCCGTAGCGCCGGGTAGGGAAGTTAGCTACTGGAGAGTGGTCCCACAGCGCCATTAGTATAAAATGATCTCGTGCCGCAGCACCAATACTGGACATGTCATACTATTAGTTGGCATCGCAACGCTAATAGTGTATTGAAGGTTGGCGTCGCAGCACTGGTAGTGGGAATTTGTTGACTAAGTTGTTTTCTAATCCCAAATTGTTACAAAACTATTATGGGACATGTATATACTTAGTATACATGGTAAGATTAATCTTAAGCTACTTATATAGTGATGACTTTAGGAATTTGAACATGGTTTAATAGAAATTAAATGAAGAACGCAAAGAGTAAGTAAGTGAAACGTATTCGATTTCTATGGTATTTTAGCAAGGATCCTTGAATTTTTATTAAAGGTTATGAAAGCGTTAACAACTCGTAAGGAAGAGTAGTAAGTCGAAATGAATTATATTAATGAAATAAATTCAATTAAGACATATAAGAGAAAGAAGCTGGTAAAAACAATGTGATTAGATTGTTTGTTAGCTAATGGCAATGTGCTATATGAATATATATCATGTAGAGACCGTAAAGATCAAAAACTGTTGAATATTTTATTTGAAGACGCTTGAAGGCAAGTTTTCTTAACGCTTGTCTAACCTTCGTGTTAGCCAAGTTTCTATGATTCATGTTATGAGACGCATGAATTGTTTTACGAAAGGGTCGATGCCAGTTTTAACTTTGCATGCTAGACTATTCTTAAGAGTTAGATTGATTTATTTACAGGTCTTTTGATATAGAACTGTTAACGCTATCCTATGCCAAGTATTTGGTATGGATTCAAGGTAAGCTTGAGTGTGAATAAACAAATGTATTTTACATTGATTATTTGATGGGCATGTGAGGTTGCCAAAACTTAAACGTAAACACGTTTAACGGATGAGTGTTGATCAACATAGAGTACTATAGGCTGATAACCTAAAAGTGCTCGTAAGATATATCGGACTGACGAACTTAGTGTCGAGTTGTCCTTTTTCATGAATGAAAATGAAAAGAGAATGTTCATGGTCTTGTGACCAACTCAGTATTCCTTAGTTAATATATGTCCTGTGGAATTGTTTTATGAAATGAAAAGTGCTATTTAATGTTTCATAGTACTTCATAGCTACTTGTTCAGTTATTGAAGATAATTATATAATTCTCGACGTGGTATTATTATTATCTATTGCTAGACTTGCTGAGCTAGTTATGCTAACTTCTTGCTTGAATTATATGATTACAGACTAAAGGTAAAAAGAACCGAGGACCCCAATGAGGGATAAAGGCAAAGCTAAAACAGATGATATAAGTAGATTATCCCGTAATAGATTATTATGTTTGTAAGAATCATATTATGATAACGAAGAATGTATCGGTTACAGAACCTAGGAAAGGATTTATTATTATTATTGTAATAAGAATGTAGTAATTATGTTCATTTTGATGTTGTTTTAATGGAATGAATGTATAGTGATGAGTACCGTGTAGCACCATATCTGTATGTTAAAAGTACCCGGATTTGGAGGCGTCACATGTAGCTTGAGCAGCTTTAACTTGATCAATTAAAGTCGATTCTACTTGTATATTTGACATCATCACGTGGGTCCCTGGAGTCTTTAAATCTGTCTCCATCCTTCGTAAGTCATACAAAATGGGCCTTTTTCGTTAATAATATTGCACTTGTACCCGCATATGATCTTCTATTCAACGTGACAGCTACCATGTTCGCTTTTCCAGGATGGTATTGAATGGTATTATCGTAATCTTTCAACAGCTCGAGCCAACGTTGTTGTCGCATGTTGAGTTTATTTTGGGTGAAAAAAAGTTTTGAGTCTTTTATGATCCGTATAGATCTCCATTTTCTCCCCATACAGTTAATTCCTCCATATTTTAAGAACAAAAACGACTGCTACCAACTCTAGATCATGAGTAGGATAATTCCTCTCATATTCTTTGATTTTTCGTGAGGCATAGGCTATAACTTTCCCATGATGCATGAGAACACATCCTAACCCTCTACCTTAAGCATCATTATAGATGACAAATCCCTCTAAACCAGATGGTATTGTTAGAACAGGTGCTAAAATGTGTCTCCTCTTGAGTTCTTGAAAACTCTTCTCACACTCCTCGCTCCAACCAAATTTTGTATCTTTTCGAGTCAACTGAGTTAATGGAGTAGCGATTCAAGAAAATCCTTCCACGAATCTTCGATAATAACTAGCTAAGCCTAGAAAGCTACGTACTTCGGTCACTGACTAAGGTTGCTTTTAGCTTTGTATTGCTTCAATCTTCGCTAGGTCAATAAATATTCCGTGATTTGATATCACGTGCCCAAGGAATGCTACTTCCTCAAGCCAGAACTCACATTTCTTCAACTTGGCGTATAGCTTATTTTCACGAAGCTTTTGGAGTATCAGCCTCAAGTGTTGCTCATGACCATAATGTCCTTTTATCACATTCTTTATAGATGGCTTGCAAATCTTGGTAAAATAAGTAGTTGGTGACCAACCCTAGCTCTAGCATGTGCTCTATATCTACATTATCAACCAACACTGATCATTTATGCCATACAAGTTCAATGGATCAAAATGTATAGGATTAAAATGAGAGAAAGCTCAATTTACTTTTCATTTACAGTCTATAATCAATTTCAGTCAATAAATGGGGTCCACCGACATGTTTAACATGTTTTAAACATTTATTGCAACAAAAATACTTTTCCTACTCGTATACTCATATATCCCACATTCGTTGTAAAAATATCACCGTTAATATATTATTAAAATAATATATTTAAATGAATTATTTTATCAGAAAAAGATAAAATATTAATTTTCAACAATTGTCATTTTAAAAATTTTCTCCATCTATATCCACATAAAATCAATATTTTCCTCATCATATAAATCAATAATTAATTATTCACAAATAATATTACAGAATCACATCATTGACAACCAGCGGTTCGTGGAAAGAGGGGCTTTCAATAAAAATTTCTCCTTCTCGGCACATGATTAGGTGACCAAACCTCTCCTTGTACGTAACTTTCTAGACATTGCCAATAATGTTATCCAATAATATTATTCAGATAATATGAATTATTGCTTCGATAATAAAAAATACTGTGTAATGACAATTATTGAAACAACAGCAATATAAAATATCAACGCAACAATTATTGAATCAATAAAATAAAATCTTTGAGCGATTAATTCTTTGTAACAATTATTGAGTAGTGCCTTCTTACGTAAGAATCAATAATTGGTGCAATATCGTGTGCATCTTCTTGTTGAACAACGCGTATTAGTGTGTTTTAACCACCGGGTATTCCAACAAGATAATTCAGTAATAACTATGCCGTTATTTATAAACAACTTATATTTGTCGTTTCTTCATCCAATCGCTTTTCAGTTATGGGGCCCACAAAAGATCGCTACCGTCGCATTTAATATTCCCGACAAGATTTAATATTCCGACGACCAAACGAATATTCCCAAATAATGAATATTTTATAACCACTTGCTTATTCAAATATTTATGTATTTTACCCATAACTATCCACATTAATCAAATCAACCCTTACTATTTCAAAAAATAATAAATAGAGGAAAATAAATTTCATTTATTAATAATTTGGTGTCTTACAACCTCCCTCCTTATGAAATTTCGTCCTCGAAATTGACGTGTCGTGACTGTGTTTGAAAAGATGAGAATACCTCGCTTTCATTTCCGCTTTCCAACTCCCGTGTCATTTCCTCAATAAAGCATGGTTTCTCCACAAAACTTTAACTTATGGTATAACCTCAGACATAGGACATGCTCCTTCCTATCCAAAATCTTGGCGGTGTACCTCTTCATACGTTAAGTCTTTGGCTATCTCGTTCGGTTCTAACTTAATGACATGGTTAGGTCGTCCACATATTTACGTAACATCGATCGTGAAAACGTTATGAACACGCCACATACTTGACGGTAAAAACGAGTCTATAGGCCACGGTTCCTATTCGATCGAGAATTTCAAATGGATTAATAAATCGAAGGTTTGAGCTTTCCTCACCTCACCGATTCTCTCACTTTTGAAATAACAACTTCTTGCACCTCCTTCTTCAAATTCATCACTCCGTGTGTAGCTTGAATACTTTTTAACTTTATCGATTAAAGTCGATTATACTCAGTATATCATCACGTGGGTAACTAGAGTTTTCATCTCCATCTCTATTATTTATAAATTATACTGAAATGAGTCTTTGACAATATCGTTACTCAGTTTTCTTATATCGATCTTCTACTCAACACGTCGCCTACCACGTTCGCTTTTCCGAGATGGCGTGGGTCGAAACATGTCTTTGAAATGAGTCTCCTTTTGAGTTCTTGAAGCTCTTCCCATATTCTTTGCTCCATTCAAATTTTGTATCTCTAGGAGTCAGCTGCGTTAATGGAATAGCGATTCGAGAATATCCTTCAACGAATCTCAGATAATAACCAACTAAGCCTAGAAAGCTACGTATTTCGATTACTGACTTAGGTTGTTCTCAATCGCGACTTATATCCCAACCTTGGATAAACGTCACAATGACACCTATCGATTTACTATCGCATCTAATATGACGTCCCTACAGAGAGTGCGGCTTAGGTGAATTCCACAAAGGAAGTCACAAGATAAAACTCGTACCAAATTCTATAGTTGAATTTTTAACTCACGAAGTTCAATAGAGCCATTCGATATGAGATTTTAGAAATGAGTTTTGTCTGGGGTTCAAAGTCGATACAAAATTTAATATCGATCTTTAGGAGTAAACCAAGAAATTCTTCAGAAATACATCGGAAAAATCAATAACAACGGGAATATTATTCAAATCGACGTGTCTTTATTCAAATCCATAACATGGACTAAGAAAACTTGACATCCGTAATAAACGAATGACTTCATGGCTTGATATGAAAATGTTTGACTACAATGGTTTGATTGCTTGAATTGAATAACGAGTTGCTTAGGAATATGAAAACTAACAACCTTACGAAAGTAATCAATTTCGGCATGATGAGTAGTTAACCTTAAAATCACATCAAAAGCAAATATCTCTACATAAATAAGGTTAACGTGTAATGTGATAGTGCCAACTGAATCAAGCAAGATTTTTAAACAACGGATGTAATGAAAGTTTCTCCTAATGGAGTCTCCACAGATAGGTCAAAGTTTAATTTCTCCGTAGTCGAGTTCAAACGTTGAGCGCAAGCAAGAGAGATAAAAGAATGGGTAGAACCGGGATATCTAGTAAGGTATAAACTTCGCAAGAATTTATAATTAATTAACCTGTGCTAACCGTTCGGGTTCCTCGTATTTTGACCGGTCACGACAAACGCTCTTCCGTGAATCGTTGACTTTGACTTTTCTGACATCCTTTTGAGTCACCATTCCCGCTGGATCGGGTTTCGATACCGCATAATCTCGAGCGATATGTCCTTCTTTCCACAATTATAGCATACCTTAAACTGTTGTGGGGCGCTTTGAAATATGATATCTCCCTCTTTCCGCATTTGTAACATACTGACCGGTGGTCTTTCTCCTCCCATGGAACCAGGTTACTCTACCGCAACACGTCTTCACACATGGTCGTTGTTGAATCTCCTCTTTTAAAATCTCCTCCCACTCTAAACTTCTTCTATTTTCATGGCCACGATTACCACCGGAGTGGTTACCGCCTTTGTCCGTATTCTTCTTTCTCCGCCGGTTATCGTTATTCGATGATCGCTATCTTCGATAAAATCTGGTTATGGTCCCTCTGTTGAACGTACTCGTTATCTCGCTCTAACAACCGAGCCTGCTGACAACATCCGAATAGAGAAAATTTATGAGAATGAGATATTTTGACGTGCCTGGGTTTCAAACCTCTCGAAACATCCGCGTCATCGTTCCTCATTCTCCACCAAATGAGGTGAACCGATAACTCATGAACTTCGCCTCGTCTTTGGGACAACTTTGTCATGTTATTCTCGCCAGGTCTAATAAACTCCACTTCCTTCATATAGCGAATACTTTCGGGGAAGTACTTGTCATTGAACTATTTCCGAAATGTCTCCCATGACATCTTTGAGTCTGGTTGGATGAGTACGCTTCATGATTCCCACCAAGATGTCGCCTCTCCACGGAACATAAAAGTAGCGAATGGAACTTTCTGCTTTCTCCGTGCATCCCAAGACATCGAATATCTTGGTAATTTGTTTGACCCACGTCTCGCTTAATCGGATCCGCTTTTCCCAGAATTCGTGGTCCCAACTCTTTGAATCGCTTGGTTTGTGACCACCCGTGAATTGCTATCATTTCCTCCTCAGATTTTGAACACGAGTCTCCTCGTCTCGATTTTGCATGAACTGCAAAAAGCTTCTAAACATCCCTCGTTCATCATCCGCTCGGTGGTGTTGTTAAATGGGAGGTACATTGCCACCTGTTGCACGTTCTCCTCATTGGTAAGTCTGAGCATCTCCACGGTCCTCATTTACTCCATCATTAATATTCTCAATTCGACATTCTCAAATCTCGTCGTAAAACAAGGGTTAATTAAGGAAATCAATATATCACATAATATCCCTATATATCTTGACCAACTAACAAATAAGCTTAGGTAGGACACACTAGCAAAGGATTTACTCGCCTCTCCCCTCCTAGTTCTATTTCCCGATCTCCACCAGAGATCATATCCCTAAGCTCGATACCAACCGTGACGCCCCAAAATAGGTCCATTCCATCCAACCCATTCTGAGTCGCCAAATACATGGTACGTAAATAACTACAACTTTATTATTACAACATATAAATCATGAGTTTAAATACGAGATATTGCCATCTAGACAATATCCACAAGCAAATAAATTCCCATCATAATTATTGATACATTATTTTACAAAAATGGTGAGGACTACTAAACAACTCTCTCTAGAACCTTCATTCCATACCCCACTAGTACTTTCGCTACATTCTCGCCTCCCGAGAAGAAAAATGGAACAACAAGGAAAAGGGTGAGCTCAACTAGCCCGAAAGAAAGAATATTATGACTAAGATAATATACAACAAATTATCGTTAGTCTTTAACGGGGAAAAATCTAATAGAATACAATAGACAACAAATTTTAAATCAATATTCGCAATGAAATAATAATTCATTAGAAGAGTTAAGTAGAGAATGCAAACTACTATCTTCTATATATGAATTTAAAAGTTCATCGTCGATATTTTATCCTCGTAACATCAATCAATATACATCCGAATCAAATATTCATCTTTGCACTACGTGCCAAAGATATTCATCGATTAATCATGTTCATCTAAACACTGCTCATCTTTGCACTACGGGCGAAAGATATTCATCAAGAAATCATTCATCTTTGCACTTCACAAAGCCAAAGATATTCAATAATATCATCATTTAAGGCGAAGATGATGAAAAATATTTTTAAAGAAACGAATCCAAAGAAACAAAATGACAAGGATTAAGGATTAAGTTAAGTACTTTGTTTTATCCACATCCAAAATACCTCAAAAATAATCACGGTGGTGTAAAATTCAAGAATGATCAAAACATGGATACAATCAAAGCTAGTATCCGTAATAGATATTTTGGACGAAAAGAAGAAATTTCATTTTTTCTATGAATAGTCTTAGTATTCGTGAATAGTGTCAGATATCGTGAATAGTCTTGTATACGTGAATAGTAACTCAAACACCAAAAGATAGAAATTCCACAAAAATATATCTTCACGCTTCATGAATAGTACTAAATGAATAGTAAATAATGAATAGTAACTCATGAATAGTAACTCATGAATAGTAACTCATGAATAGTAACCCATACATGAAAAAGTTCCAAATTTGATAAAAAGTTCCAACCAATATTTCAAAGATAATGATATTGAAGAAATAATATCATTTGAGAAGAAAATAACATCCTTACCTCGAAAGACAAATGATTTAGTTGAAACACCTGGATATAAAGCATGACTTGAACTTGCACAGTATATCAACACTCAAAGTATACTCACAAGAATACGCTCAAAATATCGAGAGAGAAATAGAGAGAAAACTTCAGTTTCTGGTATGATTTTCAATTCTAACCTAAGCTCCATATTTATAGGAAAATGCTTAGAACACCAAAGTAGAAAATTTAATATAATAATATTATTTATAAACAAAATTCCTTAGCCCACCTTTGAAATCTGATTTCAGCCATAGCACATGTTAAATGAGGTTCACAAACTCACCAAAAACGTTTTTCTCAAAATAATTAATTAAAACTCCCAAAAATCAATTATTTCGGAACTCCGAAACTTCAATAATTCATAATAAATAGCCCTTTTATTAGAAAATTCGAATCTAGCGTGCTTTTATAGGAAATTCAATTCTCTACAACTTTGCAGAAGAAAGTTTTTCCAAATTCCAAACATAAATTGACCGAAATCAACAAACGGTCGATTTTACGATCTATAATCAATTTCACCAATAAATGGGGTCCAATTTACATGTTTAACATGTTTTAAACATTCATTGCAACAAAAATACTCTTCCTCCTCGTATACTCATATATCCCACATTCGTTGTAAAAATATCACCGATAATATATTATTAAAATAATATATTTAAATGAATTATTTTATCGAAAAAGATAAAATATTAATTTTCAACAATTGTCATTTTAAAATTTTCTCCATCTATATCCACATAAGATCAATATTTTCCTCATCATATAAATCAATAATTAATTATTCACAAATAATATTACGTAATCACATCATTGATGACCAGCGAGTTCTAGGAAGAGGGGCTTTCCAATAAAAATTTCTCCTTCTCGACACGCAATTAGGTGACCAAACCTCTCCTTAGAGTAACTTTCTAGACATTGCCAATAATGTTATCCAATAATATTATTCGGATAATATGAATTATTGCTTCGATAATAAAAAATAACGTAATGACAATTATTGAAACAATGACAAATATAAAATATCAACGCAATAATTATTGAATCAATAAAATAAAATCTTTGAATAAAGAATTATCGTAACAATTATTGAGTAGTGCCTTTTTACGTAAGAATCAATAATTGGTGCAATACTGCAGTCTACTTGCTCAACAACGCGATTAGTATGTTTTAACCACCGGGTATTCCAACAAGATAATCTGTGAATAACTACTACTGTTATTTATAAACAACTTATATTTGTCGCTTTCTTCATCCAATCGCTTTCCGTTATGGGGCCCACAAAAGATCTGCTGGCCGTCGTCATTTAATATTCTCGACGCATTTAATATTCCACGACCAAACGAATATTCTCCTACAATAATGAATATTTTATAACCACTTGCTTATTCGAAATATTTGTGTATTTTACCCATAACTATCCATATTAATCAAATCAACCCTTACTATTTCAAAAATAATAAATAGAGGAAAATAAATTTCATTTATTAATAATTTGGGGTCTTACAGTGAGAGATAGTGAGATACAAAGATAAGATCACCTCTTAGCTTAATAACATCAGATCAAAAGGTCAGAATCAAGATGAAGCTCTAGAAGGAGGTATAAAACCTAAACTTGCTAGATCTTCAAGATTAGTGTTAATGTTATGATCTGTTGTTTAAAGTTGTGTTAGAAGGTGTCATTTAGTGATCTGGGTTGTTAGATCATAGATCTATAACACTTTGATGCACAAAAATAACATTTTTAGAAACTGTTCTTGAATCTTAAAAGTTGTCTGACAGCCTAATGTCAGGGCTTCTAGATCTCTATGTGTTTGATGATATGTGTGTTTTATGTTATGGATCTGTTCTATGCCATGAGTACTATGATCTGGAACTAGAAATAGGGTCAGATCATATGTAGATTGAAAGATATAAGCAGTCAAACCTCGTTAACCGAACATGAAAATTGGTTTCTAGGTAACCAAGAAACCCAGAAATCACTGACAATCATTTTGCATGGCCTTGATCTTGCTTGTGTTTATGTTTTAGGCCATGTTGTTGTTTGATTTTTGTAGCCTGTTATGTGAACTACATATCCAAGCCCTTAGAACAAACATATCTTGCACGAAATCATAGATAATCGTGGTCAAAGAACCATTGACTAACTTGCCGGATGAAGATTCTGGGAAACACAGAAATCTTCAAAGGCGTTTCCTGACAAGTACTTTGACCGGCCTAAATCTTCATTTGGTGTTTTTGTTATACTGATCTGATGATGTAGTGTTGTTCATTGACATCAATACTACACAATAGAACCCATAAAACATACAATGTAAGCTTGGAAAGCATATATTAAAGGGCTCAAAGTAGACACTATGAGCTGTTCTTCATTTCTGGAAAACCCAGAAATGAAGAACAGTCTCTGACAACATGTTTGATGCCTTATATCTTCTTGATGTGATGCATTCTAGCCATGAAACTTGTTTAGGGTTATAGTATTACATAAATACTATAACATGAACTTCATTTCTAAACCAGAAATGTAAGGATCAAAGAGTTGTAACTGGTCAAACATACCCACTTGCTAACTGACATGATGTTCTAGACTTTTCTCAAGAACACTCAAGAATACCTATAGCGACAGTTTCATCGCTATAGGCTCTTTAGCGACAGACTAATTACAAAATTATTATTTTTATAAAATAATTAGTATTGAATGGATTTAAATTATTAAAAATTCATATTAAATTACTAAAAATTATTTTAAAGCCTAAGAATGGGTTTTGAATAATTTTGAATATATTTCATAAATATTTAATATTTTTTTGAATATTAATGATATTTAATTTGAAATAAAACTGCTATGTTGATTAGAATCGTTTCAGTTTACTTCACAACTGTTGATTCTTTGTAGAAGTGCCTTTCAAATAAAACATTTACTTCTTTTAGCTAATGTTTATTGTCTGCTATTACTTGTTGGACACCCAAATGCTCATTATTGCTTTAAATGTAAATGTTTTCAACTAAGCGTGTTCAACCTGAAGGTTCAATCAAGAACAAAGGAAAGGGAAAGCTAGTAGAATAAGCTTTATGGTATCCTATGTAATAGTTAGTCTATAATAAGATGATAATATTTATTATCTATCATGTAATGTATTGTAGTAAAAGGTTGAGAAACCGTATTAGACTCTGATATATGTAAATTAAGTTTGATATTATATTATTGTTATTATTATTAGTTTTATTCCGCTCATAGAAATGGTATCGTAAAGCACCGAGTTCGGGTTTCAAGTACCTGAATTTGGGGTCGTTACACAAATTGAAAACCATCATTTATAGGGTATGTGAATATTGCTTGGTTAGGATATAGACAATGAATCAATGGATTGGTTCCATTTGATTTGGCGTATAAAACACGAGTAACGAAGTTATGGCAAAATTTACGAAATTAGACGTTAAACGTTAAAATCGTATAATTCCGGATTAGTAGTCAAAACTTGGCGTTTAGTTCGGAAACCCTAGTTTTCAATGGCATATCATAGAACAACGTATTCAAGAGTCGTGGACTTAAGAACGGTCGAATTCCGACTTAGAACGAAGAAAACGAGCTATAAACCCTCACGAGCGTTTAACGAACGCTTATTAGAACGTTAAGAGTGAATTCATCGTTAACGGATTTAAAAATTACTTTTATCCAGATGAAATCAAAGTACATGGAATTAATGAGAAAATTGCTTTTGAACGAGCCAAATCCGACTTAAAATGACTAAGTTATGAGTCCAGGAAGAATCGTATTGGAAATTAGAAAAAAAATTCAAGGGGCTCGATGGTGGTATGCAATGCACCCCTTTTAAGCTTTAAATTGTCATTATAAATACGGGTAGGGAAGTTAGCTACTGGAGAGTGGTTCCACAATGCCATTAGTATAAAATGATCTCGTGCCACAGCACCAAGACCGGAAATGGCATACTAGTAGTTGGCGTCGCAGCGCTAATAGTGTATTGAAGGTTGGCGCCGCAACGCCGGTAGTGGGAATTTGTTGACTAAGTTGTTTTCTAATCCTAAATTGTTACAAAACTATTATGGGACATGTATATACTTAGTATACATGATAAGATTAATCTTAAGCCACTTATATAGTGATGACTTTAGGAATTTGAACATGGTTTAATAAAAATTAAATGAAGAACGCAAAGAGTAAGTAAGTGAAAAGTATTCGATTTCTATGGTATTTCAACAAGGATCCTTGAATTTTGATTAAAGGTCATGAAAGCGTTAACAACCCGTAAGGAAGAGTAGTAAGTCGAAATGACTTATAATAATGAAATAAATTCAATTAAGACATATAAGAGAAAGAAGCTGGTAAAAACAATGTGATTAGATTGTTTGTTAGCTAAAGGCAATGTGCTATATGAATATATCATGTAGAGACCGTAAAGATCAAAAACTGTTGAATATTTTATTTGAAGACGCTTTAAGGCAAGTTTTCTTAACGCTTGTCTAACCTTCGTGTTAGCCAAGTTTGTATGATTCATGTTATGAGATGCATGAATTATTTTACGAAAGGGTCAATGCCAGTTTTATCTCGGCTAGACTATTCTTAAGAGTTAGATTTATTTGTTTACAAGTCTTTTGATATAGAACTGTTAATGCTATCCTATGCCAAGTATCTGGTACGGATTCAAGGTAAGCTTGAGTATGAATAAACAAATGTATTTTACATTGATTATTTGATGGGCACATGAGGTTTCTAAAACTTAAATGTAAACACGTTTAACGGATGAGTGTTGATCAACATAGAGTACTATAGGCTGATAACCTAAAAGTGCTCATAAGATATATCGGACTTACGAACTTAGTGTCGAGTTATCCTTTTTCATGAATGAAAATGAAAAGAGAATGTTCACGGTCTTGTGACCAACTCAGTATTCCTTAGTTAATATATGTACTGTGAAATTGTTTTATGAAATGAAAAGTGCTATTTAATGTTTCATAGTACTTCATAGCAACTTGTTCAGTTATTGAAGATAATAATATAATTCTCGACGTGGTATTATTATTATCTATTGCTAGACTTGCTGAGCTAGTTATACTAACTTCTTGTTTGAATTATATGATTACAGCTAAGGCCGAAAGAACTGAGGACCACAGTAGGGATAAAGGCAAAGCTAAGACAGATAAGTAGATTATCCTGTAATAGATTATTATGTTTGTAAGAATCATATTATGATAACGAAGAATGTATCAGTTACAGAACCTAGGAAAGGATTTATTATTATTATTGTAATAAGAATGTAGTAATTATGTTCATTTTGATGTTGTTTCAATGGAATGAATGTATAGTGATGAGTACCATGTAGCACCATATCTGTGTGTTAAAAGTACCCGGATTTGGAGGCGTCACATGTAGCTTGAGCAGCTTTAACTTGATCAATTAAAGTCGATTCTACTTGTATATTTGACATCATCACGTGGGTCCCTGGAGTCTTTAAATCTGTCTCCATCCTTCGTAAGTCATACAAAATGGACCTTTTCGTTAATAATATTATACTTGTACCCGTATATGATCTTCTACTCAACGCGACAGCTACCATGTTCGCTTTTCCAGGATGGTATTGAATGGTATGATCCTAATCTTTCAACAGCTCGAGCCAACGTTGTTGCCGCATGTTGAGTTTATTTTGGGTGAAAAAATGTTTTGAGTCTTTTATGATCCGTATAGATCTCCACTTTCTCCCCATACAGTTAATGCCTCCATATTTTAAGAACAAAAACGTCTGCTACCAACTTTAGATCATGAGTAGGATAATTCCTCTCATATTCTTTGAGTTTTCGTGAGGCATAGGCTATAACTTTCCCATGATGCATGAGAACACATCCTAACCCTCTACCTTAAGCATCATTATAGATGACAAATCCCTCTGAACCAGATGGTATTGTTAGAACAGGTGCTAAAATGAGTCTCCTCTTGACTTCTTGAAAACTCTTCTCACATTCCTCGCTCCAACCAAATTTTGTATCTTTTCGAGTCAGCTGAGTTAATGGAGTAGCGATTCAAGAAAATCCTTCCCTGAATCTTCGATAATAACTAGCTAAGCCTAGAAAGCTACGTACTTCGGTCACTGACTAAGGTGCTTTTAGCTTTGTATTGCTTTAATCTTCGCTAGGTCAACAAATATTCCGTGATTTGATATCATGTGCCCAAGGAATGCTACTTCCTCAAGCCAGAACTCACATTTCTTTAACTTGGCGTATAGCTTATTTTCACGAAGCTTTTGGAGTATCATCCTCAAGTGTTGCTCATGATCTTCATGACTTTTGGAGTAAATGAGGATGTCATCAATAAAGACGACCAAAAAATGATCCAAATATTCCTTAAATACTCGGTTCATCATATCCATGAAGGCAACAAGAACATTAGTTAATCCAAAAGACATGACTAGGAATTCATAATGCCCATACCGAGTTCTGAAAGCAGTCTTCGGGATATCATTAATTTTAATCTTTAACTAGTGATATCCGGAACGAAGATCAATCTTTGAAAATAATTTGCCACCTTATAACTGGTCAAAAAGGTCATTAATGCGAGGCAACGGGTACCTATTTTTGATGGTGACATGATTCAACTTTCGATAGTCAATACAAAGTCGTATACTTCCATCTATCTTCTTTACGAATAGAATAGGAGCACCCAAAGGAGACGTACTAGGACGAATAAAACTGATGTCTAACAATTCCTGCAGTTGGGTGATGAGTGGGTTTTATACCTATAAATCGGTCTCTAATTCAAGCTTAAACTATGTTAATTCTTTATTTTTATGATTATTTTTACTTGTTTATTGTTGTTTCATATATAAGTGTGGTGGCATAGCATTTGGACTGAAAAGGAGGGTTCGTGGCGGAACTTAGCAAGAAAATGAGCAAACAAGGGAGAAAAAGAGCAAACAATCAATTAGCAAAATTTGAAAACGAATCAATAGTTGTGAAGTAAACTGAAACAATTCTAATCAACATAGCAGTTTTATTTCAAATTTTGAAACTACGTACTTACTATAATTGGTGAGCAGTCGACATACTACGAACATTGTTTTCGATTTTTGATATTCAATTGAATAACAGGAATCAATTATATGCAATAACAAAGTGGAATATTTTCCAAAGTTTATGCAGAGTGATCCCTAAGGATCTTGAACTTCTCTTCTCGAGTAACTATCAAAGCTTTACTTTGATATACCTAGGTGTATCAGATAACCATAAAGATTAAGTTATACCCCTCTGCAAGTATAATAAGTGATCAGCTTAATTATACCCTATATTATGCATATTACTTAAAACGCGCACAATGGCCGAATATATGACCAAAAATCTCCCTTTTGATCTGACATGTCAACAGAAAAAGAAATTCCTAAATGACGTCAAGTGGTACATGTGAGATGAGCCATACTTATTCAGACAGTGTGCAGACAAGATGATTCGAAGGTGTGTGCTATACATTGAAGTGAAGAATATTCTACACGAATGTCATTCATCTGCATACGGGGGACATTTTGGTAGTGAGCGGACAGCGGCCAAGGTATTACAAGTAGGATTTTACTAGCCTACGGTGTTTAAGGATGCCCATCTGTTTGAGAAGACTTGCGATAGATGACAAAGGGTGGGCAACATATCAAAGCGGAATGAGTTGCCACTACAAACTATCATGGAAGTAGATATTTTTAATGTATGGGGGATGGATTTTATGGGGCCAATTCCTCAATCTTTCTATAATATGTACATCTTGCTAGCGGTTGATTATATGTTGAAATGGGTAGAAGCTGTAGCACTCCCCACAAATGATGCCAAAGTGGTTCTCAAGTTCTTGCATAGGAATATTTTTACAAGATTTGGCATGCCAAGAGCAATTATAAGTGATGAGGGTAGTCACTTCTGCAACATATCGTTTATAGCTCTTTTGGCAAAATATGGAGTTAATCATAGGGAAGCTACGAAATATAACCCCCGAACAAGTGGGCAAGTTGAGGTTTTGAACAGAGAGGTGAAGAAGATTTTAGAGAAAGTAGTGAACCCAAGCAGAAAAGATTGGTCTCTAAAATTGGATGACGCACTATGGGCGTATAGGACAGTATACAAGACACCAATTGGAATATCTCCATATCAACTCGTCTGTGGCAAAACGTGTCACCTCCGGATGGAATTACAACATAAAGCTTATTGGGCCATTCAGAAACTTAATTTTGATCATGCATTTGCAAGAGAGAAAAGATTGCTCCAATTGAACAAACTAGATGAGTTTCGACTGCAAGAATACGAGAACTCAAACTTGTACAAGGAAAAGGTTAAGAAGTGGCATGACCAAAAGATCATAAATAGAAAGTTGGAATCGAGACAATCAGTATTACTATTTAACTCATGACTAAAATTATTCCCAAAAAAGCTCAAATCTAGATGGTAAGGGCCATTCACAATCAAGAGGGTTTTCCCATATGGCACCGTTGAGTTATACAGTAGGAAACCATTGGAGACATTTAAAGTCAACAGTCATCAGTTGAAGTATTACTGGGGTGGCGACATTGATAATGAAGTCACCGCAATCACACTTGTCGACGCACCATGAACAGGGAGTAGTTAGGTTGAAAGACTTAAAATCAAGCGCTAATTGGGAGGCAACCCAATTTTACTTTTATTTTTAGTATTTTTTTTAACCATGTTAATTAAACCGTAGTTCAGAAAGTTAGTTTATTTTGATATATTAGGTACCTAGTCGGGTCATGCTCTCTAGAAAATTCAACCTTCATTGTCAATGAAAATGTTGATATCTCAAATTTATCATTTTATGTTGTTTCAGGTACTTGGGAAGTGCATCGATATGTTTTAGTTGCAAAGAATTGGAAAAAATCAAGTTCGGCTGCAGTGTACCCTCCCCCCCACCGGGCCGGATAATTTGTATAGGATACCCCCCACCGAGGCTGGGGTCTTGACTCAGAAATAGTATACCCCCCCCCCCCGCTGGGGTGGGAAATTAACAAAGGTTACCCCCCACCGGGGCGGGGGTACGGGAACATGAAGAGTGCAAATTCGATAGTTACAACACATTAGCCCATCCTCTCCACTTCCACGTCCTTGAACCACAACTGATACCCACGATTTCTTTGACTCTCACCCATTATCTCACTTCATCCCCACTTACCCACTACATTAACCCACCACATCTCTACACTATCTCTCTATCTATAAATTTAACCCCTAACTACAACACAACTCCATCTCCATTCATATAATTTTAGTCATACTAGAGTAAGGGTTCTAATAGAATGATTTTTGACAGCAAAAAGGGAGAGGAGAATCAACCAATTTGTCAATACACTGAGGGTAAGTGGTTAGTTCTTACAATTTCTCATCACAAATCACCATACTTGAAGTGCTATTATAAATTTTAGGGAGTCTAGTGAGTTGTGCACACCAAGTATTCGATAATTTTTTAAAGTAAAGTTTGAGGGAAAATTGGCTTGAGTTCATCCATACAAGTTCCATGGAACCAAAACCAACATCGAAGAGATAGCGAGGTGAGAGCTCCGGGTCTACACAACCGACTCGGGCGTTTGACAGGAGGAAGTTTGTGACTGCCGACGCCACTGATCGCTTTGACTATCTAGTGACTAAGGAACTAACCCCAGAGCGTGGCTTGGCACCCGACAACGTAGATGGCATAATTAAAAGACAAATATATAAAAAAGGATGGGATAGATTCACTGACGAGTCAGAGCCTGCAATTGTTAATGTGGTGAAGGAATTCTAAGCCAATGCGTAGGATAAGGCTCCATTCATAGCTTTTGTGAGGGGCAAGAAGTACCTTTTAGTGCTAACACTATTAACAAGTATTACCATTTGTGAGTGCCTACAGAGTGTCAGTATGCCTATTTATATGACCATGATCCCGACTATGAGGCCATTTTAACTGAAATAACGAAGCTGGGCACCACATGGGTCAAGGGGCACAAAGGGTAAGGATCTCAGCCGTTATGGTAAAATATGGTACGCGTTCATATGCGCTAAGCTATTCCCATCCACACATATGACAGAGGTGACAAAGGAGAAGATACTCCTCTTATATGCAATCGTACAAGACTTTCTCATCGACGTGGGTGCCATCAAAAGTTTCTCTACTTGAAGATGCCTACGAGGGCCATTTTTTGGCGGCTTCCCACACCCATCTCTCATATGTGGGTTGTGTAGGTAGGCAGGAGTTAGGTTGTCTGGCGATCAGACTACCCAGATACCGCTACAGACTTTGGACACAAGGATGATTGCACGATATTCTGTTTGGCCTAGGGGCGAGTCGCACCCAAGAGGAGTCGGGTTCATATTTCCATCAGCCTTCGAGGATGAGGCTGATGCTGAGGACACCTCTAATGACGACGACGTCCAAGTGGATGAGACTACGGGAGAGCAGGTGACTGAGGAGCTTTAGTAAATCGATGGACATATGTTTAGCTCTCAGTTCCGCAGCCTCCAGAGCCAAATTGATTGGCATGACAAGGAAGCCAACAGATAAATGAGGAGACTTGCAGCCAAATAAGACCACATATTCGAGGCCATGAACATGTCCTTCGCCTCCTTGAACATGACACTTCAAAGTTTTTATCCAAATGCTCAATTTCCATACCACAAGCCTGCCCCAATTCCACGGTTCCCACCTTCTAATTCAAACAATGAAGAACAATAGCCACCACCACTTCAAGCTTAGGTGATTACAAGGAAGTCCTCGTACTCTGACTACTTTATTTCTACAATGAGGACATTGTAATTCTAAAAGTTTGGGGAGTTAGTTTAATTTTGTTATGTTGCATATTTAATTTAGTTGTTAGTTTTGCATATGTTAGTTTCATGTTTAGTTTTAGGTTTATTATATGTTTGCATTCATGTAGTGTAATAGTTGCATAGTAGTATAGGTTTGTAAATAGTTTTTGTTTTTATTTTATTAGTTTGTAATTCTGTTATGTTTATTATATGTTTGCATTCACGTAATGTAATAGTTGCATAGTAGTATAGGTCTGTAAATAGTTTTTGTTTTTATTTTATTAGTTTGTAATTCTTTTATGTTTATTCCACATATATCTAAAAAAAATTAAATTTTAGTTAAGTATTGTGTTATCTTTCTTAAGTCTAGCGGTTTGATATAGTTCAGTTTATTATAGTTAATGATGAGATTGGGATTGAGTGGACGAGGATAATACCGACTATTAGAACTTTGACGTGATTTTCTGTTATGATTGGATCTTTTCTTGTTTGAAACTAGTATAATAAGGTTAGTGCAATAATAACAACTATATTAATTGATTTAGTTTAAATTGATACATAAGGTATCTCTAAAGGATAATGCTAGTTTGAATGAAAGAATGGTAAGGATAGGCAGTGAAGGCGATAAATTAGGCAAGAACCTAAGTTTGGGGGAATAATTTTGGGTATATAAGTTATTTAAAAAATGAATAAACATCGTGGTATAGCCATGGTCTGGGAGTCGTTGGTCGAAAGCTCGTTAAGGTAACATTAAAAAGCCTAAGGGAATAAGAAATTGTATAGCCATGTGTATATAAAAAAATGAATAAAACATAAAATAAGAGCAAAAAAACCCCGTAAATGAAAAATAAAGCATACGTACCCAATTTGGACCCTTGATATTTGTAATTGTTTGATTTTAGTTGGATCTGGTCTGTTTCTGACATTCTTAAGTTTACATTGTATGATGCCTTCAAAGAGATTTATTATGTATTGTATTTGAATTTGCATCAGTTAGCGTGGATGTTGAGCACACACGCAATATACCAGTAATAACAATTTAAGATTTGATGATTGATGGGAAATTATTGATTGGTTTTGATATGAAGTATTATCATGCTTGATTGATTTCTCTGAGGCTGGTTGAATAGATTTGATTCTATCATTACTGCTGGACTCATTGGCATATAAAATAGTTGTATTACATTCCATTGCATTGTATTGCATAGCATTTTTGTTTTGTTTTGTGCTTGAGGACTAACATGGGTTTAAGTTTGGGGGAGTTTGATGAGTGGGTTTTATACCTACGAATCAGTCTCTAATTCAAGCTTAAACTGTGTTAATTCCTTATTTTTATGATTAGTTTTACTTGTTTATTGTTTTTTCATGTTTAGGTGTGGTGGCATAGCATTTGGACTGAAGAGGAGGGTTTGTGGCGGAACTTAGCAAGAAAATGACCAACAAATGGACTTCTATAGAAAGACCCCCCATCGGGGTGGACTTTATAGATGCAAAACCCTCGCTGGGGTGGGGGTACTTGATCGAAAGACAGTAGCACCCCCTGCCGGGGTGGGAACTTATAGAAGAAAAACCCCCACTGGGGCGGGGGTACGGGAAAAACAAGACTTCTGTTTGAACTGTAATGTTTCAGAAGAGTGAAGAATAGTGGTTGGCATGGTTTGGAACTACATTGGGCGTCGAATTATGAGAAGAATACGTGTCTTAGGCATGATATTAATAGAAAAACAACAAGGGAGAAAAAGAGCAAATAATCAATTTGCGAAATTTAAAGACCTAATTTGAGCAAAAACATTGGAGGAAGGATTTGAAGGTTGGATTCACGATAATTGCAGAGGGATGTAGAGAAGAAGGGTGGTGTTTTATTCATTCTTTTTCTTTAATTCAATTTCTGTAATTGAGATTATGTTTACTTTGATGAATTCAGTTTTTAATTCATTTGTGATGAACTAATTTACTTGTTAGGCTTATGATGGATCTTTGGGGTTGAACGATGATTATGTAGCTTGAATTTCAGTTCAATAATATATCTTTCAATTTATCTATAGTGATTTGTGCTTGAATTTATGAATTACTTGATCACAAATTCTATGTGGATTTGTATGGATTCGAGACAGGAAATATGAATCTAGACTTAGTCATTATAGCATGTGTTCTTGAATTCTGTGATGGAATCTTGATGAATGTTAGGGTAGAGATATGCCTAGCATCACATGTAATCAGATAGAGAACTTGAACTTAAACCTTCTTTGATTGTAATTCACATAGAGATATAGTGAATTAGTTGATTAAGGTGTTTAGTTTAATTCTATCTAATTTGTGGATTTAAGTTAATACGGTATTACTGCATCGAGAGATGGCTAGTTCTACTTGAGTGTTCTTCATTAAAAAACTGGGATAGTAAATTGAACTGGAATAAGGTGTAATAATCAGAGGGATACTTGGAATGAAGTTATAAGCCTAATTCTCTAATATTTGCTTGAAATTATAGTTTTTAAGTTTGTTGATTGCTTAGTATTTTTAGTATTTCTAATATTTTTAGTTTTAATAGTTATAATTCTTAAATTGGACAGTTTAATAAAATTTGGTTTAATAGAAAGCTGGTAATTGTGAGGATTAATTTCATATTTAATCTATGTGGGAACGATACTTAACTTATCATTGTATTACGTGTTGACCACGTGCACTTGCGTGTGAGCGTAATTACGAGCCATTCGATATGGGGCTTTGGAAATGGGTTTTGTACCGGGTTCAAGGTCGATACAAAATTTGATTTCACGCTTTGGGTAGGCCAGGAAGTTCTTCAAGGAATACGTCAGGAAATTTATTAACAATAGAAATATCATTCAAATATGACGTATTTTAGTTTAAATTCGTGACATGGGCTAAGAAAGCTTCACATCCATTTTTAAATAAACGAATAACTTTATGGCTTGATATGAAAATGATTAACTTTAGTGGTTTGGTTTCTTGAATTTTCATAATAGGTTGGTTAGGAATATGAAAGCTAACAACCTTACGAAAATTGTGACGCCCCCAAATTCGGGTATCTTCCAAACCGACAAATGGTGCTACACGGTACTCATAACTGTACATTCATTCTATTGAAATGACATCAAAATGTGTGAATCAACGACATCCTTATTACAATAATAATATTACATCCCTTCCCCAGGTTCTAAAACAATTACATTCTTTGTTCATCATACTATAATATATACAATTTACTAGTTTATTACAAGGTAAACTAATCGTTCATCTTCATTTTGCCTTTATCCTTGTCGGATCCCTCGGTTCGTTCAGTCTTAGTTGCATTCATATGGTTCAAGCAAGAGTGAGCATAACAAGCTTGGCAAGTACAACAATTTCTTTTAAACGACATGCTTGAAACATAGGAATCTTATATCTTCAATAACTTGACAATAGTTATGAAGTACTATCGATAATTCAAAATAGCACTTCTTTTCCTTCAAAACATTTTACAATAACAATATTCAGTAAAACATCAATTCTGGCTCAAGACCATGAGCGTTTCATAATTTCTTTGAAAATGACAACCCGACACTAAGTCCGTAAGTTCGGCATATCTTACGAGCACTTCTCGGTGATCAGCCCATAGTACTCTATGTTGATCAACACTACATCCTGTTAAATGTATGTACGTTTAAGTTTTGGCAACCTCGCGTGCCCATTGAATAATCGATGAAAAATACATTTGTTTATTCATACTCAGGCTTACCTTGAATCTGTACCAAACAATGGCGTAGGATAGCGTTAACAATTCTATATTGAAAGACTTATAAATAAATCAATTAATCTTCAAGATTAGTCTAGCCGAGTTAAAATTTGCATCGACATTTTCGTAAAACAATTCATGTGTATTATAACATGAATCACTGAAAACCTGGCTAACACGAAGTTTAGATAAGCGTTTAGAAAAACTTGCCTTCAGCGTCTGCTACAGTAAAATTACTTTTCCCTTGAGTCTTTATAGCCTCTATAACACATAACCACATAACATACCACATTAAGTCATGAATGAACATACATGGTTCCTAATGAATCTTACCCTTCTTCTCAATCTAATCCTGTATTAGATTTGTTATTTATTGGTTCTGGCTTATCGTTATAACTTACATCATTCTAACCAACTTCTTTCTCTTCTATGTCTTACTCGAATTTACTTTATTAATACAACTCGTTTCTAGTTAATCATCCTTCTTCACGGTTTACTAATGTTATCAAGTTTATTAATCAAAACTCGACCGTTAAGTACACGTATTGCACCGTTCACATTCACATTCAATTGACTTATCTCCAACCTTTAGTATTATACTTAAGAATTATAACATCTTTTAATGATGTTACATTAGGTTTAGCATTGATATGATTCCTTATCATTAACTTGTTTTTCCTTTATATTCAAAACCATTCCTCTCCCAAGCTTTTCGTAATCTTTGGTTGCCATACCGACATTCTTTCTTCTCTTCGTGTCACGCCACGCATGCCATGACTTAGCAAGCAGGTATGGTCCGGACTTCACTGCATCTGGCCATGAGTGTGTCCTTTTTTATGGCCGTCTTCATGCTACTCCAGCTTAGTAGTGTACCACATCTCGACTTTGAGCATGTGGCGCGGCCTTTGTACACTGAGTCGTCTTTGCGACGGGGACTCTATGCCTTAGAAAATTTTGATAGTTTTCCAACTTTGCGAAATTCCCGGACGCATAACTTCTTTGTTATATGTCTTAATTGGCTCGTTCAAAAGCCTACAGTTCACAAATTACATACTTTATGTATTCATGCAAGAATTTTATCTATTTGACTTCGTTTGCTAAAAATTCACCTATTAGTCCATTTTTAACGAAAACGGTAAACGTTCGTGAATGTTCAACGCTCGTTTCTTCATTCTAAGTCGGAATTAGGTCATTCTCAAGTTCGCAACTCTATAATGCCAAATAAGACTTGTCTCCATTGAAAACCAATGTTTCCAAGCTCAATATCAAAATTCAACTTCCATTCCGAGAATTTCACGAATTCGACGATTATCGTCCAAACTCGTAAATTTCGCCTTAACTTCATTTCTTATGATTTATTCATCATTTGAAATGGATTCAATCCATCAAACTAAAATCTTGAAATACATACTTCATTAACTTATAACCATAATAAGTTATTACTTGTTCTTTGTGAGTTTATAACTTATAAAAGTATAAACTACTTATGACTTCCTTTCTCATGACTTATTATAGATCAAGTCTTTTAACCACCATTCTTGCTTCTTATTAACATACAATCTTATTAAAGTAAACATATGAGTAGTTCATATAAGCTCTTCATAAATTCATAACTTAATTAAGTTTGAATTACTTATTCATGACTTATACGGCTTAAGTCCATTGATTAATCATTCTTATCATTTCTTAGCATACATGTTCTACCACTACCCACTTCTCTAATAATGGAAGAGAAAGAGATTCATGGTTTAAGTTCTTACCCTTGATAATCAATTGGTAAATCTTTAATCTCCTTCTTGCTTCTTGAATTCTCAAAGGCTAACTTATTCTAGCTTTTGTAGTTTTTTCTCTCCAACCAATAAGCTATAAGTTATTGGATGAAAATCTAACAACTAACAAATGAGCTAGCAGGCTTCCTATTTATAGGACTTCCTAAGTTAGGGTATAATGGTCATAAAGCCACTCCACCTCCTTAATCACCTCCTTACTATTCCTTTACTTAATTATTAAGTTAACTTGCTCACCACATATACTTGGCCACCATACTTACTTAACCATTAAGTTAACTTGTTAATCACATAGCTTATCATTTGTTTTTTAATCACATAAAAGCACTTTGCTTGCTCATCACTCATAAGCACTTTACTTAGCCTTTAAGTTACTTAACTTATCCTTTGCTTAACCCTTAAGTCTACTTGCTCATCACACAAAGTTCTTGATCACCAATTCACCCATGGGTTACCCCATGGATCAAGCTTTACCCATTGGATCTTATCCTGGGCTTTACATTCAATTATCTTAATTAACTTATTTTATACATTGGGCTTGCTGTCGACGTCGGGATTTTTTAGTGTCCCTTTTCGTTACGTGTTCTTTGGTGTTCTCATGTTAATGTGAGATTTGTTTGAAAAAAAAGTGAAAAAGGTCCTATATGTATAATGTTGACGATTTGACTTTAAAGAGTCGCCAACAGGTGTTTTAATCGGTTGCACCAACGCAATCGGGGTAAGTTTGCACATTGACCCGAAAGGATGTGACACTACTAAACGGGTCTGTGAAATTGAGATTCATTTGAGTTTGGGGGCTTGATTATGCGGAGGGAAGGTGTTAGGCACCCCCCGACATCCGTGTTGCCACGGTGACCGCCACTTTTCAAGAAACTGTTGTATGAATGTGTGTGTGTATGTGTGTGTGTGTGTGGATCAATGTGCAATTATTTGGAAGTAGTGTTATGCCTCGTTCACACCTATATACAAAGGGTTTGAATTTATAGAAAAATTCAGTTTTAAGTAGATATAGCAATGAAGTTTTGTAAAAAGAGGTTTTTCAAACCCTGTGCTCAATAGTAATTGAGGCCTTTGATAGTTCCATTTTATTATTAAATGTTCTGCTTGTTTGCTTTTATTTTCGAAATGTGAAGCATCTTCGAGAAAATAATATACAGTAGCGCCAAACTCCTCATGGGCATGATGACCATCCAAGGAAATTCGAGAATATCAGAAATAATGTACAAGTCACTATACAATTTGAAAAATGTCCATCATGGGAACCAAATCTAGATTCATGAGATCAATCATGATCACATGATTCCTAGGCTCACATGATACCGCGGTTTATGCGGAAGCGAAGCGATTATATATAAAACTCAGAAAATATATATATACAGACATGATCAACCACCACGAAAGGAACTCCATGGGGATCAAAAATGTAAATATATAAAAGTGGTAAATATATATATATATATATATATATATATATATATATATATATATATATATATATATATATGGACGTGATCAACCACCACGTAAGTAAACTCTGTGTGGGACGAAATGTAAATAAAGGTGTAAAACGATCAACTACCACTGAAGTAAACTCAGTGGTGACTGAAATCTAAATAAAGTCAGTAAAAGTGATCAATCGCACACGTAAGTAAACTCGAGGCGTGACGAAATGTAAATAAAAGTTGTAAAAGGCCACGAAGTAAACTATAGGCCCGACAAAAATGTAAAATATATATATGTACATATATATATATATATATATATATATATACGATGCATATACGGATGTGTAATTGTTGTGGACATATCCGATGAGCTTGGATTTACATCCTATATGCGTTATATATATATATATATATATATATATATATATATATATAAATATATAAAAAAAATGCTCCCGATATAAAATCCGGGCTCATCGATATATATAACATTATATATATATATATATATATATATATATATATATATATATATATATATATATATATATATATAAGGTGAAACGCTCCAAACATAAATCTAGGCTCATCGGATGTAGTCCACCACAATTTATATATATATATATATATATATATATATATATATATATATATATATATATATATATATATATATATATATATATATATATATATATATATATATATATAAGCCGCTAGCCCTGCATATAAGTCTAGGCTCAATTGAGGCATAACTCGATAATGTTAGTCCATATATAAAATATATACATATATATAAGTATATATATATGATGTAAATGAAACCACTTGATCAAGTCCGGCAAACACACACAACACGACTCTCAATATGTATAATAGTGTGTGCTAATATGAAAAAAAGGCTTTATAGAATGTAAGAAGGCTTACAGTGGGCTGCCAATGTAGACTTCTATGAATCTATATGGATAAACACTCAGCTCCCGCCGGATAAAAGTATTGCTATATGTGAGCTAACAGATGTTTAAATTGTGGAAACACTCAATATGGGTGTGTACAGAGTAAATTGGACAGGGCTTGCTCGCCTTTTCTCTCTCTTCTCTCCCTCAAAATGGCTGGCCCAAGGTCTATATTTATAGGCCGATGGCCATTGCAGTACACTCTATGGCAGCCTCAATGGTTATATCTGCGGTGGTGGGTGGTGGTGCATCCGGGCCTCGCTGGTCCCGTCCTCTCAAAGTACGTGCACTCGTGCACTAAAATGTCCACTCAAACTTGTAGAACTTCAATTCGAGTATCCGAACAAGGTATATAAGACCTTCTTCAGACTGCTTTTGTCGAGAGTTACGCAATGATATTTGATTTGCCCTTTTTGATTCCAGGAAGATGGGTCCATGACCGAAATAGCATTCCTGGGTCTCCGTCAGGCAATTTGGTAAGCTGTTTTGCTCAGTTCTTGCTCTGAAGTTAAGATATGGTTCTTGTGGGACTTCTTTTGAAGAGATTTGAGTTAAAATGAGTGTATTTGACTTAAAGTGAAGTTGAGTCGACAACATGACCAGTTTGTCCCTCCCAGGGTTATGTCCGGTTTTCGCACAGTTGTAACGGGTTTTCCCCAGGGTTATCTCTGAGATTAACATGTTGTTGACGCTGAATGTACTCAGGGATATCTCTGAGGTTGGAATTAATGTTGTGGTCCTCCAGGATTACCTCTGGAGTATGAAAAAGACGCTTTTGCCCTCCTGCATAGTTAGTAACAGGAAAAGAAAAATTTTGAGTGTCTACAGATGCCCCTCTTTATCATGTTCATGCAATGCAATGGAATGGACATGATAAAGATTAGTAGACACTTGAAATAGGACAAGGTATTTTTAATGATGCAGATCGCAATGTAGTGAATGTGATGATGAATGTTTAAAATGTTTTCGCAAGTCACAGTTCGCACATCGCATTTCGCACTTCATATTTCGCATTTCGTATTTGGTCAATCGTACTTCACAAATCGCACATCGTATTTCGCATATCGCAGATCATAAATCGCAAATTGTAAATCACAATGTAATGAATGTTATGATGCATGTTAAAAATGTTTTCGCAAATCGCTTTACCTTTACCAATCATTGTTGATGCCTATGCTGGTGTTGACTCCAATGGTTTGGCATTTAATCGCTGACGCTTGTTTGATAAAGATAAGTTGAGATATTTTCCACATCTTTGATGGGGATGACGTTCTGAAATCCCCAGACCTTTTCGATGTATACACTGGTATTTTGCAACGATGTCTACCCTGATGGTAGTTTGATAATAGATCCTACCCTGCTGGTAGTTGAATATGCTGACATCGCCCAACTGTTTCAGTTCCCACTTGAACAGTGGTATACAAAGCTTTCATCGCTGAACTGTCTTGATGTTGCGCTAAATTGATGCCAATGGTTTTGAATACCAGATCTCCCGATACATTCGCTGAAGTAATATTTAAAGGTTTGCTTTGCTAGACTCTGCCTGATGTTACGTTGGATATAGATGTATATTGACATAGCGCCTCACCCTTTTTGAGGTGATTTGTAGTTTCCTTTCGCTGTTGAGTGATTGTGTCCCATTTCCTTGAACATTTGGTTCGCAACCCAGCTAAATTGATGATCTGAATGCCGCTGATATTCCTGGGGGGTGCTGTTTGTACTTTCGCTGCCGAACTTTGAACTTTAGTGTAGAGGCTTCAACTTATTAGGATTTGGCGCAAATTAACATGTTTGATGGTGTAGATTTCATTCGCCAGATCCTTTGTTATTGGGCTTTTGCTCTTAAGTTAAGAATTTTGTTGAGAATTTTCCCCTTCATTTTTAGGGGCAAGCTAATGTAGACATGATTCTTTTCAGGAGTTTTCCTTCTTTTGATGAGAGTTCTAATCCCGCCTTAAAATCCTTTGCTTTCCTGGAATCGAAAAATGCCCCAGTCCTTTCGTATACTGATGTCGCGGATTCATACAAAAAACCCTCTTTGTTGATGAAGTCGCAAGTGAGTAATACCCAAATTGCTAGTAAGCCGATGTGAGCGAAGCTTTGATGATGATGGACCATGCTGATGGTGTTGACTGGGGCATTTTCCTCTTTAGGATGTTTGATAAATGCCCCAGTGTTGAGTTTTTGCTGTTTCTGAGATTGCCTAAGTCTTGTTGTAGTGGTCACAATATTGGGTTGTCGTCAATTTTGAAGTTGCCCCAGCCTAGCTTGTTATCTAGGATAGTCGCTTTGACAAATGGGCTGATAAGATGCTGAGATCGCAAGAGAATTTTTCCTCTATACCAGATGGTGAACAAGTATAGGACCTGGGTTGCCTTCAATCATTATTCCTGACTTTTTATTGTAATCGGTCTTAATTTTCTTGTGATTTGATGAAGACTCATGATTAAGGGTGTCAAATATTTTAAGGTCCTCGTTGCTGGTTGTCTTGACATATCATTGTTTCTTTCTTTTTGTGCCAAATTTAATGGAATGACATTGTAGTGTTGTTGGGCCTTCTCCACATAGGTCGCTGACTTGGAGGGTCGTTCTTGGGATTGACGTTTGGATTTGGACGTTTCTGTTGAGGGTCAGACCGCACCACTAGTGGTTGCCTATGAACTCCCGTGAGTGTGGGAGATCAGGTCTGCGTAGTTCCTACTTGATAAGATACACGGTTTGACAAGTGTTTATTTGTGAAGTGTTTGTTTGGGTTTTTATTTAGTTTGACCGCACCATAAATGGATGCCTACGTACTCCCATTGATGAAGGGAGATCAAGTCTTTCGTAGTTCAAGCTTGATGAGCTGAAACCTAAATGACTTGATTTTTGATTTTTTTCTCTTTTTTTTCTTTTTTCTTTTTCTTTTTCTTTTTTTCTTTTTCTTTTTTTTCTTTGTTTCTCTTTTTTTCTTTTTTTTCTTTTTTTTTTCACTATTTACACGCATGGAAAATAAAAGGCATACTACGAAGAAATTGATATCGTCCCAACATCTTCTGGAACTCGCAACTTTATCCCCTGGATCTACATCTTTTTAGCTAGTTGAGGTCTGATAGTCTAGTTGTCAGTGGTTGTATTGCCTTCAAGGCTTGCGACAGAGGTTACTTCTTGATTTTTAATGTCTTCACTTATGGCCATAACTTGATCGCTGTCTGGTTCAGTACACTCCTCAGGGATGCTTGAGCTGGACCCATCGCAAAAAGGTATGAAATCTTGATTCTTTGTTGGGTTGGTTTCCCCGACAACCTCACCACCTTTTCTTTCATCTGTTCCTTCACGCTTTTCCTGGGCTTGAGACGATTCGACCATGAAATCTCCCTCGAACTATTATCGCATTTCTTACAATAAACTTTCCTTTTTTGCTTTTTCCTCCTTGGAAAGGATCAGTATTTCCTCCGCATCATCCAAGGTTATAAAATCTGGAATGTGGTTGTCATCTTTCGACTATAGGATGTCGGATGTTGGCGGAAGAATCTCTTTTGTCATTTCCTGCATTAGGATCATTCCATCTTGGGTTCTGCCTGAATTATTGCTCATAGCCTTCACCTTCATTGGATTTTCTTAGAGGGGTGAATTTTCGGACTCTTGTGGAGGTTGTTTGATCTTTCTTCTTTGAGAGTTCGCATTCCCCCAAGCGATATTTCCATTGGCAGGTCTGCTAGCAATTTTATCATCCCCCTTTTCTTGGCCTTCTGATAGTTGAGTGAAGAAATGCCTCGTATCCTGATGTTGGCGCCCTATCAGCTTAGCTAGCAGATTTACTTGGTTCTGGATCATCTCTAATTTTTGCATTACTATAATACCTTCCTCCGAGTTTTCCCACTTTAGGACATTTGTTCTGTGCCTTTGGGGGTAGTCCTCTATCCTTCGTATGCACTTACGAATTGGATACATTTCGGTAACTTCTGACCGTTCATGTTTACTTCCCCCGTATCATGCTACAACGGAAGGTTGGTGTTGACATACTGTTGATCAGGTTGTTGGACCACGATACTCCCACTTTCAATCAGATTTTGAATTTTATGCTTTAAAGACCAACAATCTTGTGTATCGTGTCCTGGAGATCCTGAGTGGTAAGCACATCTTTGGCTTAGATTGTATCTTTTGCTCCCTGGTTCCAAAGGTGGAGCCAGTTCAGTAATTTGCTTATGGTCCATCAATATCGCCAAAACATTTTTAAGAGAATCACGTAGTGGAGGGAACACCCGATTTTCTGTTCTCTTAAATTTTCTTTTCCTATCCTGAAATTGGTTAAATGCAACCAGTTGTTGAAATGACAGATTGTCTCACTTTTTCTAAATGGGGGGACTTTAGGTTGGTCTACTAGATTGCCCCTGTACAACAAGGGATACATCTTCACTGCCTTTATCGGTTACCCCCTTGGGATCGCTCTCATACTTGCCAGTCTGTATATTCTTGGCGACTGCTTCCAAGGCAGTGAAGTCTTTAATCTTGCCCGCCTTCAGGCCCATCTCTGCCATTTCGCCGTGTTTGATCATTTCTGAGAATGGCTTTCATATGCCTGCTAAGATCCTCTCATAGTAAGGCGCCTCTTAAATGTCAGTAAATGTCATTACCATCTCAGTTTCCGTCATTGATGGAATGACTTGCGCTACGAGATGTCTCCACCTTTGGGCATATTCTCGGAAAGATTCAGTACTTTGCTTTTTGACTTTAGTCACTTGGTATCGATCCGGTGCCATTTGTGACTGATATTATACTGATTTAGAAAGGTGTGGGCCAATTCTTCCCAGTTGTGAATTTTGGCATTGTCAAGTCGGGCATACCAGGCTTTAGCCTCTCCAGTGAGACTCTTTTGAAAAAGATGCATTATGAGGCTTTCATCTTCAGCAAAAGATCCCAGTTCGCCAATATACACTTTCAGGTGCGTATAGGGATCGTCTTCCCCATTGTACTTTTCAAACTCTGGGACTTTGAATTTGGCAGGATAGTGAGCCCTTGGGAATATGCAAAGATCTGAATAGGTGACACTCCCATAGTTTCCAGTTCCTTTGATTGACCGGATGGTCTCCTCCATTTGTTGGACTTTCTTTCTTATATCCCCAGTTTCTCGATCATCCCTGAGATTTGTGATTTCTTTATTGGAATGAGGTTTAGGTATTTGGGTTTCCATCTTTTTGCCAATACCTTGACTACCCCTGGTGTGGATGACTCTGGTTGAGTAGGAATTATTTGGCCCAGGATTCCTCCATGTGCCGAGGATTCTAGCTGTTTGGGTACCCTGAGTGGATTGGTGTAGTTCTTTAAGCATAACAGCCAACTCTGTCATTTGATAGCTTAATCTTTCGAACTCCTCGCGAGAAACAAGATTAGACTGGTCAGATGAAGACATGATTGGTTGTAGGCTTGTGGCCTTTTTGGATTTTTTCCTTTATATTCAAAACCTTTCCTCTATGGGCTTTCCCTAATGCTGGCGCGGCGGCGCCGACATTCCTTCTTTGTGTCACGCCGCGGCGTGACTTAGCAGTGTGTATAATCCGAACTCGGCACTGTGGCGTGAGTCTCTATGCTGCGGCGCCAGTTAGAAGTGTACCCTGTCTCGGCCTCGAGCTGCAGCACGGGCCTTTGTGCGTGGAGTCGTGCTGCGGCTCGGACTCTATGCCTCAGAAATTTTTGAGAGTTTTCCAACTTTGCAAAATTCTCGGACGCATAACTTCTTCGTTATAAGTCCGAATTGGCTCGTTCAAAAGCCTATGGTTCACAAATTACATTCTCTACGCATTCATGCAAGAATTTTATCTATTTAACATCGTTTGCTAAAAATTCACCTATTAGTCCATTTTTAATGAAAATAGTAAACGTTTGTGAACATTCAATGCTCGTTTCTTTGTTCTAAGTCAGAATTCGGTCATTCTCGAGTCCACAACTCTATAATGCAAATAAGACTTGTCTCCATTGAAAACCAATGTTTCTAAGCTCAATATCAAAATTCGACTTCCATTCCGAGAATTTCACGAATTCGACGATTATCGTCCAAACTCGTAAATTTTGCCTTAACTTAATTTCTTATGATTTGTTCATCATTTCAAATGGATTCAATCCATCATACTAACATCTTGACATACATACTTCTTTAACTTATAACCATCATAAGTTATTACTTGTTCTTTGTGAGTTTATAACTTATACAAGTATAAACTACTTATGACTTCCTTTCTCATGACTTATTATAGATTAAGTCTTTTAACCACAATTCTTGCTTCTTATTAACATAAAATCTTATTAAAGTAAACGCATGAGTAGTTCATATAAGCTCTTCATAAATTCATAACTTAATTAAGTTTGAATTACTTATTCATGACTTATACGGCTTAATTCCATTGATTAATCATTCTTATCATTCCTTAGCATACATGTTCTACCACTACCCACTTCTCTAACAGTGGAAGAGAAAGAGATTCATGGTTTAAGTTCTTACCCTTAATCACTTGGTTAATCTTTAATCTCCTTGCTTCTTGAATTCTCAAAGGCTAACTTGTTCTAGCTTTTTTAGCTTTTTCTCTCTAACCAATAAGCTATAAGTTATTGGATGGAAATCTAACAACTAACAAATGAGCTAGCAAGCTTCCTATTTATAGGACTTCCTAAGTTAGGGTATAATGGTCATAAAGCAACTCCACCTCCTTAATCACCTCCTTACTATTCCTTTACTTAATTATTAAGTTAACTTGCTCACCACATATACTTGGCCACCACACTTACTTATCCATTAAGTTAACTTGTTAATCACATAGCTTATCCTTTGCTTGTTCATTACATAAAAGAACTTTGCTTGCTCATCAATCATAAGCACTTTACTTAGCCTTTAAGTTACTTTAACTTATCCTTTGCTTAACCCTTAAGTCTACTTGCTCATCACACAAAGTTCTTGATCACCAATTCACCCATGGGTTGCCCCATGGATCAAGCTTTACCCATTGGATCTTATCTTGGGCTTTACATTCAATTAGCTTAACTAATTTATCTTATACACTGGGCTTGCAATTAAACAAACACTTGGGCTTGTTCATTAAATTACATTGGACTTAACCATTCCTACATTTGGGCTTTAACATTAATTCATATTGGGCTTTATTGTCCCAATTGGACATTACAATCTCCTACACATTTCTACAAATTCAATACATTTGGCTTAAAGTCTTATAACGTATAATCTACGTATTCATCTCGTATTCTTACTCGTATACTTATTCATATACGACATAGCATTATTCATAACTACTCGTATAATACTTCGTATCATACTCGTATTTATTACTTCTTAAAATACTTACGTATTATACAATCATTGCTTTAATTCATTACACACATTTAAATTCCTTCTCGGAACTCACTTTCCGTAACCATTAGGTTTTAAGTCCGCAAGTGAAAAATTGTGTTTGCCATAACTGAAATATTATTGGATATTCTATCTCACCTCGATATTCTATCATTACGTATTTCTCGGAAGTTCAAAAATAATTCCTGAACAGAAATGCGTGAATAGTGTTTTTTAGAAAATTTCTCGGAAAGCTTTTATTTTCGTCTTGGAAATTCAAACACTTTAATTCTACCACGTAGTTAAAATACTATGACATTCCGATATGTCTAGGTCATAGAATGACCTTCAAATAGCTTACTCCCATAATTAATTTAAATTCATTTAATCCACATAATCAAATAAAAATTTAATTCTCAAAAATCCGATTTTTCTGGGGCGTTACAAAAATAATCAATTTTAGCATGATGAGTAGTTAACCAATCAATCCCTAAAATCACATTAAATGCAAGTATTTTCAAAGAGATAAGATCGACAGGTAATGTGAGGTTGCCGATTCGAATCAAATAAGACTTATAAACAGTGGATGGAATGAAGGTTTCTCCCAACGAAGTTTCAATAGATAAGTCAAAGACTAATTTCTCCAGAGTTAAATTAAATTGTTGAGCACGAGTAGGAGAAATAAAGGAATGGGTAGAACCGGTATCAAATAAGGTATAGACTTGAAAAGAGTTTATTATTATCTTACCTGTGATAACCTCGTTGGGGCTTACTTGCTTTTTGGGAGGTTACGACAAACGCTCTCCCTTGAACTACCGGCTTTGACTTGTCTGAGACGACATTTGGTGTCACCATCCCAACTGGACTTGGCTTCACTGCACGACAAAATTGAGCTAGGTGACCTTCTCTTCCATAATTGTAACACGCTTTGGACTGCATCGTGCAGTTTGGACTGATATGTTCCCTCCCATTCACATTTAAAGCATACGATCGGTGGTCGTTCTTCTTCCTTGGAAAAGGGTGCTAGTGTTGTTGTCTTTCCATTATTGTTGAACCTTCTCTTCTTGAAATTTCCACTTCTGTTGTCTTGGCCATGATTACTATCGAAGTGGTTACCATTTCTGGCATGTTGATTCCCTCCACGTTTGTTGTCACCGCTTTGATAACTGCTACCACTGGTATTATAGTTTTGTCGGCTTCTCTCTCTTGTTTGGGTTGACTCATTATCGCACTCTAATAACTGAGCCCTATTTACAATATATGAATACAAACACAGTTTGTGAGAAATAAGGTATTGACATATTTCGAGTTTCAAACCTCGTAGAAACATTTGTGTCATTATCTCCTCATTATCAACTAAATGGAATGCAAACCGAGACAACTCGATAAACTTAGCCGCGTACTGCGACATAGTCATATTATTTTGCTCCAACTTGATGAATTATACCTCCTTCATGTGACGAATAATTTTGGGATAGTATTTTTCGTTGAACAGTTCTTGGAACTTCTCCCAAGACATCTTTAATATGGCTGATTGAGTACGTTTTACAGATTCCCACCAATAATCTGCCACTCCTCGCAACATGAAGATGGCAAAGGGAACCTTTTGCTCCTTGGAGCATCCCAAGACATCAAATATCTTGGTGATTTTCTTTATCCACGTCTCTGCCTTAAGTGGTTCTGGCTTTCCCAGCTCCTTGAACTGCTTAGCGGTGACCATCTAAGAGTTGCCAGTGTTTCCATATTCATTTTGCATAGGAGTCTCTCTCGCTTGATATTGCATGAGTTATAGAAAGCCTCTGAACATCCAATCGTTCATCATTTGGTCGGTGTTGTTGTTTACATTAGGATTGTTGCCTTCTTGATGCACATTATCCTGGTTATTGATCTGTGGTGACTCAACGATCTCTTGTGCTCTATTTCTTATCTCAATAATTTCAGATGACATTTTTAAATACTACCACAAAACAAGGGTTAATTGACATACCACATAATACCCCTATATTCTAACCGACCAATTAAACAACAAATAAGCTTAGGTAGGTCATACGAGTGAAGGATTTACCCGTCTCTCCCCTCCTAGTTCTAGTCTCAAATCTCAGCCCGTGATCATATCTCTAAGCTCTGATACCAACTGTCATTCCCCCAAAATAGGTATACATCACCTATTCTGAGTCGCCAAATACATGGTACATAATTTAAATACAAACTTAATTATACAACTGCCATGTAAAATACCACAAAACATAGCTGAGAGTTTTGACACGAATATTGTCTTCTGGACAATATCCAAACTCAAATAAAACCCTTGTCACGAGAATGTGCTATGCCACCAGCCCAATCATCAAACTTTTATATAGTGGCATGTGTGATATCCTGGCTAGGCATTTAAACTTGCACATCCTCCCAGTCTACTCTAGCTTTGGCACACAAGTGGGCTACGACTGATGCATGAGGGATACTGCCCATGGTGCTCCCCCTCATATAACGTAGCATATTCTGACGGAGAAGGTGGCCCACATTAATATGTTTCCCTGTGACAATGCCCCATATAATTATAGCCCTCTCAGCTGGAATATCGTGCTGGTGTGTGGATGGCATCAATTTATCATAAATGAACAGGTTCCAAGCCTTCGCATATCAGTTTAGAACACACAAGACCTCAACCACCTTATCCAAGTCAGTCTAAAATTTTTCTGCCTCCACCCAGTTTGGTCTGTCAATAGGGGGTTAGGCAGGTTGAACACCTCACGAATCGCCTACGGGTGATAATCGACATGGAAACCTCTGATAAAAGATATGCCACTCTACGTCTCTTTTGTATTGGCATAAAATTCATGAACAATCGCCATCGAAGCAGACACAAGAGTGGATATAACCCCCATCCAACATCTCACCCTGATCATTTTAAGCATCCGGCCATCATCCCTTCCTGGCTTCAAACCCCGTTCCTTGACAAAAGCCTTACCAACAATCCTATAGTATTCATTCTGAGCAGCAAGACTGATGAATTTTCTTATGTCTACGATAACTTCATCCTGACTGCTGTTGGAAGAAGACTCTGGGGTGCATGAGCGTGCTCTTTTTGGTGCCATAAGTATTATTAGAGAAGATGCTTTACAACCCTAACTTCCACTGTAAATGGAGAAGATGATCACCCCCAAACTTAATCTCATGACTGCTCTAAACAAGCCTTGAAAATACTGCAGATGAACCCCCAAACTGCTCTGAACAAACCCTAATCAAGTCTTATGTAAGTGAATGGGCTATTTGTGGTAACCGAGTATAAGAGGTGGGGGAATTGTTGGTTATGTGAAGGATAAGATGAAGTAGTAGTGTATTAAGAGAAGGCGACTTAGTTTTGTTGCATATGGGCTCTCTATGCAATACGACTGTAGACACTCAAAATTTTTTGCATACCTATTACTAACATTGCAGGAGGGCAGAATCATCTTTCAGAGATAATCCTGGAGGACAACTCAGCTCAATCCCGGAAACAACAATGGGAGTGTCAGTTTTAATTTCAACCTCAGAGATAACCTCGAGGCATGCAGTTCAAATACCAAAAATTAAACTGAAGAAGGCCATTTCATCTCGAAGATAACCCCAAGATACTCAGTCTCAGTCCCAGAAATAACACCAGGAAAGACATTGTCAACCTCAGAGATAACCCCGAGGAATGCAGATGCAGATGCAGACACATTATCACATAATCTTGTCAGTCTATACAACACATAAGACTTAGCATTAAATCAGACTATTTAAGTCTAAGTTGAAACCGACACAATTCAATCATCCCGACGGTCAAATCGGACAATATCGAGTTTAAGTTCAATTAAACTCTGCCTAAACAATTAACAATAATCTTAAATAATCATAGTATCGATTCAAAACATTTTTCATAAACTTGCAAAAAATTTTAGATAATTAATATCATTTAACAACATTTTCAATCATTAATCAGTATTTAAATGAATTAAATACCACAATATTCTAATATCATTAATATTTATTTAATATTAAACATTAATGAAACACATGTCATAATATTATAACATATTTGTAATATCTCAAAGTATTTTCAATACTTTATTATTTCCTTTAAATGTTTTTAAAGTAATTAAAAACATTAATCAATAACTGATATTAATATAAATACCACATTATTCCTTGATCAAGAACATTTATTTAATATTAAATTTTAATGAAAATCATAACATAATATTATAATATAATTATAATATCACAAAGTATTTTAATATCTTAAAATCATATTTATATGATTTTTAAACAACCAAATCCATTATCCGATAATTAAAATATTAATATTTTCATGCCAAAAATATCAAAAGTTATATTTTATAACTTAAAATATTTTTATAACACTTGAATCATTTTTATATGATTTTTAAATCATAAATTCTATTTTTCCATAATTTATTTAATATATTCATTAAATAAACTAATTATCATTAATAATAAATATTAATGAAAGTCATCAAAAGTTATCAAGAATAACTTAAAATATTTTCTAACACCATAATATAATTTTTCATGAATTAAAACTATTTTTCAAATAATTTATCTAATATTATAATTAAATAAATAAATACCATTTATATTCCAAAAATATTAAATATATTCGAAATATACTAAAATTAATTAAAAACTATATTTTTAGACTTTAAAATAATTTTTCGAAATTTAATATGTATTTTTAATAATTAAAGACTAATTTTTCTAATTTTTAAATCATTTTCTAATTTCCGAAATTAAAAATAATTCAAAACCGTCGCTATAGGCTTTAGCGACAGAAATCTGTCGTCTTAGGTGTCCTGCACCAGCCCAGAATTCCAAAGTCAGCATCCGAGTGGGCTAGTTTGACCGATTCTAATTCTCAATCCATTATGTTTCTGGGCAATCTAACACTTAGATCTTGTAATCTTAGTGTAATAATACAATTATCAACAAACATCATGTTTAAACAACATCGATCTCGGGATAAATGTCATCAAAACTCGACAACACTTGTTCTTCAACCAAGAACAATCAGAATGCCTACTTTGGAGCCTTATAACTTGAAATCTGTGTATTGTTTGTGTGATCTATCAATTGCAGTGTGTATACAACATGTAGTACTACAACTACAAAGCATCATAACACATTAACATCATAGCATGAGAAAGATCTAGCCGGTCAAAGTTCAACACGAAAATTGCTAAAAAAAAATTCTAGGTTCGTGTTCTTGGCAGTTTCGGTCAACGGGTTTTGACCATGAATAACTTCCGATCTATAACAGATATGAACTTGATTCTTTTTACATATTAAAGACCACATATCAGACTACACATAACAACTTTTAAACAACAAAAATCAAGATCGAGCAAAGATCTATGGCCACTGACATTTGACTGTCAGACCAAAATTTTCTCACTTGCTCAAATCTTCAAATTCGTATACTTTGATGTTATGGGTCTTTGACTTATCAACTCAGATCATCAATTAACATCCTATTACACAACTTTAAAAATCAATTGCAACAAATAACATAGAATCGAAGGATTTCTAGACTTAGGGTTTTATACCTTTGATTTCTTGATTTTTGGCTTCTAATCTGTTGTTTGTGATCGCGGGGCTTTGATTTAGGACTGATATAGCAACAAGTTTCGTAGATTTGAGGCTTGAGAGTAATAGCTTGAGTGTTGAACAAATTTTAGTTTACCAAATGATTTTCTCTCTCTTCCAATCCTTTTATAGACAACTTAGATTCCTGTATGGGATGTTCTAGAGCTGATGTGCTGGAGTTGTGAGTCACCAAGAGTTAGTGAGGTTAGGTAAGCAACTAAAGTTTTGGACACAACTACAAGTTAGCTCACTAAAACACCCAAAAGGGAATTATAGTCATTTCCTTACCATTTTAAATTCTAGATTAGTCATTTGTGAGAAATAGGCACATGGCTTAGCTAGGGTTGGTCACCAACCACATACTAGGGCTAGATCTACACTCCATCCCATTAAAATATTCAAGAAGGGTACTTTGGTCATTTGACTTGTAAAGTGAATGGTAACTTGGTAATTGGTCACAACCCTTAGGTTTTAAAATAGAAGATTATAATTAGTGTTCCCTAATTACAATAAAGTTTACTAATCACATTCAAGCTTGCTAATTAGGGTTAAGGCTTCCTAATTAACATTAAACTTTATAAATTAATAATTAGGTTTTCTCTAATTGTACATTAGGGCTTCCAACATTAGAAATTAGGGCTTTCTAATTAATCAATTAGGGTTATCCCTAACGATACCTACAATTAATAACATAGAACTCTATACTTAACTTCAAGCTTCCCACTTAGGGTTTTAATATCCCGATTTAGGGTTTTAGACAGAATAATTAGGGTTCAAATTTTTGGAAATTAGGGTTTGCTAAATAATTAAGATTTACCCTATTAAGCTTATAATTTAAATCACTTGAGCATTATAATTCTCTGTTATATTTCCAGATTAGGGTTTCAAATATTCAAAATCTGAAATTAGGATTTTCAAATATGGTATTAGGGTTTTCTAATACTCAAATAGGGTTTCTAGTAATTTATTAGGGTTTTTCCTAATTAATTTATAATTAATAACGTTAAACCTTATATATAGCATTGCATTCCCAATCTAGGGGTTTTAATGTCCGAATTAGGGTTTTGGACTCCCGGAACTGAAACTAGGGTTTCCAGAACCGATTTCTAGGTTTTCTTATCAAACGTAAGAGTTTTCTAACAGAACGTTGACGTTCTTAATATATACCTAGTTTCGACGGATGATAAGTTTTATCTGGTCAACCCTTGACCCTTAACCACATTATGAACACATACATAACCATATACATCGAACATAAACACATATAAACTTAATTCTGAACAATTCACCCAAATCCTTCACAAAATTTTGAAATCCTCAAAATTCCTTCCCAATAACATCAAACGCATACACTTATTTTCTATCTAGGTCTATTATTTGACCTTAAATCAATTATTTAAGATTTTAATAAATTGTCTAAATTCGCGGGTTGTCACAGCAGATCCTCCCTTGTATAGGCCAAACATCCCTATAGATAGAGATCCAGTGACTCAGGAGGAGTTACATCAGGTGGACAAGATTGATGATGTAGACATCGACACCATTGACTTTTTCTGATGTTTATTTCTCGCTATCTCTTTTGATAGGCCTCTGTTAGCTGCTGGGTAGCTTTGCCCCATTCTCGCTATATCTTTTGATAGGCCTCTGTTAGATGTTGGGTAGCTTCACCCCATTTCCCTGTATTTTATCTGTACAGAGATGTATAAGATGATGATATACTTAGGAATATATTCACAGTTTTCCATTCCCTATATCATATTGCCATCTATTGTATCATGCATGTTATTATGTTATGCATATGTATGTATGTCCAGAGATATTCAGCATTGACCCCTGGATGGTCTTATGACACGGCCCGTACAGATGTATTTTTCGACAGTTAGCCGTATTGATCATACCCCACCATTTTTGGTGGTATCTGGTATGCGCTCATGGTATGGTAGTATATCACCATCAGACATGGTGATCGTAGATGATTTATTGCAGTATACTATGACCCTGTTGATGTTTCAGGTTCGCATAGGATTTGTAGAGGGTATGCTATAGCATTGGGTATCGGAGAGGCAAGTTTTCTGATTTGGGACCCAGGAGTTAACTCTTACTTTGGAGGAGTATACACGGTTGACGATGCTGCCGCTGGACAGACCTTGCGTGCATATGGCTATCAGAGATATGAGCAGACAGTTCATGACCCTCACCGAATTAAGGCGTAAAGTGGTACAGGATGAGATTACATCCAGCCACGTGATATCCCAGCGTTTTCTGTTTGACAAATTTGGCTCTGAGGATAGTTATGCATGGCATTCCAGGGATTTCACTACACTGGAGGATCATTGGCATTCAACCAGGGTGGATGTACTTCTTTTGTGCGTATTGTCATACGCCTTCATGCCGCGGTACATGGATGAGCTGGATATCGGTGTCATTATGGCAGTGAGAGCTCTCAGGGAGGGTCATACCATTGTACCGATGATCATTCTGAGGAGACTCGAGGTCGTCCTTCATCTTGTTGCACTTATCCGGTAGGAATGTTTACAGGTAGCTCGGTCATGTTGTATGTGTGATTTATGTCACACTTTAGACCGATTGGCACACTTAGACGGTAGGGGTTTTATTTCACCCATGATATATCCACGTCACACTCCTTTCAGCCTGTGAAGTATACAGATGATGCATCGTGGTCAGCTTTCCTGGAAGGGATTATCGATCTGTTTGCCATATTGCCGTGTTCAGGCCTTAGTTCACCCTACAGCTTCATTACTCATGCTCTGGGCATGGATTATCTCCCTCTGGCTGGATTAAGGGGTATGATTACTTACCATCCACTGGTCATGATGTGTCAGTTTGACCAGTTTCAGGATTTTCACACTTATGAGGGGCGTGAGTCGGTAACCCGCTTCACACCATTTATCACCGAGACAGATCCGGTTTGTATATGTTCATTGGGATCGGCGAGAGTCAATGGATTTTCATCGGTCATACTGGGTTATTTTGCAGAGTATTCCACATGGATGGAGACAGAGACTGCGTCGACTGTGGTAGTATCCACAGTGCAGGAGACTGATTCTTACAATGAAGAGCCTATAGAGGAGGCTGACATTCCCATCGATGACTTGATCTGGCTGAGGTCCAAAGCGGCATATGTGATGGATTCTCCCACCCCGAAAGTGCCATCTTGTTACCAAAGATTCAAAGACATCATTTGGAGCAGAGCTTACATCTGATGACCTATGATAGAAATCAGGCTAGGGCTGCGATGTTGACAACTCTTGATGAGAGAGACGTCGCTCTGTTAGAGAGGGATGAGGCTAGATCAGCTATAGATGCATTGATTGCGGAGCGGGATGCTGCATTATCTGCTAGGGATGTGGCCATTACGATGCGATTTCCAGATGAGATCCCAGATGATCGGCCACTCTTGCTTACAACATGAGTGCTTACATTGATGGGCATTATGCCACCATGCAGTTAGCCTTTGATCTGCTAGCTCGTGTAGATACCCTTGGGCAGGAGCTTGCAGTGCTACCTCCGTCTTCAAAGAGAGATGCCATGTTAGATCTGATAGTCCATATACACACAGATCTGTAGATAGCTTTGTATTTCCTGCACAGACTAGCTTAGCCATTTTGTCATGTACAACAAAGATGTATATATCAAACAGTATTATGTATGGTAGGGAAATATATTTTGATTCACTTCCCTTTTATTTATGCCTTGATACTTGCTTGATATTTGCCTGTTTCTTCAGGGCCTTGTGATCTTGATGCATTCTGAACTTTTCCTTGATAAGTGGACATTGAGACGTCGTAAGATCTCTCAGAATGGATCACTGATTTCTGTATATCCCTACAATCTTTGGTGTCTTGGGAGTGGTATCTTTATGCAAGAGGGTGGTTTTTCCTCTTTGAGATTTACCATACCACAGATGGTCGCCAGTATTTCTATTTGTGAGAAGCCTAGTTAATTCCATCTCTTATGGGTTAGTATTGCTCTTTGAGGCACGATCGCAGCTTAGATGGTCACCGAATCTTCTATTTGTGAGAAGAGGTTGGGTAATTCCATCCCTTTGATCTGAAACCGATGAAATGTGATGAATTGAAGGTTGATCTCAGTACTGTGTGACAAGTATTTTTGTTCTGGTAGGGGTTAGACTGAACCATGAATGGCTGCCTACGTATTCCTATTAAAGAGGAGATCAAGTCTGCGTAGTTCGAACCTGGTATAAGAGGTTCAACGCTGAATGCGAAAGGCAGATAGGTGTAGAAATGTTTTTAATTGTTTTTGTGAAGAAAGGGTAGAAATGTTTTTGTTGTTTATTGCGACCGGGCCATATAGAATTTGGTTGCCTACATACCCCCGGGTATCAGGGAGATCAGGTCGACGTAGTTCGCCCCTCAGGATGAATCGTAGCCAAAGAGAAGTGTAAATTCCATGTGCAGGCTATACTGCGGGGAGAAGAGAGTTTGATCCCATAATGGGGATAAACTGTAGGTTTGGAAAAAGTTTGATCCCGTCTTCAGGACAAACTGCACACGTAGAAAAGTTTAATCCCATCTTCAGGATAGACTGCAAGTGTGAAAGTTTCAATCTCGTCTTCAGGATAACCGAAATTGTATGAAATGTTTGAAATGAAGTGAAACCAGGTTGCTGGTTTGAAGTGTATGTTTCCCTGAGGGGCAAAAGAGTATTTAGAAAGGAAAGAGTTCAAAACCGGAATGACTGGTGATTTGATGATCAACACCAGGATGTTTGTTTGATGGTAACCTCAGACATAGTACCATTTCACGGTGTCCGAGTTGATAGGCTATGGAAATTCATCGTCATCCATTTCCTGGAACCTGAGAGCACCTCCTATCAATACCTCTTTCGACAACAAATGGGCCTTCCTAGTTAGGAGTGAATTTTCCCTTAGAATGATCTTGGTTGTCAATGATCTTCTTCAAAACCAAGTCATGTTGTTTGAACTGCCATAGTCAGACTTTTTTGTTATAGGATCGTGCGATCCTTTGCTGATATAACTGACCATGGAAGATAGCCGCGGTTCGCCTTTTGTCTATTAGAGACAATTGGTGATACCTGTCTTGTACACATTGGTCTTAATCCAACTGAGCATCCATCAACACTCGGAGGGATTCCATTTGCACCCCTATGGGGAGCACTGCTTCCATCCCATAAGCTAATGAGTAGGGGGTTGCCCCAGTGGAAGTACGCATAGATGTTTTGTAGGCTAATAAATTCAGAGGCAATAGGTCAGGCCATCCTTTGTGATTGGCGGACATTTTTTACATGATCTTTTTTATGTTTTTATTTGCCGCTTCAACATCACCATTCATCTTTGGATGGTAGATGATGGAGTTAAGGTGTTTGATGTGGAATTTTCTGCATAACTCCTCCATCATTTTGTTGTTGAGGTTCTTAGCATTGTCTGACACAATGACCACTGGTTATCCATATCGACAGACGACATTGTTTCTGATGAAAGAAATGATGACTTCTTTGGTAACCCTGGGGAAGGATGCTGCTTCTACCCATTTAGTGAAGTAGTCGATCATGGTGAATATGAATCGATGTCCATTACTGGCTTTGGGCTCGATGGGCCCGATCACGTCCATTGCCCACATTGAGAAGAGTCATGACGAACTCATATTGTGGAGTTCCCTTGGAGGGGCATGGATGGAAATTCCATGAATCTGGCATTGATAGAACCTCTTGACGTGATCATCACAGTCAGCTTTGAGTGTAAGCCAATAATGCCCTGTTTTGAGGATCTTCTTGACAAGTAGGGGTCCGCTCATGTGAGGGCCACATACTCCACCATGGATCTCATCCATGAGTCTTTGAGCTTGGTATTTATCCAAATATCTGAGGAGACCTAATCCTGTATCTCTTTTGTAGAGTGAATCTCCGCTCAGGAAGAATTTCATAGCCATTCGATGAATCCGCCTCTTCTTAGTTAGGCTCGCCTCAGCGGGTGTAGATCCATCTCGTAGATATTCCTTGATGTGCTGATCCCAAGGGTTGTGGATGGGAGGTAGTTCATCCAATACTTCTCCAAAATAATTCCCATAGACTAGGGCTTTTTGCAGAGCAAATGTGATGTTTGGCATGTTTTCCTTGTCAGATATATGAACCAAGGAGGCCAAAGTTTTTAATGCATCCGCAAAATCATTCCTATTGCTAAGAATGTGTAGAAAGGAGATTTCTTCGAACTCCAAAGCCATCTGTAGAACATGCCGACGGTAAGGTAGGAAATGTAATTCTTTGGTTTGATAGATTCCCGTGGATTATCTGATCACCAATTCGGAATCCCCAAAGACAGTTAATCGCCTGACGCCCATTGAATGGGCAAGTTTTAGTCCCAAGATACTGCCTTCATACTCAGCTATGTTGTTAGTGCTGACAAACTGCAATTTGACGGCTACGGGATACTGCTCCCCCGTACCGTATAATAGAACTGCTCCAGCTCCAAAACCTTCTGCGTTAACAGCTCCATCAAAATACATTTTCAACGTATTTACATGTATCGTCTCGATGTTATTCTTTGAATCACATTACCCCTTCATCGGGAAAGTATGTTTCAAGGGTTTGTAGTCCCCTACAAAAAGTGCGGCGATTGATCCTTAATTCCTTGACCTTTGACAGACTTTTGCATCACGTAGACGATGTCAAATTACTGCAGGATCAACTGCCATCTGGATAGTTGACAATTCAGTATGGGCTTACTGAACACATACTTAAGAGGATCCACGCAGGATATGAGATGGGTTGTGTGACCATGGAGGTAATGATGTAACCTCATGGAATCCCATGCTAAAGCACAACAAGTTTTCTAAATCAGAGTGTACTTGTGTTCACTGATGCTGAATCTTTTACTGAGATAATAGATAGCTTGTTCTTGGCCTCTATCGTCTTTTTGCCCCAGCATACAGCCCATGGCATTGTCATTAATGGACATGTACATGAACAGGGGGACATCATCCCTGGGAGGTACCAAAATAGGAGCATTAATCAGCTGCTCTTTAATGGTAAAGAAGGCTTTCTGACACTCATCGTTCCATTTCATGGAGAAGTTCTTCCTTAATAGCTTGAAGATTGGCTCACAAGTTGCTGTGAGTTGAGAGATGAACCTGCTAATGAAGTTGATTCTTCTGAAAAATCCCCGTATTTCCTTCTCTGTCCTAGAAATGGGCATTTCCTTGATGGCCTGGATTTTGGCAAGATCCAGTTCAATCCCTTTGTGGCTGATTAGGAAACCTAGCAACTTGCCTGACTTAACACCAAAGGCGCACTTGGCTGGATTCAACTTCAAGTTGTACTTACGCAACCTGTTGAAAAGTTTTATGAGATGGTCTAAGTTGTCATCCTCCTTTCGGGATTTGACAATGATGTCATTCACGTAGATCTTTATCTCTTTGTAAATTAAATCGTGGAAAAGAGCCATCATAGCTCGCTGATAGGTTGGTCCGACATTGATGAGGCCAAATAACAACCGTCTATAGCAAAATGTTCCCCAAGGTGTGATGAAAGCACTTTTCTCACGGTCCTCCTCAGCGACCATAATTTGATGGTACCCCGCAAAGAAATCAGCAAAGGAGTACATGCCGTATTGAGCAGTATTATCAATAAGAATGTGGATAAATGGCACGGGAAAGCTATCTTTAAGGCAAGCTTTGCTCAAATCCCGGTAATCCACGCTGACTCGCACCTTTCCTCCTGGTTTAGGTACGGGAACAATGTTTGATATCCACTCCGGATATGTAGACACCATGATGATGCCAGCTTGAAATTGTTTCACAATTTCTTCTTTAACCTTTGAACTCCACTTAGGTTTCAATCGCCTGAGTTTTTGCCTAACTGGCTTGAATCCTTCTTTAATGGGAAGGCGATGAAGAACAATGTTAGTGGACAAACCCACCATGTCTTCATGAGACCATGCAAACACATCCTGGAATTGGGTTAATAGTGCAACCATGTCATTCCGTTGATTTGTGGTAAGGTCTGAACCAATTTGGATAAGCTTAGGGTTGTCTAAGGTTCCATGATTGAAAGAAGTGGTTTGATCAAGATTGGGTTTGGGTTTGTCTGTGACTCATTCCTTAATCTTCTGAGGAGTCTCAATGTGTTCTTGGATGTCCATTAAGTCTGAGTCCAACTTTGCATCAAAGTTACAACCTTTATGGAGAGAAGGCACCTCATCAACAAGTACAGACACATCTAAATTCAGAGTCCTGAAACAAAATATACTTTCACTTAATATATGCAATTGTTCGATCATACAAAAGTGTTAGCATGTACTTCATAAAATAATTGTTAGTACTGTAAAGGAAAGCAAGCAATTAAAGTTATCTACAAGGCAGAAGGATTTTTCTACCCATTTTATGTGACGCCCCCAAAATAGGTATAAATCACCCATCTTGGGTCGCCAGATACAAGGTACTGAATATTCAAATACAACTTAATAATACAGCCATCGTGTAATATACAACAAAACATAACTGAGAGTTTAAATGGAATATTGTCATCTAGACAATATCTACACTCAAAGGAGTCCTCATTACATTTATTTTCACACTATTTAACAGAATAGTGAGGACTACTAATACTATCATCTGGACCGTCACCCTTGCTTCCGACTAGTCACTGAGCTACGTTCTCATTTCCTGAAGAGAACAGTGAAAGAAAGGGTGAGCTCAACTAGCCCAGTAAGAAATATTATGACTAAGATATTGCAGAATAAATTATCATTAGTCTTTAACAATGTTAAACTGATAAAATACAATAGACATCAAGTTTAACTGCAGCGGAACAAGCAATCCATTAGAAGAGTCAAGTAGAACATGATATCTACTATCTTCAATGATTTAAAATGTTTTCATCAATTTTTATCATTTGAGACTCGACAATAAATAAACCACATCATCGAGTCATCCTCCACACTACTGGGCCAAGGATATTCATTAAATCATCAATGGTCATGACTATACCGAATAATCCCTGGTCATAATCATACCAAAAATTGTCCATCAATGCACTACAGGCCACTACAGACTTTTATCACATCATTTATAACATTACATGTCATGATTATACCGAATGATCCCTGGTCATAATCATACCAAGTCCATCTATGCACGTAAGCCAAAGATGACTTTCATCATAATATAAGCATGAGGATGATGACACAAATATAAGCATTAATCAAACGAAAACAAGGATAAATATTAAAGACTTTAAATTTATCCAAATATTATCAATCACTTTATAAACTCATAATCTAATATTATTAATATTATAACAATATTTTAATCACTTCTTAAACCTATAAACAATTTATTTCAATTGTTTACACTTTACCAAATAATGCATTTAAACATTCAAAAATACCATACTCGTAAGATTTCATCACCAATGATCAAATCCCTCATAAAAAATCTGCATATACCCTATATAGGATTCTCAAGCCATAAAATCTTATTTTCCAATTTTGTTACTTCACATAACATATTTAATTCATTTACTCATAACTAGTTCATTTTCATGAAAAATACCAAATCACTCCCTAAAATATTTCTTTTCTGGGATTTAGCAGAATATAGTCCCATATTGAACATATATTTTTCTCGAAATTTTAAAAATATATTTACTATTTTTCATATGGCCAAAACTGCCGAATATTTAGACACATATCATAAATTGTACTTTTGTCCAAAAATTTCAAAATTTGCAGGGTATACTCCTGTTATATACATGTATTCCCAATAAAAATTTTACCAATTTTGGAGTTAACCACAAAGAGTTATAAGGGTTTACTTTTAAAATAGTCTTTTCCCATAAAATTCATAACTCTTAATTTATACATCCAAAAATCGCCATTTTTGGACACAATCTAGAAAACTCATCAAATTATCATTTAAATTTTTCAAAAATTTTTGAGGGTCAGAAAAATTACAAAACTGCCCCTGAACGAAACCCCTTTTGAATAAAAATGCAATTCATATGAATACAAAGGATCATTCACCATGCATGTGGTAATCCATATAGACAGGTTATTCAAACAGAATAATAAAGAATGAAATAACAGAAGAATTCACCATGCATGCGATAGATCGCACAGACAGGTTATTCCCAACAGAATAATAAAGAATGGAACCAGGTCATGTGTAATCCGCACCAACAGGATATTCCAATAGAATAATAAATAATGGAACTAGGTCATGCGTAAACGCATAGACAGGATATTCCGACAGAATAATAAAGAATGGAACTAGGTCAAGCAAAATTCGCACGGACAAGATATTCCAACAGAATAATAACGAATCGAATAACAATAGAAATCACCATGCATGCGATAGACCACACATATAGGTTATTCCATCAGCATAATAATTAATGGAACCAGGTCAGGCGTAATATGCACCAACAGGATATTCCAACAGAATGATAAAGAATGTAATAACATAAGAATTTCACCATGTATGCGGTACTTCGCATAGACAGGTTATTCCAACATAATAATAAGAAATGGAATAACAGAAGTTCTCTTCATGAATACGAAAGAAATAATACCCCTTACCTTAGAAGAAACTCAATATTGGAAAAGTGAGGTAGCAGACTTCTTTTCTTCTTTCTCTCTATAATTTCTCTCTCTAGAGTTTTAGTGAATTCGTAAGAAATAATGAAGGAATGAGCTTCTATTTATAGGAGAATGGACTGAATAGTAACTAATTCATGAACGGTCCAGATTGATTTACTATGTAGTATTAATAAAATATTCTAATAAAACAAAATCTTTTAAATAAAATTTAATATATTCTATTTATAATCTAATAAAATGAATAACTTTATAAAAGTATTTTGTTTTATATAAAAAAATTTTACTATGCAAAACACTATGCAGGCACTATGCAACACAATGCATAATAAAATATAATATATTCTATTTATAATCTAATAAAATAAATAACTTTCTAAAAGTATTCTATTTTATATAAATAGATTTTACTACTATCTGAAAACACTTATCTTGAGTAACTATGCAAACACTATACATAATAAAATATAATATATTCTAATTATTGTCTAATAAAACAAATTAACTTTATAAAAGTATTCTATTTTTATATAAAAAGCTTTTCTCATTGTATTAAATTAATAATACTAATAAAACAAAATTTATATATATATATATATATATATATATATATATATATAAACTTCCGTGACTTCATAAAAAGACACCTCAATATATTTAACAACATTTATCATCATTATTATAATTCACAATATTAATCGACCAGGTCATTCCCAGGAAAGAGGGGCCTTTCCAATAAGGATTTCTCCCATTGGCGCACAATTAAGTGACCAAACCTCTCTTTGGCAGAACTTCTAGACATCGTTAATATTACAAATAATAATATTAATAACTTTGTCATCTCAATAATATATTTAATAATATATAAAATATTGACAATAATTGAATCAAATAACGTGAGATACTATGCAGCAATTACTGTAGCAATAATTGAACAAACTGAGTGACTTCTCACGTAAGCATCAATAATCAATATCGTGTGCTACTATGCAACCACACGTATTACTGTACTTTTACTACCGAGTAGTTCAACAGTTTTAACGGTAAAACTTCTGACGTTATTTTCATAAAAATATTTTTGTCAATTCGACAATAATTTTGTTGTGGGGTCCACCAATGATTGTACCATCGTCTGCGAATATTCCCAAAAAAGAATATTCCCACCACCGATTGAATATTATACAACAACTTGCATACTTTTCAAAATTTATAAATATTACCCACAACTATAACATTATATCAAATCCACACCATAATATTAAAAAAAATATTTTGAGAAATTTAAATCTTTATTCATAAAATTTGGGGTCTCACCTTTTACCCTCGTCGACCAATGCATGAAATGTTGCTCCAATTGTCGCTGGCAAAGTCCTGATGGACTACAGTGATGGAAGGATTGTCATTGTCCTCCTTCTCCCGAATGATAACCATGACATCTGAACAATCATCGTCTGGGGTGTATCTGTTTGTATGTTCATCATGAACAATGACGTGTATGCCTGCCATCATCAAGGAAATGTCATGTTTGCGTTTCTGTTCCTTTTCTTCCACTTCGGGATTAGGAATCAACACCTCTTTAGCTTTGATTGGCACTAGTTTGGGAAAAAACATGGCCATAACATGGGCTGGCACCTTTACTGGAGACTGCATTAGCTCATGGGGTAAAGGTATAGAAAATCGCCGTGCGAAGGAAGCTTGAGGAACTTGCTTGTGCTTATGAGGATTCCTGTGATTGGAACTGGCAGAATAGCCTAGTCCGACTGTTCCAATTTGGCTGGACACTTGGATAAGGTGCTTAATACCCTGCTTATCTTTACCAAGCCCTTCTCCAGGTTGATAACCCAATGACATCATTTCTTGAGTGGCCGATATAACTTCGGCAGAAATCTTGGGTATGGGAAGTGGCGCTCCAATAGAATGGTATTGCGTGGTACTCACTTCTAGAATATGAAAACTAGATGGTTCAACTTCTGAATTGAAGCTGATGATTGGTAGAGTTCCTTGTTCAGGACATTCTGGCTCACCGTTGACAGTGACTAGACTGTTGTTGATAATGTATTTGAGTTGTTGATGTAGCGTGGAGGGAACAACTCCAGCCATGTGTATCCATGGTGTCCCCAATAGCAGGTTGTATCTTGAATCTATCTTGAGGGCGTGGAAGGATACATTGAATATATTTGGGCCTATCTCAATTGGCAATTCAATCTTTCCGACGGCATTTCATCGGGATCCATCAAAAGCTTTGATAATTATATGGCTGCTTTGGATCCGCTTGAGATTGACATTCATCTTCACCAAAGTGGCATTAGGACATATATTTAGAGATGAGCCTCCATCTATCAAAACTCTAGCTAACATATACTCGGAAGATAAAACCGCAATGTGCAATGGCTTGCAATGATCGGTCCCTTCAGGCGGTATATCGTCATCAGTGAAGGATATCACATTGTTGTTGAAAATTTGATCAACCAAATGTTCAAATTTTTTCACCTCCACTGATTTTGGTAAATAGGCTTCTTCCAAAACCTTCAGAAAAATCTTCCGATGATCCTCGGAAGAGAAAACCAAATCCAGTATAGATATCTAGTGTGGAGCTTCTCGCAAGCTTAAAACCACTTTGGCTTTATTGTGGCCCATAGTGCGAAGGAATTTTTAATTCTTCTCCATAGGAATCTTCCCCTTTTCTTCGCAAGTAGGTTTCATAACCCATTGAGGAAGATATAGTGGATTTTCCCTCGACACTGTAGCAGTAGTATAAGACATGGATCCTTCAGCTTTTCCATAATTCCATGGAACTTTGTGTAAGCTGACAACAGGATGTTGTGGTCTGAAAGGTAAAGAAATTGGCTCTGGTGCGGCCACTTTCAAAGGATTGTCAGCTCCTTTAAGTTGAATTGGTTGTATGAGAAATACTTTGATAGTCTCATCATCCACTTCGGATATAACTGCTACTGATCCCTTCCATTTGGTAGGACATGCATTCCCGCCCTTGAGTTACACAAAGGTAATCATCTCATTATTTGCGGACACACTTATCAATAAGATTCTGAATGAGATGGCGGAGTGCCCATCATTCTTCTGTGCTGTGACCGCTAGAATGTTAATGATATTGACACACTTCATCAGAATTGAACCGTCCTGAGCGGGGATTGATTGGAGGCAGAAGGAAGGTAATTCTTCCTTCATTAATCAACATTTGCAATATCTCCTTCATAGATTGGCCAATATAGATAAATTCCCTTTGATTGGAAAAATCCCGACGAGCTTTAGCATTGGCTCTCTTTGAAACCTTATCCTCTATAGCTTCGCTTTCTGAAGGTGATGATGGAGCATTCATAACAAAAGGAAGGAGATAGGCATGCTCCTACCTGATTAATTGGCGTGTGACTTGATTCTGGTGGATCACCAGTTCTGCCAATTGCTCAATTTGTTTGCAAAGAGCTTTCATCTTTTGTTCTATAGTGAACTGGAACTTTGCATAATCCCATTTATCAACACTGTCTTTTAGGGTTTGGGAAGATTCATAATTAGAATTGGAACTCTGTCCAATGCTCCAACTGATCATGTTGACCTCTTCTTCTTTGTGTTGAGGAAGAGGGTTGTCTTGCACATGAGGTTGATCTGATTTGGTGACCACGATCTCACCGTTGTCTATTAAATCTAGGATCTTGTGTTTTAAGGCCCAACAATATTGAGTATCATGTCCAGGTGCTCCGGCATGTGAAGCAAATTTTCGAGTAGCATTAAAACCCCTCCCATTAGGGTTGGCTGGCAGAAGAAGATGTGTACTTTTCTTCTGAGTAGTCAGAAGAGCAAGAATATTCTCGAGCGAGTCCCCTAAGGGTGTGAACGTTCGAGGACGCTTTACTTCTCCACCTTTAAGCAATGGAGGGTTTGAAGACTGTGCTTGAAAACGGGAGTAGTTTTTCCTATATAGAGGCACGTTTTGATCGCCTTTTTGACCTTGTATTATCAAGGAAACATCCTCCTCTTTCTTTTTATGGACCCTCTGGGGGTTGTTTCCATTAGATACGGACTGGATGTGCTCAGCAACAGCTTTAAGAGCCGCTAGGTCTTGAATTTTACCAGACTTCAATCCCATTTCAGCCATCTCTCCGTGTTTGATCATTTAAGAGAATGGTTTGCCAATACCAGCTAAAACTCTCTCATAGAAAGGAGCTTTCTGTACATCTATGAACATCATGACCATTTCTGATTCCTTCATAAAAGGAATAACTTGAGCAGTAAGGCGTCTCCACCTTTGAGCATACTATCTGAAATACTCATTAGATTGTTTCTTGAACTTGGTAATTTGGTACCGGTCAGGAGCCATCTGAGATTGAAAACTGTATTGAGCGAGGAAGGCGTGAGCCAGCTCTTCCCAGCTATGGATCTTTGAGTTGTCTAATCTGGTATACCATGAACCAAGGCTTCTCGATCGACTCTTCTAAAACAAATTTGCGTTCTCGAGCTTTTCATTTTCTGCATAAGACCCAAGTTCTCCAATGAACACTTTCAAATGTGTATAACGATCCCCTAATGCGTCATATTTTTAAAAATCAGGGGTTTTTAATTTCCCTGGATAATGAACACCAAGGAAGATACAAAGGTCAGCATATGATACACTTCCATGTGTTCCAATCCCTTTGAGAACACGGATAGTTTCCTCCATTTGGAGTATTTTCTTCCTGATATCACTGGTAACTGGATCTCCTTTAAGATGGGTGTTTTCAGGGTCTTTGTTGGTCGTATCCAACGGAGGTTCTAGATTTGTTTTATCTAGACCTTGTGTTCCTCCTTGTGTAGAGGATTCTGTATGTGGAGTGAATTTTGTACCCTGATTGGACTGATGCAATTCTTTAAGTAGAACAGCTAAATTTGTGATTTGCTGACTTAATCCGTCAAATTCTTCTTGAGAAACAGGATTAGACTAGTCAGACGAAGACATGATTGGCCGTAGGCTCGTGGCCTTTTTTGATTTTGAGCGGGTAACATGCCCAATAATTTCCCTACAAAAGACTTATGTAGTTTTATGACAACCCGAATTTTTATAAGTTATTAAAATAGGAATTTAATTATTAAAATTCTTATTATGAGATGTTTTGAGTTTGAGTATGTATATATACGTGCTTTATATGTTGAAATATATGATATAGTGTGAAGAGAATTATATATTCATGTATTGGGAAAGTGGGGTTTAATAGTTAAGTTAACTATTGAAGAAATTAATTGAATTTGGTAATTATTTTAAATATTTATTGAATTAAATAAATATTTTAAATAATTTATTTATTGAGAAAAATAAATAATTGATGAGTTGTGGTGAATTAATTTAGTAACTAAATTAATTAATGTTAATTAAATTGAGTATTGATAATTTTATCCGATGGATTTAATTTAAGGAAATAATTAAATTAAATCAATTGCTTAATATTTAAGAAGATAATTAAATAAAATGAATTTTTTAATTTAATGGAAATAAATAAATTAAATAAAGTGACGTTTTTAAGTTATTAATTAATTTAGATATATAATTATTTATCAATAATAATAAGATTCTTATTATTATAAGTTATTGAGATTAACTAAACTAAGGTTATATAACTTGACTAAATTAATGTGTGACAGGAAAAAAAAACTATATAATATAAAGGATATAATAATAATCTGATTTAGGGGGAGTTTTGGTTGCCAAACAGGGCCTTATGGCCTTTGGCATTATTCAACTGACGCGTCTTTTGTTCTTTAACTAAAAGACTACGTGGGGAAGGCCAGTATATTTTTCCTTCGGCTCTTATTTCTTTGCCTAAGCTAAGAACAGAGAGTTTGTGAGAAAAAGGGAAAAACACAGAGAGAGTTACTAAGGGATTGAGAGCTTTGCTGTGGAAAGGGAAGGAATTGAAGTCATTCTATATTATTTGCTTCAATAATCACGGATTTAAGGTATATTTGTTTCTAATTTCTATGTTTTGATTTCATAGGAGATAATCCATGTAAACTATAATTATGTAGAGTAATACATATACTTGCATATATGGGTTATATACTGGGAATTATCATATTTGAAATTCATTTGAGTATCAAATTAAATGGAAATTGAATTGTAAGAAGAAAAGAAAATAGCAGTGTTTGTGTTCTTATGATATGGCCATAGAAAGTACAAAAATTCTTGTCCAATGGGTGTAATAATTTATAAATTGATGTTAGAATATGTTAGTTTGTTATGAAACGAAAGCGGCGTAAGTTGAATGAATCAATTTGGTTAAGAAACGAAGTCGTGGCGATTGAATTCGCTAAATGTGTTTAAAACATGAAAATAGTGTATGAACATGGAGTTTTGGGCTTTAAACAATGGTATTCAAGAATTTCTGGAATTGTTCAATTGTTTTAATCTGTATACATTTGATGGGTAACATTTATGTGTAATTTATGTATGTTATACATGATAAATTGGTGTTAGAATTAAGATACAGTCAACAAAATTAGCTTTGTTCTGTACTTCGTGGTTGGGTGTTCTGTAATTTCGCGCCCCACCGCCAAAAATGGGACAGTAGTTCGTGCCCTAGCGCTGGAATCTGCGCCCCGGCACTGCAACTCGTGCCCCAGCGCCACTGACTCGCGCCCCACTGCTGGAAAAGTGGCCTGGGTTGGACAGTTTTGACCTCCTGTAGTAAAACGGCCATAACTTTCCTATACGAGCTCGGATTAAAGTGATTCAAGATGATCCGGAACGAGGACGAATAGACCTACAACTCTTATTCTTTAAGTTTTTCAATTTGAGGTCGGGAACAAGGGTCAAAATGGTCATTTGTAGGACTGATATGTATTAGGAGGCAATCAGAGGGCGTCGGGAATGGACATATGCAAATGTAGTGCTCATGACGATAAAAGATGTTGTCCTAAGTTATAAAACATGAATATTAGTAAATATAATGATATTTAACATTAATAAATGATGTATTAGATAAGTTGTATAAGCATACTAAGCACACAAGAGAGACGAATCGGGCGTGTGACAAATGAACGTCGAAACGCCGTGCCAAGGTTAATGAACTTAAAAAGTGTTTCCATTCAATTGAAATGAATATTATAAGATATGGAATAGGGTTAATATAAAACCAAAAATGATTCCTAGCAAAACTTAAGCACTTTAATGAACTTCGAGTTTGACTTAGTAGAAATATAATGAGTTATAAGTCTAAAGTTAACACAATCAAGTTGATCATTGTGTATTGATTAATAGGAAGAGTTATAGGATGTAGATTAAAGTTTACATTACAACTACTATGTGTTGCTATGTAACTAATAGTTGATGTGAATGATTATATAATTGTGTAGGGCACGTGAAGTAAAGATAACTGTAAGCTGTTAAACTGTTATTGGTAAACAACGATTAAGGCAAGTCTTTCAATTCCTAATCGCTATGTGAATTTGATTGTTAGAAATCTTTATTGAAAAGAGCATGATGTGTTATATATATGTTGTATGTATGAAATGTTAAAGTCAACTTATGACTACGTTGATTGAGTAAAGCATGCTGATTGAGTACGGAACTCAATCTTTATACTTGTTATATGAAATGTAACGTGTATGTTATGTTAGTTCAATGGTTATGAGATATATATTGAGCATGCTATTATGTGCTATGTGATGCATGAAAACTGTTAGATTTTGCAGGGCTGCCGAGCTCAACCTTGCAAATAACCACTTTTACAGGTTCAAGATTCAAGGTAAAGTTATGTGTTACCTGAAAGACATGAATCAGATGTGATACTTAAAGATTTATACACTTTGGTTGTGTTATTATTATTTGAACCATGTTTAAGGTTCCGAATAACGTATTAATTTTGAATTGTACTATTGTTCTGTAATTTCGCGACCCAGTGCCAAATTTCGCACCCCAGCGCCAAAAATGGGACAATAGTTCGCGCCCCAGCGCTGGAATCCGCACCCCGGCGCTGGAACTCGCGCCCCGGCGCCACTGACTCGCGCCCCTGTGCTGAAAAAGTGGCCTGGGTTAGACAGTTTTGACCTCCTGTAGTAAAACGGCCATAACTTTCTCATACGAACTCCGATTAAGATGATTCAGGATGATCCGGAACGAGGACGAATAGACCTACAACTTCAATTCTTTATGTTGTTCAATTTGAGGTCGGTAACAAGGGTCAAAATGGTCATTTGTGGGATTGATATGTATTAGGAGGCAATCGGAGGGCGTCGGGAATGCACATATGCAAATGTAGTGCTCCTGACGATAAAAGATGTTGTCCTAAGTTATAAAACATGAATATTAGTAAATATTATGATGCTTAACATTAATAAATGATGTATTAGATAAGTTGTATAAGCATACTGAACACACAAGAGAGACAAATCGGGCGTGTGACAAATGAACGTCGAAACTCCGTGCCAAGTGTTAATGAACTTAAAAAGTGTTTCCATTCAATTGAAATGAATATTATAAGATATGGAATAGGGTTAATATAAAACCAATAATGATTCTTAGCAAAACTTAAGCACTTGAATGAACTTCGAGTTTAACTTAGAAGAAATATAATGAGTTATAAGTCTAAAGTTAACACAATCAAGTTGATCATTGTGTATTGATTAATAAGAAGAGTTATAGGATGTAGATTAAAGTTTACATTACAACTACTATGTGTTGCTATGTGACTAATAGTTGATGTGAATGATTATATAATTGTGTAGGGCACGTGAAGTCCAGATAACTGTAAGCTGTTAAACTGTTATTGGTAAACAACTGTTCCTAATTGCTAAGTGAATTTGATTATTTTAAATCTTTATTGAAAAGAGCATGATGTGTTATATATTTGTTGCATGTATGAAATGTTAAAGTCAACTTATGACTACGTTGATTGAGTAAAGCATGCTGATTGAGTACAGAACTCAATCTTTATACTTGTTATATGAAATGTAACGTGTATGTTATGTTAGTTCAATGTTTATGAGATATATGTTGAGCATGCTATTATGTGCTATGTTATGCATGAAAACTGTTAGATTTTGCTGGGCTGCCGAGCTCAACCTTGCAAATAACCACTTTTGCAGGTTCAAGATTCAAGGTAAAGTTATGTGTTACCTGAAAGACATGAATAAGACGTGATACTTGAAGATTTATATACTTTGGTTGTGTTATTATTATTTGAACCATGTTTAAGGTTTCGAATAACGTATTAATGTTGAATTGTACTATTGTTTTGCAATTTAAACAATAGTAGTATTAAAAATGATTCTGAGATATTTAGATGTAAAGGTTGAAAGTTCTAGGAACGAGAATAGGTTGTAATAGAAAATTTTAATTATTCTGCAAATTTTCAACGGTTGTATTATCGGTTAATGATGTAAAATTAGAGGTTAAATGTATTATTAATGGCCGAAAGTTGAGAATTAAATTGTATTAATTTTGGGGTCGTTACAAGTTTAGTCTTAGGGTAATGTAAATGTTATCATAACATGTCCATTTTAGGAATATGGTCCTGCAAAACCGGGTGTTAATTGATAACATGCATGCACAGATAATCTTCATACTTTCCATTACATAAAGATGAACATGGAATAAAATTACAAGTAAATGATTTTACAAGTAATTGAAAATGGAAAGCATGAAGAGACTTTCCTCCGCGTTTGGTTTATCAGAGGTTGACCTAACTTAAGGTTTCTCTCGCGGCTTTTTGTCATGAAGGTTCCCAGATCATCGTAATCTACTTGACGGGAAGTTAATCCGATCTGTCAACTTGAACGAATCTGGGTGGTGCCTTTCTTAAGCCTCGTTGGAATTATTCTTCCTACGAGTCCAGTAATCAAAAAATCCTAAGGGTTAGGATTTGAATAACCTAAGTCGTTCCGAGAGTTCGGTATGTCGAAATGACATTCCGTCGAAAGATTTAACGATAATATATCATGAAAAGTTAAGTGAGCCGATAAAAGTTTTTCTCGAAAAACGTGCAGAAATCAGACGAAATAAAAATTACGAAAAGTACTGTTATGTATTTTTCACTCGTTTAGCTACGTTAGGGAAAACATGAAGGAAAACGCATGACACCAAAAAGTGTTTTTCAGTTTTTCGGAAATCCGAAGAATACGTAAAAGTTAATCGGTAAAGGAAAGACGAAATATCCAAAAATATTTGGATTTCGAGAATCACAGTTTTTAAAACTGTCGGACGAAACCCGAAAGATAGAAGCATGAAGCTTCCAAGGGAAGCTATGTAAGGAGGTGGGGCGGCCACTTGGCCACCAAGTAAGGGTGGTGGCCAAGTAAACTTGGTGGCTAAGCCATGAATAGTAAGGAGGTGGGGATGAAATGACTAAAATACCCCTAACTTTGGTTTTCTATATAAACAAGCCTTAAGCTCATTTATTTGGTTTGAAATTTAAACCAACACTTGAGAGATAGGAAGAGAGAGAGTTCGGATGGGAGAAGAAGAGGAAGAGGAATGAGGAAAAACTAGCCCGAGTGCACGCTTTGTCCGAGGGAAGGAGATTAAAGAAGAACGGTAATCCGAACCCTAGTTTGTTCTAATTTTCTTTAAGTTTAATATGTTCAAAAACATAACTTAATGAAGATTAGAGGTAGATGAAGTTAAGAATGATTTTATATGGTTGAAATAATGAGAAAATGAAGAAATAAGAATGTGGAATTTAGTTTATAAATTTCTTAAGGAAGTATAAGATTCGTAAGGATTTTGAGCGATCCGAATGAATCTTCTGAATGAGTAGGTCAAATAAGTAAGGAATGATATTCTATAAAATCAAATTCCAAGAAAAAGTAGAATCGCAATCCAAAATATGAATTAAAAATGAAGAACACGCGAAGATCATTGTTGATGGACAAATTTAAAACCATCATAGGATAATTGTTGTTGATGGACAAGTTTAAAACCATCGCGTATAAGTTAGTTGCTTATTTCTTGGTTAGGAATGTTAGAAACGTTCATAATGAATGGATTAAAAATTGAGCTATAACAAAGTTATGGCAAAATTTTTGTAAAATATGAACGAGAATTAGAAAGTTAGTAAATGAACCCGAACATGTAGGGTTTCATAAGAATGTAAGAGAATGTAGAAAACGTGAGTCGTGGACTCAAGAACGAACGAGTTCTGAATTCGGATGACCGAATTACGGACGAATGAACAAAGAACGTTAAAAACGTAAAACGAACAAAGGGCGAAGATTAAGCCAATTGAATGGCATGTTAACGGATTTAGAATGAAGTTCTGTCTGAGGAAGTACGTATGATAAGGGAGAGAATGGCTTTGGAACGTCTTCGTTCTGAGTTATAACGAAGAAGTTATGAGATTTCGAAATCAGCATCTCAAGCTTATAAATGACTTATAAATTTTTTTTAAGTTTCATGCTCGGTGCCGCAGCGCGAGTCGTGCCTTGGGGTCCGGCGCCGCAGTGCGAGCTTAGGCCATTAGCTATTGCTAAGTGGCGCCGTAGTGTGAAAGAAAGGGAAGGGCACGACGCCGCGACGCCAGTGCAGGGCAATACCCAAAAATGAGATTTTAACTACTCAATTTCTCGGGGGATGTGCAAGAAAGAAATATGAATATGTAATTCAACTAATTTAACACTTAATCAAATGTATTAAACCTTTGATGAAGGTTTAACGAAAAGATTAAATGAGATTAAAATATAAAGAATGTAGACGCGGGTTACGGAACCAATATCCGGGAACCGTAGTCACAATGAAATGAACGTGAGGAATTGCTATAATTGTGATTCCTTAAACATTGATTGACTAGGGTAATGAATAACATTTCGATCTTATGTCATGGTCATGAGAGATGAATGTAAAGCATTTAGACGCTGTGAACGCAACGTTGTTGCGATGAATGATCGGTCTTAGCATACAACGAACCGTATGGCTTTGACATTAGGAAAGAATAATGAACAGGGGTTAAGGTGACGAGTAATGAAGGAAAGTTATTAAAACCTTAGATGAAGGTTTAATAGAATTAAGAGGTAAGTAACATAAATGTTGAATACATAAACAATCCTCGTGAATCGTATTCACGCCGAGCGAACATTCTAAGTGTACATTGGTTGTATGACTTAGACGTTGACGGGAGTAGTATGTAAGATATGAATTATCACGAAAGCCATAGGAACGATAATAAGATTAATGAAAGCCGAATGTGAGTCGGATGAGAATTTTAGAATGAAATGTAAGCGTTGGACACTTGAACTTAGTTAAAGGTTAAGTGTATGCAAATATTAAATGGGTAGGACCTACACTCCGTGTATGGTTTGACCGTAGAGTAATGAAGATCAGTGATTAAACCTGTGATCGATGATGAAGCTGAATTAAAAACAAGTACGTATAACGTAAAAGAAGCCGAGTTAATGTTTATAACTTGGATAACATTCCGAGTCAAATTAATCGGACGTTGTAAGATAAGAATAAGGTATAGTAAAATGCTTAACGCTATAAATGCGTAGAATGAATATTGAATGATCGTCCTGAGTATACTAAAGATTGTATGACTTAGACGATAAAGAATGAATCTTGAGGTATGGCATTTAGTTTCCGGAAAGCCATAAGGAATAGAAAATTGACTTAACAAACATTATAGTTTAATAGTTCGGGTAAGTTAAGATGAATTTAAGTTCTAGTACAATCATAACCTTTGATGGTTGACATATGGGACTCGGGCTAAACAATTCCTTCAAAGAACGAAGGTATATACAAAACTGGCAACAGATCTAACTCACTGTTATGGGCAGTGTAGATGAGACGGGAACTTGTTTGTTGGTTGTTTGTGGGAAACCACTCAGAGTACCATATGGACTACTAGTAGAGACACGATGTGTGCTGAGTCCTAGGAGAGTTATAAGAAGAAGATAAGAATGTAAATCATCAAAGATGATGAACGTATTAAGTAAGACATCTCCGTATGTCATGAAGCCATTAACCGGTAAAGGAAGTTGGTCGCGTAAACTTAGTTTGTAAGAACGTGAACCCTAAGAAGTAAAGTTAAATAAACCAATGTGTAAGTCAAGTATATGACTAATTAGTATATGTGTTATTTCTTTATGTGCTACATAGGAATTGGAATGAGCAGTTCAACGTAAACTATAAGTCAGTAATATGCGTAAAAGCAAGTTTCCTAACTTCATTCATATTTTAAATGATAGCTAGTTTCTAAACTTCTTAGATGTTGAACTTGAGAAGTTCTGTCTATGTGCAAATGTGTGATATTTGTACAAGGTGTTAGAATATATGAGGCCTTATGCCACAATGTGAACACTTCGGTGTTTCTATGATATGAAGCGCTTACGTGATTGAACTGCTCAATATGAAAGCATGTTCTGCTTTATACATGAACCGTTATTGTTAAGTCTGTGCTATTGATTCTAGCAGACGTAATGTGTATAAAAAGAGAGTAGAGAATGAAAGTATTTCAAAGGGAATGTAACTAATGTTTTAAAATGATAGGAATCGAGATTATTCATATTATTCAAGCTGCTTCATAACCTTTGTTCGGTTATTGAAGTCTTACAATAATGTTTGAATTCTTAAAGTTGTTTGTTCAATCATATTATGACTTCTTTGGGCAATTGAATGCTCACACTTGCTTTAAATAAAAACATTTTTAGCGAACGATGTTAGAAAGAACTTAAGGATCCCGAAAAAATTAAGCTGATCGGTATCTAGAAGAAGTGCCATTCGTTATATGAATGTGCGTGAAGATCAAGCAAAAACTTATAATATAGAATGATAGAATTAAACTATAGAATAGTTTAATGAACGATTATGTATCCTTGGTGGCAGATAAAAGTCAATTGTACAAGATGTAAAGAATAATGTAATTATCATTATTTGGAATAAAAGAGGTTTTAAGGTTTTAGAACCTGGGATTTGAGGATGTATGTTGCTATATTTAGCTATATAATGATGTATGTTTGGAAGAAGATGGGATCGTGATATACGTAATTCGGATGTGAAAATAGACCGAATTTCGGGGCGTTACAACAGTTCAACGCAACACCATCAGTACCATGCATACCATACGTGGAAAATATATTTTGATGGAACTGTTAACATGGACGGTTCTGGAGCTGGAGCAGTTCTAGTATCCAGTACAGGGGAGCAGTATCATATCGCCATCAAATTGTAGTTTGTCAGTACCAACAACACAACTGATTATGAAGGCTGTATCATGGGACTCAAACTTGCCCAATCAATGGGTATCAGGTGGTTAACTTTCTTTGGAGATTCAGAATTGGTAATTAGACAGACCACATGAATCTATCATACCAAAGAACTACATTTGTTGCCTTACCATTGAAAAGTTTTACAAATGGCTTCAGAGTTCGAAGAAATAAACTTCCTCCATATTCCTCGTAATAGGAATGATATTTCGGATGTGCTAGCAACTTTGGCCTCCTTGGTCAACATACATGATAAGGAGAACACGCCAAGCATCCCATTTGCCCTATAAATGGGTCCAGCCTATGAGAATTATATTGGAGAAGTATCGGATGAGCTACCTCCCATCCAACACCCTTGGTAGCAGCATATCAAGTAGTACTTACGACATGGATCTACACCCGCTGTGGTGAGCCCGACTAAAAGAAGGCGGATCCATCGAATGGCTATGAAATTCTACCTGAGCGGAGATGCAATCTACAAAAGAGATGCAGGAATAGGTCTCCTCAGATGTTTGGACAAGGACCAAGCTCAGAGGCTCATGGATTCAATCCATGGTGGAGTATGTGGCCCACACATGAGCGCCCCCCCTACTTGTTAAAAAGATCCTTAGAACAAGGCATTACTAGCTTATGCTTAAAGTTGACTGTGATGATCACGTCAAGAGGTGCTATCAATGTTAAATTCATGGGAATGCTATCCACGCCCCTTCGAGGGAACTCCAAAATATGAGTTCACCTTGGCCCTTCTCAATGTGGGGAATGGACGTGATCGGGCCCATCGAGCCCAAAGCCAGTAATGGGCATCAGTTTATCTTCACCATGATCGACAACTTCACCAAGTGGGTAGAAGCAGCCTCCTTCCCCAAGGTTACTAAAGAAGTAATCATTTCTTTCATCAGAAACAATGTCATTTGTCGTTATGGACAACCAGAGTTGATTGTATCAGACAATGCTAAGAACCTCAACAACAAAATGATGGAGAAGTTGTGCAGTAAATTCCACATCAAACACCTTAACTCCGTCATCTACCGTCCAAAGATGAATGGTGTTGTTGAAGCGGCTAATAAGAACATCAAGAAGATAATGCAAAAGATGTCTGCAAATCACAAAGGATGGCCTGACCTCTTGCCTTTGACTCTGTTAGCCTACAAAACATCAATGCGTACTTCGACTGTGGCAACTCCCTACTCATTGACCTATGGGATGGAAGCAGTGCTCCCCATAGAGGTGGAAATGGAATCCCTCAGAGTGTTGATTGACGCTCAGTTGGATGAAAACCAATGGTTACAAGACAAATATCACCAATTGTCTCTAATAGACGAAAGGAGAAGTGATGTTATCTTCCATGGTAAGTTATACCAACAAAGGATCGCCAGATCCTACAACAGGAAAGTTTGGCTACTGCAGTTTAAATAACATGACTTGGTTTTGAAGAAGATCATTGACAACCACGACCAATCAAAGGGAAAATTCTCTCCAAACTGGGAAGGCCAGTTTATTGTCAAGGAGGTATTGACAGGAGGTGCTCTCAGATTACAAGAAATGGATGGCGACGAATTTCCACAACTTTCATCAACTCGAGACAAGTAAAAAACAATACTATATGCTCCGGGTTACCATCAAACATCCTAGTTTTGGAACACCAGATCACCAGTCATTTCAGGTTTTCTAACTCTTATTACACACAACCCTTTCTTCATACCCATTTGCCCCATTAGGGAAACACATTCTTCAAGCCAACAACCTGGTTTTCAGATCATCAGATCTTTTACATCTTATATAATTTTGGTTATCCCATCAGGGATTGAACCTTTCACACCCGCAGTTTTGTCCAACTACGGATAAGACTTTTCACACCTGCAGTTTGTCCTAAACATGGGATAAAACTTTCCCCCCGCAGTTTATCCTTAACATGGGATCAAACTTTTTCAGATGCAAATCGTCTTAAACAAGGGGCGAACTACGTCGACCTGATTTCCCCGATACCTGGGATTACGTAGGCAGCCATTTTATATGGCCCGGTCTCAATAAAAAAAATAAAAACAACAAAAACATTTCTACACCTTTCTAGACAAAAACAAAAACAACAAAAACATTCCTACACCCTTTTCTACACCTTACACCATTCAGCGTTGAACCTCTTACACCAAGTTCGAACTACGCAGACCTGATCTTATTACAACCCAAAAATTTAGACAATTTTATAAAATCTTACAAGATTGAATAGAGGTTAAATAATAAACCTAGACAGAAAATAAGTGTATGTATTTGACATTTTTGGGAATGAATTTTGTGAATTTAAAAACTTTTAGTGAAGGTCTACAGTGTTAAGAATATCTGTGTATGTGGTAATATATGTGTATAGTATGTGGTTAAGGGTCAAGGGTTGACCGAATAAATTATATCAGTCACAAACCCTAATAATATATTAAGAACCTCGACGTTCAGTTAGAAAACCCTAACGACTGATAAGAAACCCTATTACCGGCTATGGAAACCCTAATTTCAGTTCTGGGAGTCCGTAACCCTAATTCGGAATATTAAAACCCTAATTGGGAAGCTTGAAGATAAGTATAAAGTTTTTATGTCATTTAATTAGGGATAACGCTAATTGATTATTAGAAAACCCTAATTGTTCAACTGGAAACCCTAATGTACAATTATGGAACATAAATACTAAATTAGCAATTTTAATTAAGGAAATATTAACCTTAATTGGCAAGCTTGAATGTGATTAGGAAATGTTAATGTAATTAGAAAATCCTAATTATAATTTAGAAATCTTAATTTTCTATTTTAAAACTTAATTAGAAAAGCCTATAATATAAATTTGTGTAACCTTAGGGTTGAACCTTAAGGGTCAAACCCTAAGGGTTAAAACCTAATGATTTTGAGAATTTACCAAGTTGTCATTCACTTTATAAGTCAAATGACCAAACTACCCTTTTTATTATTTTAATGGGGTGGAGTGTAGATCTAACCCTACTTGTGGATGGTGACCAACCCTAATCTAGACATGTGGTCTAGTAATCCACTTTAATAAGCAAATATCAGTCATCTTACATCCTACAAATTCATTGAACCTAAGATCAAAGTTAAAAAGTAAGGAAATTCACTCACTTTACTTTTTCAACATAGCCAAGACCTTATCTCTCTAAAAATTTGAAAATGTATAGTGAGAGTGAGTGATAAGTTAAGCCAATGTCAGTCTTTAGCTTTCCAAGAACAAACATCATGGTCAGAATCAAGATCAAGCTCAAAAAGGAGGTATAAACCCCAACTTGAAAATCTATTTATTTGATGTTAGATGTTGTTAATGATTGGTTAAATATGTGTTAGAGGGTTTTATTTAGTGATCTGGGTTGTTAGATCCCAGTTCCATAACATTCGGATCTTCAAAATTGAGTTTTTAGAAACTGACCATGTGACGCCCCCAAATCCGGCTATCTTCCAACCCGACAGATGGTGCTACACGGTACTACCATTCATTCATTCATTCAATTGAAATAGTCTCAAAAGGACCAATATAACTTCTATATATTCAAAATAATATTACATTCCCCAGGTTCTTTGTAACCCATTTGTTTGTTCTTGTCATAATATCAAATATATTACAAACATTCAACTATTATATTACATACTAAGCTAAGGGTTCATCTTCGTCTTGCCCTTGTCCTTGCCTGAGCCTTCAGTTTGCTCGATCTTAGCTGTGTTCATATGGTTCAAGCAAGAGTGAGCATGACTAGCTTAGCAAGTACTACAATTCTAATAAACAACATGCTTGAAACATAGGACTCATATATCTTCAGTAACTGAACAATAGTTATGAAGTACTATCGATAATTCAAAATAGCATTTCTTTTCATTCAAAACGTTTTCCAACAACAATATTCAGTAGAATATCAACTAGGGCTCAGAACTATGAGAAGTTCATAATTTCTTTTCAAAAGGACAACCTGAAACTAAGTCCGTATGTTCGGCATAGCTTACGAGCACTTCTGGGTGATCAGCCCATAGTACTCTATGTTGATCAACACTACATTCATTAAACGTGTATACGTTTAAGTTGTGGCAACCTCACGTGCCTGTCGTTAAACGACAAAAACATTTTAGCATACTTGGTCTTCGATTGAAAACCATATCAATATAACTTGGTAAACATAAATCATGCTTGACAGAATCATAATATAAGTCTAGCTGAAAGAATTGGCTTTAGACTTCATCATTCAAAACTTCATGTGTAAGAATACATGAATTACAAAACTTGTCCAGACTGAACTGGAACAAGGGTTAGAATACTTGCCTTCAGCGTCTGCAATACATGATCATATAACGTACCACATTAGGTCTTATATAATCAAGTAGGTATACTATTATATCTATCCCTTCATCTCAATCTAAATTCTGACTTAGATCTACTATTATGGGTTTCCGGCTTTCATTAAGTCATTCACATTACGTTCACTTTCAATTAATTATTAACTCTTAATCAACATGCATTAGTGTCTTACAAGTACCTTACAATGTTATGTTTATATCTTAGTTCATTACTAACAAGTTCCTTTTCATTCTACACTTGTAAACATTCTTGTCCAACAAAACTCTAGGGTCTGCCATAGCATTCCATACTTAACTTCTGCATCTCGTGTGCATGGCATGAGTTAGCAATATCTGCAGTTCGACCTCATGACTGCAACACACGGGCTTTAAGGTCATGAGTCGCATGGCATGGCCTGCGGACTCATGCCTCAAATAATTTTGCAGATTTGAAAATTTTACGAACTTCCCAGACGCATAACTTCTTCGTTATAAGTCCGAATTGGTCCGTTCAAAAGCCTACGGTTCACAAATTTCATAATCTATGTGTTCATGCAAGAATTTTATCTATTTGACTTCGGTTGCTAAAATTTCACCTATGAGTTCATTTTTAACGAAAACGATAAACGTTCGTGAACGTTCAACGCTCGTTTCTTCGTTCTAAGTCAGAATTCGGTCATTTTCGAGTCCGTAATTCTATAATGCCAAATATGATTTGTCTCCATCGAAAACCAACGTTTTCGACTTCAAACACAAAATACTACGAATTCGACAATAATCGTCCAATCGTGTGAATTCCGGCAAAACTACATTCTTAATGATTCTAAATGGATTTCAACCATCATATGATCATTACAAATTATTTATTACACCAACTTATAATCCAAGTAGGTTTTGACTTATTCTCATAAGTCAATGACTTATTCAACTTATGAACTATAAATCTTTATGCTCATAACTTATTAAAAACTTAAGTCCACTAATCAATGTTCTTATGCTATATTCAACATATTAATCATCATATGACAACATATAATAAGTTCTTTATGGTTCTAGCAACTTATTAATGTTCAAGTTGCTAATCCAAATTATTCGGCTTAAGTTCATTCCTTATTAACTTATTACATGATCTTAGCATACATGTTCATTAATAACACTTCCCTTATCATCCAATTATAATAGAGATGAATGAACATTGGACACAAGATCATTACCTTTGAAGTCTAACTTCTTTTTCTTGGAAAATCTAACTTTGACCTAAAAGTGTTTATTTTCTCTACCAAATAAGTAGCTTATATTTAAGAGGAGTTGGATGAAATTTGATCAAGCAACAAAATGAAATAAAGCTTGGTATTTATAGGCCATTCAAAGCTAGGGTAAAATGGTCATTACACCATCCCACCTCCTTATTTCACCTCCTCAATCCTCCACCTCCTTACTATTCATAACCTAGCCATTAAGAAAACTTGCTAGCCACTTCTAAAACTTGGTCACCACACTTTTTGTTTGCCCATCAAGCTTACCCATTTCCTACTAGGTTTGACCCATGGATCAAGTCTTTTCATTGGGCTTTTATAATTAATCTAACTACTTTCTTAATGGGCTTGTGCTACATAGTTTGGACTAATGATATATCAAACACTTGGGCTTGATTGTCACATTATATTTGACTTCTCTTATTAGGCTAATAATCCTACAAGTCCATTACCTCTTATTAATCAATTTAACAATTATATCCCACGTATAATCTTCGTATGCTAACTCGTATATTAATTCGTAATATACGTTATTTCATTCTTCATACATAATAGTACAATACGTCGTATTATACTTACATTCGTTACCTTCATATAATGAATACACATTATACGATCACAACTTTCTTCCTTTAACGCTTAATAAACCTAACGTTCTCAATTTAGGTCCACATGCAAAATACTAAGTTTTCCATACTTAGATTATTATTACATAATCAATATCGACTTGATATTATAAAGTTACGTATTTCTCGGAAGTTCAAAAATAATTCCCGAGCAGAAATCGATGAATAGTGTTTTTCAAAAAATATCTCGGAAAGCTTTTATTTTTGTAAGACCCCAGCTTTTATAAATAAAGATGAATTTTCTATAAATATTATTTTTGAATATTATGGAATAAATTTGTATAATGTTATAGTTGTGGGTAATATTTATAAATTTTGCAAAGTAAGCAAGTTGTTATAAAATATTCGTTTGGTCGGGGAATATTCTTTTTGTCGGGGAATATTAAATACGACGGCTCAATCATTAGTGGACCCCATGGAGTATTGTCGTAGTTAGAAAACGACAAAATTATCTTTCTATAAAAATAACTGCGGAGGTGTTACCATTAAAACTGTTGAACTACCGGTAGTAAAAGTAAATGATGTCTGGCGTAGTTGTATAGTAGCACACGATTTTGATTATTGATGCTTACGTGAGAAGTCACTTTCCTATGCTCAATTATTGCTACGATAATTCTTTGCATCATATCTCTTATATTATTGATTCAATTATTGTCACAAGATATCATACGTATAATATGTTATAGTATTAAATTATTAATTGAGGCGACAAGTTATAAATGATTAATAATTGTTGAAAGATTAAATATGTGTTGATTAAAAATAAAATGATTTGTGGTAATATTTATTCAATCCTTGATGTATATAAAGAGTCTATTTATGAGGCGTTTGTGGTAAGTTTGATTATTTTATGGGGGCCCATATGTCATCATCTAAGAGTCCCTTCGTCGATAGTAATTACCTTTGTGAATAGTAATTACCTTTGTGAATAGTAATTACCTTCGTCGATAGTATTTACCTTCGTCGATAGTAATTACCTTTGTGAATAGTAATTACCTTTGTGAATAGTAATTACCTTTGTGAATAGTAATTACCTTCGTCAATAGTATTTACCTTCGTCAATAGTAATTACCTTTGTTAATAGTAATTACCTCTCGTGAATAGTAATTACCTTAATCAATAGTAATTACCTTCGTCAATAGTAATTACCCTTCGCAAATAGTAGTTGTCCCTTGATATTACCAAGAGTTAACTCGCCTCTTCTTGTTCCAAGGTTAATTACCCTTCATGAAATAGTAGTTGTCTCTTGAATATTACCAAGAGTCATTTTGACCATTCGTTAAGACCAAGAGCCACCCTCGGTTTTTCTATAAATAGAAAGCTCATTCCTTCATTATTTCTTACGAATTCTTCAATGAAACTCTGAGAGAGAAACTATAGAGAAAGAAGAAAAGTATTACTTTACTTCACTTTGCCAATATTCAGTTCTTCTAAGGTAGGGAATATTATTTGTTATACTAAATAAGGGGTGTTATTTTTTTTATTCATGAAGAGAACTTACATTATTCCATTCTTTATTATTACATTGGAATAACTTTAAAAAAGTGGCATACCCTATACATGACCTTTGTATATATGCGGAATACCCTATACTTGGTGAAATCCTTATATTATTCCATTCTTATTTATTCTATTGGAATAACTTTGTATCACGCTGAATCCCTATACTTGGTGACATTCTTCTATTATTTTATTATTCCGTTGGAACATCACATGCATGTTTTCTGGGGACACGGTTTCCGTCTTTATTATTACGCTTTTATTATTACTATTGGAATATCCTATACGTGTGTTTTACAACGGACTGGTTCCGCTCTTTATTATTATGTATTTATTATTACATTGGAATAACTTTGTCTCTCTCAATCTGCATGCATGGTGATTTCTTTTGTTATTTCATTCGCTATTATACTCAGTTAGTTAAAATTTTGACTTCTATACTCCATGAATTTAGTGGAATATCCTTGATATTTGCGCTTCATCCAGTATTTTTCATGAAAATATTTTTCTAAGCATTCTTGAATTTTACTCTACAAAGCAGTATCATATTGACAATTTGGACGTTTATTAGTTCCTGAATAAATTAATTCGTGAACTTGTTTTATTGAATTATTATGTCATTATCCTCATCCTCATGTTATATTATGTTATCTTTGGCTTACGTGCATAGATGAACTTAGTATGATTATGACCATGGATCATTCGGTATAATCATGGCTTGTTATAAATGATGTGATAAAAGTCCTCAGTGGCACAGAATGCAAATGATGGATAGTTTTTGGTATGATTATGACCGGGGGTGATTCGGGTATAGTCATGACCATTGATGATTTGATGAAAATCTTTGGCCGTGGTAATGCGAGGGATGATTAGATATTGTGGTTTATTCATTAAAAGCGAGTCTTAGTGATAAAAATTGATGAAAACCTTTTAAAACCTAAAAGATAGTAAACTTTATTTTCTACTTGACTCTTTTAATGGATTGCATATTACGCTGCAGTTAAACAGGTTGTCTATCGTATTTTATTAGTTTAACATTGTTGAAGACTATTGATAATTTATTCTGCATTATCTTAGTTATAATATTTCTTACTGGGCTAGTTGAGCTCACCCTTTCTTTCACTGTTCTCTTCAGGAAATGAGAATATAGCTGGGACGAGTCGGGGAAAAGAGTGATGGTTCTGAAGATAGCATTAGTAGTCCTCACTATTCTATTAAATAGTGTGACAATAAATGTAATGAGGACTCCTTGAGTATGGATATTGTCTAAATGACAATATTCCTATTAGAACTCTCAGTTTATGTATTATCGTATGTTACACGACAGATGTATAATTTAGTTTGTATTTGAATTTATGTACCATGTAAGTGGCGACCCAAGATGGGTGACATATACCTAATTTTGGGGTCGTCACAGTTGGTATCAGAGCTTAGGGATATGATCCCTGGCTAAGATGCGAGATAAGAACAAGGAGGGGAGAGACGAGGAATTCCTTCGCTAGTATGACCTACCTAAGTTTATTTATAATTTAATTTTTCGGTCAGAGTATAGGGATAATATTTGATATATTAATTAACCCTTGTGTTGTGGCAGTGTTTGGAAATGACAGCTGAAAATATTCACAATGGAGTGAATGTGACCGTTGTTACACCTTTAATCACTAATCAGGTTAATGCAGTGTTAGACGAAGAACAAATTAGAGATATCCACGTAGTGAATGAAGAACTAATTGTTGCACCCGAGCTAGTTGCAGAGGTAGCAAATTTGAGTGAGGAAGAAGAGGAAGAAGATGAACTGAGGAGGAGAATTGGTTAGAAGAAGTTTATGATCAAAACTTAGAATTACAAAATTGTGTTCGTGAGCTAGAAGAACGGAGTTGAAGAAACGACAAGCGATTATCGTGGAACAAAGGGATACAACAATTCAAAATTTGGTTACGATATGTGATGCTCGAACAAAATCACGCTTTGGCGGTGTAAGATATTAAAGTTGGAATCGAGAATTTAAAAATCAAAGATTAGCTTAAAGAAAAACAATTTGAATGAAGGAGAATAGGCGATGCATGGGTAAAAAGCGCTGCACAACGTTGATAGTGTAAAAAAGACATCCGAGATCAATAAAGTCAAAATAGATGAAATGGACTTTGCTTTTTGACAACAATTGGGAGAACCCAACATCGAATTGAATTACCACACGTGCATAAATGCGACAACCCGAATTCGATATGGATCGAAGAATAATGATTCAAATCATGGATCGAGAATGTGAAGAAGCAAATTTGAAGGGTGGAATGTACCCTATAGTAAAAGTCAAACTTCGGTAATTGAAGCGAGGCGTTTATTTTCGAGAAAACCCAAACGAAGTTATTACGGGTAAATTAATTATAAATTATTACGAAGTCTATACTTTATTCAATACAAGTTCTACCCACTCTTTTATTCTACCTAGTTGTGTTCAATGTTTAAATTTGACTCCGGAAAAATTAGACTTTGATTTATCTATTGAAACTTCGTTGGGAGAAACCTTCGTTACCTCCACTGTTTATTAATCTTATTGTTTCAAATAAACACTTACACGTTACCTGTCAATCTTATCTCATTAAAAATACTTGCCTTTGAGGTAATTTTTGAAAACGATTGATTAACTACTCATTATTCTTTTTGTAAGGTTGTTAGCTTTCATATTCCTAACCAACTTGTTATACAAATTCAAAGTAACCAAACCCTAAAGTTAATCACTGTTATATCAAGCCATAAGTAAAGAGCCCCGATCCTTTCGTTGTTGACTTCCTTATGTGGAATGCACCGAAGCTAGACTTTCTGTAGGCGACGTCGTGAATGACGATGACAAGTTGATAGGTATCATTGTGAGGTGCTATCTAGGTTAAAGGATAGAAGTCACAGTTGGTATCAATGTAACGTACTATCCAAGTCTTGGATAAGAGTAGCAGTTTTGAATGATATTTCTATCATTAATAAATTTCTTAACGTATTCTTGAAGATTTCCTAGCCTAACCTAGAGCGTGAAATCGAATTTTGTATTGACCCCAGTACAAAAACCCATTTCTTAAACCCTCAAATATTTCTTCAACTAAAAGGATCTGTTTACAAGGATTATGATGAAAGTCATAATAAAAGCATTGGACTAATGAAAATCATGGGTATATGAATTATTAGTAAGTGTTATGATGAGTTATGTTAGTTATTATGTGAAAACATGAAAGTTTCTTAGAAATCACAAAGAGTTGAAAAATCAGATTTTGGTAAAAACTTAACATGAAATTCAATTGACCATATCTCCTATTATATTGTGAATTTTTGAGTGTGGTTAAGTCCTAGAGTTAGATCTATGAGTTTTGTAGCTTATCCAAGTGGAATCACTGGAAAAGGTGTTGTAGATTTTAAATGTGTGGACCTAATTTAGCAAAAGAGTCCAAAGCTGCAAATTAAAAAAATGCTACGCCCGAAAACTTTAAGGGGCTGTTTCAGCCACTAAATTTTTGTGTGAAAATTCTGGCCTTTTGGGACATGAAAATATATGTTATAAAGTACCTCCTGTCCAAAAATGAGCTCATTCGACTTAAAATGAACAAGTTATGACCATTTCAATATTTAGGTTTTTTTGACAAAAAATTCTATAACGGAGTTCTATAACTCAGATGACCATGAAATTTAAACTTGAGGCTCACATTAACATGTGTAAGGTCCTGCCAAGATTTGGGAATTTTGGAGTTAAACTTGAGGTAGCTAATTTCTTAAGGAATTAATTAGAAATTGATTTTTGAAAAATAGTAAATGAATTTTAAAATTCCGAGAAAATATATTTTCATTATGGGACTATATTATACTAAATCCCAGAAAAAAGAAATATTTTTGGGACTGATTTGGTATTTTTCATGAAAATAGTTTAATTCTGAACATATGAGTTAAATATGTTATGTGAAGTAACAAAGTTGAAAATAAGATTTTATGGCTATAGAATCCTATATAGAGTATATGCATATTTTTTTTTGATGAGGGATTTGATAATTGGTTATGATATCTTATGAGTATGGCATTTTTGAATGATTAAATGCATTATATGGTAAAAGCGTAAACAATTGAGATAAATTAAGAAGTGATTAAAATATTGTTATAATATTAATGATATTAGATTATGAGATTATTAAGTGATTGATAACATGGGGATATTCTTGAATCTGGATAAATTATATTATAAATGTTTAATATTTATCCTTTATCTCATTTGATTGATTCTTTATATCATTATCCTCATGCTTATATTGTGTTGAAAGTCATACGTGGCTTTACGTGAATAGATGGACTTGGTATGATTATGACCAGGGATTGTTCGGTATAATCATAACCGTAATTGAAAACACGATTATCTTTGGTCGTAGTGCATAGATAATTTGTGGTCGTGATACTAATGAATACAAGATTATCTTTGGCCGTAGTGCATGGATAATTTATGGTCGTGATACTAATGAATACACGATTATCTTTGGTAGTAGTGCATGGATAATTCGTGGTCGTGATACTAATGAATATCCTTGGCACGTAGTGCGGGGATGATTCGATGATATAGATTAATTATTGAAATGAGTCTCGTGAATGAAATATTAATTCATGGATGTGGTAAAAAGTCATATTTGGTAGTAGTGCATTGATAGACTTGGTATGATTATGACCGAGGATTATTCGGTATAATCATGGTAGTAATTGAAAACACGAATATCCTTGGCGATGAGTGCATGGATAATTTGTGGTCGTGATACTATTAAAAAGGCGTCTCGGCATTATTGGTTTCTGATTGTATATCTTTGGCTGTAGTAGTGCAAAGATGAATTGTTAATGAATATCTTTGGTAGGATTAGAAGATGAATTTAATATTTTTAACGATAAAGGTATTGAAGGTATCCTCACCTCTTTATCATATCGTGCGTGCGTACCCTAATTTCGAGGAGAAATTTCATAAGAAGGGAGGTTGTAAGACCCGACTTTTATAAATAAAGATGAATTTTCTATAAATATTATTTTTGAATACTATGGAATAAATTTGATATAATGTTATAGTTGTGGGTAATATTTATAAATTTTGCAAAGTAAGCAAGTTGTTATAAAATATTTAGTTTTGGTGGGAATATTCTTTTTGTTTGGGAATATTATGCATTTCTCAATCATTAGTGGACCCCACAACGGAAGTATTGTCGTAGTTAGAAAATGACAAAATTATCTTTCTATAAAAATAACGGCGGGAGGTGTTACTGTCAAAGCTGTTGAACTACCCGGTAGTAAAAAATGCGATGTCTGGCGTAGGTTGTATAGTAGCACGATTTTTGATTATTGATGCTTACGTGAGAAGTCACTTTCGGCTATGCTCAATTATTACTACGATAATTGATGTATCATATCTCTTATATTATTGATTCAATTATTGTCACAGTATCATCATCATATAATATGTTATAGTATTAAATTATTAATTGAGACGACAAGTTATAAATGATTAATAATTGTTGAAAGATTAAATAAGTGTTGATTAAAAATAAAATGATTTGTGGTAATATTTATTCAATCCTTGATGTATATAAAGAGTCTCATTATGAGGCGTTTGTGGTAAGTTTGATTATTTTATGGGGGCCCATATGTCATCATCTAAGAGTCCCTTAAATCGATAGTAATTACCTTTGTGAATAGTAATTACCTTTGTGCATAGTAATTACCTTCGTCGATAGTATTTACCTTAAATCGATAGTAATTACCTTTGTGAATAGTAATTACCTTCGTCGATAAATATTTACCTTCGTCGATAGTAATTACCTTTGTGAATAGTAATTACCTTTGTGAATAGTAATTACCTTCGCCAATAGTAATTACCTTCGTCGATAGTAATTACCCTTTCGCAAATAGTAGTTATCCTTGATATTACCAAGAGTTAAGCGCCTCTTGATTGTTCGAGGGTTAATTACCCCTTCATGAAATAGTAGTTGTCTCTTAAATATTACCAAGAGTCATTTTGACCCTTCGTTAAGACCAAGAGCCACCCTCGGTTTTTCTATAAATAGAAAGCTCATTCCTTCATTATTTCTTCTGAATTCAATTGAAACTCTAGAGAAAAACTATAGAGAAAAAGAAGAAAAGTATTACCTTACTTCACTTTTGCAAATATTGGTTCTTCTAAGGTAGGGAATATTATTTGTTATACTCGTAAGGGTGTTATTTTTTTTATTCATGAAGAGAACTTACATTATTCCATTCTTTATTATTACATTGGAATAACTTTTGTAAAAGTGGCATACCCTATACATGACACATATATATGCGAATACCTATACTTGGTGAAATCCTTATATTATTCCATTCTTATTTATTCTATTGGAATAACTTTGTATATCGCGGAATCCCCTATACTTGGTGACATTCTTCTATTATTTTATTATTAGTTGGAACATCCTATCATGCTTTTTCTGTGGGACACTGTTCCGCTCTTTATTATTCTCGTCTTTATTATTCTATTGGAATATCACATGCATGTTTTTTACACGGACACAGTTCCATCTTTATTATTATGTATTTATTATTACGTTGGAATAACTTTGTCTGCAATCTGCATTTGCATGGTGATTTCTTTTGTTATTTCATTCGCTATTATACTCGGTTGGTTAAAATTTTGACTTACATACTCCATGAATTTAGTAGAATATCCTTGATATTTGTGCTTCATCCAATATTTTTTATGAAAATATTTTTACGAGCATTCTTGAATTTTACTCTACAAAGCGATATCATGTTGACAATTTGGCGTTATTAGTTCTGAATAAATTATTTAAGTGAACTTGTTTTATTGAATTATTATGTCATTGTCATCATCCTCATGTTATATTATGTTATCTTTGGCTTACGTGCATAGATGAACTTAGTATGATTATAACCAGGGATCATTCGGTATAATCATGGCTTGTTATAAATGATGTAATAAAAGTCCTCAGAGGCCTGTAATGCAGTGATGGATAGTTTTTGGTATGATTATGACCAGGGGTGATTCGGTATAGTCATGACCATTGATGATTTGATGAAAATCCTTGACCGTGGTACAGGGATGATTAGATATTGTGGTTTATTCATTAAACTGAGTCTTAGTGATAAAAATTGATGAAAACCTTTTAAAACCTAAAAGATAGTTAACTTTATTTTCTACTTAACTCTTTTAATGGATTGCATATTCCGCTGTAGTTAAACTGGTTGTCTATCGTATTTTATCAGTTTAACATTGTTGAAGACTATTGATAATTTATTCTGCATTATCTTAGTTATAATATTTCTTACTGGGCTAGTTGAGCTCACCCTTTCTTTCACTTTATTCTCTTGAAATGAGACTATAAATTTGGGGACGAGTCGGGGAAAAGAGTGATGGTCCTGAATATAGCATTAGTAGTTCTCACTATTCTGTTAAATAGTGTGACAATAAATGTAATGAGGACTCCTTGAGTATGGATATTGTCTAAATGACAATATTCCTTTTAGAACTCTCAGTTTATGTATTGTCGTATGTTACACGACAAATGTATAATTAAGTTTGTATTTGATTTGATGTACCATGTAAGTGGCGACCCAAGATGGGTGACGTATACCTAATTTTGGGGTCGTCACAATTTTCTTCCTAGAAATTCAAACACCTTAATTCTCTCACCTAGTTAAAATACTACGACATTCCAACATTTCTAGGTCATAGAACAACATTCATCTTATTAACACATAATAATAATAAATAATATTATTTTATTCATTATTAAAAGAAATTACAAAATATTCGATTTTTCGGGGCGTTACACTCTCTCCCCCTTATAAGGATTCTGTCCCCAGAATCTCGCTATATATATAAAAAAATTACACAAATAAATGAGGGTAATTCTTTTTCATCATTTCTTCTAACTCCCACGTTGCTTCTTCTGTATTGTGGTTCTTCCATATCACCTTTACTGAAGGTATGACTTTGATCCATAGAACTTGTTCTTTTCTATCAACAATTTGAATCAGTGTTTCCTCGTACGTTAAGTCCTTCTCGACATGAATAGGTTCATATTCTATCACGTGCTTATAATATGACTTATAAGGACGTAACACGGATACGTGAAATACATTATGTATTTGTTCTAGGTCTGGAGGTAATGCTATCATATAAGCTACCCCACCTACCCGTTTTAATACCTCAAAAGGTCCTATAAACCTCGGACTTAACTTTCCCTTCTTCCCAAAATGTATCTTTCCTTTCCAGGGAGATACTTTTAGGAATACATACGAACCTACTTCAAACTCTCGATTCTCTCTATGCGGATCCGTAAACTTCTTCCATCTGTCTTGAGCTGCTAGAAGATGCATTTGTATCTTCTTGATAATATCGACTTTTACATTGCGCTAATTACGGTCCCCAACATTGGCGCTCTCTCCTCTCATCCCTAATACGATTGGCGTTCTACATTTCCTCCCATCTGAGCTTCGTGGGCGGCATACCTATGATTGCATGATAACTATTGTTATACGCAAACTCCACTAATGGTAGATGATCATCCCAACTACCCTTGAAATCCATGACGCAAGATCTTAGCATATCTTCTAACGTCTGAATTGTTTTCTCACTTTGTCCATCCATTTCTGGATGATACATTGTACTCAGCTTCAACTGCGTTCCCAACTGCTCTTGTAAACTACTCCAAAAGTTTGACTTGAATCCTGGGTCACGATCTGACACAATCGATCTGGTACTCCATGTCTGGAGATTATTTCCTTAATATAAAGTCTAGCTAATCGGTCTAAGTTATACTTAACTCTAATTGGCAAAACGTGAGCCGACTTTGTCAACTGGTCCACTATTACCCAAATCGCATCATACCCCTTCTGAGTAGTCGGAAGTCCCACCACAAAATCCATCGTGATATTCTCCCATTTCCACTCTGGAATTTCTAATGATTATAGCAAGCCACTGGGTCGTTGATGTTCGGCCTTAACTCTTTAACAAGTCAAGCACCTACTCACGTACTCAGCTATTTCTCTCTTCATGTTCGGCCACCAGAAACTCTGTCGAAGATCTTGATACATCTTAGTGCTACCAGGATGAATCGAAAACCTTGAACTATGAGCCTCTTGCAACACCTGCTCCTTTAATTCCGTCTCATTCAAAACCCAAATTCTTCCTTCAAATCTCAATAATCCCTCATCATGAAGACTGTACTTAGTATCTTTTTCATTGTCTAGCCGCTCCTTCATCCGGTCACACTCATCAGTTTTGAGTTGTACCTCCTTAATTCTTTCTACAATGGTAGATTGCATCTCCGTCGCAAACAGCATTTGTCCACCTTCACTTGGTAGCTTCACTTCCAACTCCATTCTAGCCGTCTCTGTTATTAACTCAATTTGAGCCGTCAATAAAGACAACTTTTCCCGACCCTTCCTACTTAAGGCATCGGCAACTACATTGGCTTTTCCAAGGTGATACAGGATTTCACAGTTGTAATCCTTTATCAACTCCAGCTATCTCCTCTGCCTCATATTCAACTCCTTCTGTGTGAAGATATATTTTAGACTTTTCTGGTCCGTGTATATATCACAATTTTCTCCATAAAGATAATGTCTCCATATCTTTAGAGCAAAAACTCTCTCGCCGATTCGGATCATGAGTAGGGTAAACTTTCTCATAATCCTTCAACTGCCTAGATGCATATGCAATGACCTTGCCATGCTGCATGAGCACACAACCAAGTCCTCAATGCGAAGCATCGCTATAAACTACAAAATTTCCCGTGTCATCAGGCAATGACAAAACATGCGCTTCACTCAATCTCTTCTTTAGTTCTTGAAAACTGTTCACGAACTTGTCAGTCCAAGCATATTTCACCGTCTTCCTCGTCAAGTTAGTCACCGGAGTAGCTATCTTCGAAAAGTCCTGGATGAATCTTCGACAGTAGCCCGCTAACCCTAGGAAACTCCGCACCTCAGTCGGCGTTTTTGGTTGTTCCCAATTCATCACGGTTTCCACCTTCGCTGGATCTACTAAAATTCCCTCATGGTCAATGATATGACCTAAAAATTGCACCTTCTCCAACCAAAATTCACACTTAGTGAACTTCGCATACAATTTCTCCTTCCTAAGTGTCTCCAACACTAATCTTAGGTATTCAGCATGATCTTCCGGCGTCTTAGAATAGACTAGAATATCATCTATAAACACCACGACGAACTTGTCCAAATATTGTTTGAACACTCTGTTCATCATATCCATAAATGCAGCTGGTGCATTTGTCAACCCAAATGACATCACCAGAAACTCGTAATGAACATAACGAGTCCTGAATGTTGTCTTTGGCACATCCTCCTTCCTAACCTTCAACTGATGATACCCCGTTCTTAAATCTATTTTTGAAAAATACTAAGCCCCTTTCAACAGATCAAAGAGATTGTCGATCCTTGGCAATGGGAATTTATTCTGAATCGTTAAATTGTTCAACTCTCGATAATCGATACACAGTGTTAATGATCCATCCTTCTTCTTAACAAACAGTACCGGTGCTCCCCACGACGAAACACTCAGTTGAATGTACTTCCGGTCCAATAGTTCTTGCAACTGCACCATCAACTCCTTCATCTCCACTGGTGCCATACGATACGGTGCCCTGGAAACTGGTGTCGCTCCTGGCACAATGTCTATCACAAACTCTGTCTCCCTATCCGGCGGAAGACCCGACAAATCGCTCGAAAATACATCAGTGAATTCCCTCACTATAGGTATTTGTTCCATGGTTTCTACCACTCTCTGGGTATCAACAACATGACACAAACAGCCTACACATCCCTTCCTTAACAATTCCCTAGTTTGTGTCATGGTTAGACAACATGAACGTCCCGACGATCTATTCCCGTAAAATACTACCCGAGATTTTTCTAACGTCTTAATGTTCACACATTTATTTTGAAAATCTATAATTTCCCCATGGTTCACTAACCAATCCATCCTGAGAATTACGTCGAATTCTCCTAACTTTATCGGTAACAAATCTACCGATAATTTACAACCCCGTATATCTACGCAACAACTCTTATGAACATCTTCAACAGGAATTATTTCTTCGTTTGCTACCTTAATATTTAAAGGTATGGGCAACTTTTCGGAAAGTAATCCAAATCGTCTAGCAAAATCGCATGCTATAAATGAACAAGTAGCACCCGAATCAAACAACACGTACTCATTGATATCGTTGATCAGAATAATACCTGCGACAACGTCCCCTGATGCCACTGCATCTTGGACTGTCATGTTAAAGGCAGGCCCATCGGCCTACCTGGTTGCATTGGTCCACTAATAGCTAACTTACCGCTATTAGTGCCCGGGTTCCCATCCATCCCCTTCTTCGGGCAGTTCTTTGCCATGTGGTCAGTTGATCCACACACAAAGCATCCATGGTTCTTCTTTGGACTTGGACAATTAGGCGCAATGTGCCCCTCATGTCCACAATTGTAACAGACTCCTAAGTGAGTCTTCCCACAGGTCTTGCAGGCCTCCATTCTTTTCTTCGGGTCTCCTTGCTTCACTCCGGTATTCCTAGAGCTAAATACCTTCCTTTTCTTACCCTCGCCACTACCACTGGCTCCCTCGATCTTTACTCCCCCATCTACCTTACCCTTATTTTTCTTTTCTTTGTGGTATTGGCTCAACGCCTCACTGCCACCTTCGGCGATTATCGCCTTCTCTAAAACGGTCCCAAAAGAAGTAATTTGGAACACCGATATGCGGTTATAGAGCTAGGGTTTCAAGCCCTGCTCGAACCGACGCGCCTTCCTCACCTCAGTATCCACTTGATGTGGAGTGAACCTTGCCAGTTCATTAAACTTGGCGGCGTATTGGGGAACCATCATGTCCCCTTGTTTCAACTCCAAAAACCGCATCTCCATCCTCCCTTGCATGCTCGTGGGAAAGTAGTTCTCGAAGAATATCTCCTTGAATCTATCCCACGTAAGATTTGCTATCCCAGCCCTAGCCCGATTGGCTTCCCACCAAAAGTTGGCCTCTCCCTTCATCATATAGGTCGCAAAGGTAACCTTTTAAGCCTCATCAACATTTGCTATCACAAATGCCTTCTTTATCTCCTTAACCCACGTTTGGGCTTCAATAGGTTCCGTAGTTCCTTTGAACCCCGGTGGACCCACGCTCTTGAAATCCCTAAAGGTAGTAGCTCGTGCTACTCCTGGATTTACGGGGATATTAGCCCCTGTTCTATTAAAGGCAGCTGTTATTAAATTAACAAACTCCTGCATCACGTTAACCGGACCTCCCTCCAGTTGAGTTACGCTCGCACCTTGATTAGGTTGCACACTTCTTGGCGACATTATGCTGATACATAAACACATTGCGTTATTATTCCTTTCTTTATTAGTTTTCATTAATATTAACCATAATTCCAACATCCATAACTCATTGCTTTCCATAAAAAGAACTTATATTCATTCTTCGTAGTATAATACTACATTGGTTACATACACAGCCTAAGCTGATTAAATTACTTTCCCGCTATCGTTTTCCAAAAATTGGGATTTACAAAAGACTACCCTTTACTATACAAAAATGGCTTTACGTCACTACTACTTACACAATATTTATATATTAATCTATCTACCACTCGTCTACATCTGCCTCAAGGAATTATCGAAATCTGCCTTAGCAAGACCAGCAATAATATCACGGCTAATAGTATGCCGTGTTTGCCCCACCTCCACCGGATATCCAGCTACCTGCTGCTGGAAATCCGTGTGAGAACTCCTATAGATATAGGACATCCTCCCTATCTTCTACACCTTAGTCTTTAGCTCCTCCTTGAGCTCAAAGACCTCGTGCTTTAAATCATGGACTTTGTCCTTAGCCAAAATCCTCTCGTCATGTTCCTGCTCCCACATGGACTCGACATCAGTCTTGTCCTCTATAACCATCTGGAGCTCTGCCTTCAACTCCTTGACTTCCTGACAGTAATGGATATTTCTATCCAACACTGACATAAAAAGAGACATCATCGACCCCCCAGGAGCTATCTCTGCTGCTATAGCCACCGGGTTAAAGGAAACTGTCTCTACCTCCTCCTCTATCATCCCGTCAAATACTGACATGTAGTCAGCTTCCTCTGAGTCTCCAGACTCAATAATCACTACATCTGGCTCTGCTGCTATAGGGTTCGGTATAACCTCTACTTGGTTCACCGATTCTTCACTAATGGTTTGCTCATCAACAAACATTCCATTTACTCCTGACATCTACACAAAACAATTAAGTTGATTAGTACACTTCAGTAGAATAATAAAAACACATAACATAATCATAATGCATTTTTATAAGATTATTTTCCTTTCTTGTACTTCTTTGACTCCTCTTAAGGATATGACTTAAGGTTTTTAATCCCCCCCCTTAAGTTTTATAACCTAATGCTTTGATACCAACCTATGACGCCCCCAAATCCAGGTATCTTCCAACCCGACAGATGGTGTTACACGGTACTACCATTCATTCATTCATTCAATTGAAATAGTCTCAAAAGGACTAATATAACTTCTATATATTCAAAATAATATTACATTCCCCAGGTTCTTTGTAACCCATTCGTTTGTTCTTGTCATAATATCAAATATATTACAAACATTCAACTATTTTATTACATACTAAGCTAAGGGTTCATCTTCGTCTTGCCTTTGTCCTTGCCTGAGCCTTCGGTTCGCTCGATCTTAGCTGTGTTCATATGGTTCAAGCAAGAGTGTGCATGACTAGCTCAGCAAGTACTACAATTCTAATAAACAACATGCTTGAAACATAAAACTGATATATCTTCAGTAACTGAACAATAGTTACGAAGTACTATCGATAATTCAAAATAACACTTCTTTTCATTCAAAATGTTTTCCAACAACAATATTCAGTAGAATATCAACTAAGGCTCGGAACTATGAGCAACTCATAATTTCTTTTTAAAAGGACAACCTGGCACTAAGTCCGTAAGTTCGACATAGCTTACGAGCACTTCTGGGTGATCAGCCCATAGTACTCTATGTTGATCAACACTACATTCATTAAACGTGTAAACGTTTAAGTTGTAGCAACCTCACGTGCACATCGTTAAACGAAAAAAACATTTTAGCATACTTGGTCTTCGATTGAAAACCATACCAATATAACTCGGTAAACATAAATCATGCATGACAGAATCATAATATAAGTCTAGCCGAAAGAATTTGCTTTAGACTTCATCGTTCAAAACTTCATGTGAAAGAATACATGAATTACAAAACTTGTCTAAACTAAACTGGAACAAGGGTTAGAATACTTACCTTCAACGTCTGCTTACTTATTAACATGCGTACACTTTAAGTCTCTACGTTTCTACAATACATGATCATATAACGTACCACATTAGGTCTTATATAATCAAGTAGGTATACTATTATATCTTACCCTTCATCTCAATCTAAATTCTGACTTAGATCTACTATTATGGGTTTCCGTCTTTCATTACGTCATTCACATTATGTTCACTTTCAATTAGTTATTAAATCTTAATCATCATGCATTAGTGTCTTACAAGTACCCTACAATATTATGTTTTTATCTCAGTTCATTACTAACAAGTTCCTTTTCATTATACACTTGTAAACATTCTTGTCCAACAAAACTCTAGGACTGGCGCCGCGGTGCCACACTTAACTATTCATCTCGCGTCGCGGCTTAGAGTTAGCGGTATGCAGTTCGACCTCATGACGTAAGCGCGAGCTTTAAGGTCATGATAGTCATGCGGCATGCCGGACTCTGTCGTCGAGATAATTTTGCAGATTTGAAAATTTTACGAACTTCTCGGACGCATAACTTCTTCGTTATAAGTCCGAATTGGTCCCTTCAAAAGCATACCATTCACAAATTTCATACTCTATGTGTTCATGCAAGAATTTTATCTATTTGACTTCGTTTGCAAAAATTTCACCTATGAGTTCATTTTTAATGAAAACGATAAACGTCCGCAACTCTATAATGCCAAATATGACTTATCTCCATCGAAAACCAACGTTTTCGACTTCAAACACAAAATACGACTTCCATTTCGAGAATTTTACGAATTTGACGAATATCGTCCAATCGTGAGAATTCCGGCAAAACTACATTCTTAATGATTCTAAATGGATTTCAACCATCATATGATCATTACAAATTATTTATTACACCAACTTATAATCCAAGTAGGTTTTGACTTATTCTCATAAGTCAATGACTTATTCAACTTATGAACTATAAATCTTCATGCTCAAGACTTACTAGAAACTTAAGTCCACTAATCAATGTTCTTATGCTATATTCAACATATTAATCATCATATGACAACATATAATAAGTTCTTTATGGTTCTAGCAACTTATTAATGTTCAAGTTGCTTATCCAAATTATTCGGCTTAAGTTCATTCCTTATTAACTTATTACATGATCTTAGCATACATGTTCATTAATAACACTTCCCTTATCATCCTATTATAATAGAGATGAAAGAACATTGGACACAAGATCATTACCTTTGAAGTCTAACTTCTTCTTCTTGGAAAATCTAACTTTGACTTAAAAGTGCTTATTTTCTCTACCAAATAAGTAGCTTATATTTTAGAGGAGTTGGATGAAATTTGATCAAGCAACAAAATGAAATAAAGCTTGGTATTTATAGGCCATTCAAAGCTAAGGTAAAATGGTCATTACACCATCCCACCTCCTTATTTCACCTCCTCAATCCTCCACCTCCTTACAATTCATAACCTAGCCATTAAGCAAACTTGTTAGCCACTTCTAAAACTTGGTCACCACACTTTTTGTTTGCCCATCAAGCTTACCCATTTCCTACTAGGTTTGACCCATGGATCAAGTCTTTTCATTGGGCTTTTATAATTAATCTAACTACTCTCTTAATGGGCTTGTGCTACATAGTTTGGACTAATGATATATCAAACACTTGGGCTTGATTGTCACATTATATTGGACTTCTCTTATTAGGCTAATAATCCTACAAGTCCATTACCTCTTATTAATCAACTTAACAATTATACCCCACGTATAATCTTCGTATGCTAACTCGTATATTAATTCGTAATATACATTATTTCATTCTTCATACATAATAGTACAATATGTCGTATTATACATACATTCATTAGCTTCATATAATGAATACACATTATACGATCACAACTTTCTTCCTTTAACGCTTAATAAACCTAACGTTCTCAATTTAGGTCCACATGCGAAATATTATGTTTTCCATACTTAGATTATTATTACATAATCAATATCGCCTTGATATTATAACGTTACGTATTTCTCAAAAGTTCAAAAATAATTCCCGAGTAGAAATCGATGATTAGTGTTTTTCGAAAAATTTCTCGGAAAGCTTTTATTTTCGTCTTAGAAATTCAAACAACTTAATTCTCTCACGTAGTTAAAATACTACGACATTACAACATTTCTAGATCATAGAACGACATTCATCTTATCAACACATAATAATAATAATAATAAATAATATTATTTTATTCATCATTAAAAGTAATTATAAAATATTCGATTTTTCGGGGCGTTACAGACCGTGAACCCTAATTTGTGTTCTGACAGCCTAATGTCAGAGCCCATAGATTCTTATGTGTTAGTTGTTTGTTGTGTTTAATGTTATAGATCTATTTTATGTTGTAAGGGCTTTGATCTAGAACTTGAATCAAGTCCAGATCATGTATAGATTAAAAGTTATTAATGCTCAAAGTACGTTGACCGAGCACGAAAACTGTTTCTGGAAAACCTAGAAAATCTCCAGAAAACCCAAAATTTCTGGCAAGCTTTTCAAAGACTTAGATCTTGTTGTGTTTAAGTTGTTATGATCTGTTAGTATATTGATCTTGTAGACTGACATGTAGCTTACACATTAAAAACATTAGAACACTTTGATATATAACAGAATCAAAGTTGTGGCTGGTCAAACAAGTGTTGACCATCAACCGGATGAGTTTTCTGGAAAACCCGAAAAACTCGAAACGATTAATGACGGCGATTGCTTTGACCAACCAAGATCTCCTAACTGTGATGTTGTCATGTTATAAAAATAATATGTTGTTGCTCCCTAACATCAGTATTACACGTTAGAACCTTTTTATCACATTAAACAAGCCAGGAACGTAGAGATTTAAGGGCTCAAAGTAGGTACCTTGATTGTTCTTCATTTTCTGGGCAACCCAGAAAATGAAGAACATGTCTTACAAGGACTTTGATGGCCTATAACTTGTTGTTAAGATGCAGAATGGCCATGAAAGTTGTTTGTAGTTGTAGTAATACATAAGTACTATAATCATAACACATTAGCCAACCCAGAAACGTAATGAACAAGGATCTATCACTGGTCAAACATGGTAACTTGAACACTGGCATGAAGGTTCTAGGCAGGCTCAAGAACACCTATAGCGACGACTCTGTCGCTATAGGGACCTTTAGTGACAGTTTATTTATGGAAATTAATTATTTTATTTATTAAATAGATAAAAATAGTTTTTAATTATTAAAAATACATAATTAATTCCTAAAAATTATTTTAAAGCCTGAAAATTAGTTTTTAATTATTTTGAGTATATTTCATAAATATTTGATATTTTTGGAATATAAGTGGTATTTAATTTATTTAATTATAATATTAAATAAATTATTTAAATATTATTTTAATACTTTAAAATCATGAAAAATTATATTATGGTATAAGAAAATATTTTAAGTTATTTTTAATGACTTTTAATATTTTGTGATGAATTTCATTAATAAATTATTATTAATGGTAGTTAATTTATTTAATAGATCTATTAAATAAATTATTGAAAAATAAATTTAATGCTTTAAAATTATATAAAAATAATTTAAGTGTTATAAAAATATTTTAAGTTGTAAAATATAACTTTTGGTATTTTGTCATGAAAAATATTAATATTTTAATATTAATGGCGAGATAATTAATAATGGTTTTAATTACTTTAAAATCATTTAATGGTTATAATAAAATATTAAAAATTCTTTGAGATATTATAAATATATTATAATATTATGTTAAGGATTTCATTAATATTTAATATTAAATAAATATTAATGATAATGGAATTACGTGGTATTTAAATCATATTAATGATTGAAAAATCATGATAAATGATAATAATTATCTGAAAATTATTATGGGCTTATGAAAATTATGTTGACTAATTTATAAATTACCTAAGATAATTGATAAGTGTTTAGGCAGAGTTTAATTGAACTTAAACTCGATAATTGTCAAACTAGTAATTTGTCGGGATGTAATAATAATCTTAGAACTCAACTCGATTTGCAATAGTTTGACTTGATACTAGGTCTTGTGTGCTGAATAGACTAATAGGATTATGTGGTAATGTGTTTAGGTTATTTTATATTGTGATAATATTATTCTAATATTTGGGGATCGATATTATCTATATTAGGTCTTCGGATAAAGCTAAGTTATATTTCGTAACGGTAATCAACGATACATGCAAGTTTTTCTTAACTCTACTAAGAGTTGTTTCATTCAGATATGCTTACGGTTAATCATTGCTGATTGCCATGTAGAATTGTACTCTGTACATATTGTATGTATAAGTAAGGTATGAAAGGTTGATCACCTTCATTACCATTCGGTTCAGATATAATTATTCATGTTTAATACTTTTTCAATCAAAAGTTTATTTGTGATAGTTCTCAATTACATTGATGAATTATAGCTGGCTTATTATTCAGACTCTTTCAATCATGATATATCCTTAAATATAATTTAAACTTGTTGGGCAACTTTCATGCTCTCCCTTGCTATATCATGATAAAACATTGCAGATTAAGGCGAATGCGTCGGATACAAGTTAAGATAAAGCCAAGCTCAGCTTGGGACTATGTGTGCAGCTAGATTTGTAAAAGTAATTTATTATAATAACATTATATGTTAGATAGGATATGGAATTGTGTATAAGTTATGGTTACTCGACCTTGGGGATAGTGTATAATGTTTAGTGTATAAACAATTTATGTTTATATCTTCCGCAATAGTATAGAAATAGTGCACCAGATCCATTGTGATTTAGGACCTGGATTTGGGGGCGCTACAAATCTCCTCTTCAATAGGAGTACGTAGGCAGCCATATATGGTTCAGTCTTACCCCTACCAAAACATAAATACTTGTCAATGGTATTGGGATCAAACTTTAATCCACCACATTTTCATCGGCTTCAGACCAAAGGGATGGAATAACCTGGCCTCCCCAAAAATGGCAGAGTTGGCGACCATTTAAGCTATGATTGATTCCTCAAAGAGCAACACCAATCCATAAGAGATGGAACTAACTGGGCTCCTCTTAAATAGGAGTACTGGCGCAATCTGTGGTACGATCAATCTCAGAGAGGAAAGGCACACTCCTCACCACATCTACATATAGAAACCAGTCCCAAGACACCAAAGATGGTAGGGATACACACCGATCAACAATCCATTTTGAAAGATCCTACGACATCTCAATGTCCATCCATCAAGGATGAGTTCAGAATACATCAAGATCATAAGCCCTGAAGAAGCAGGTAAAATATCAAGCAAGTATCCAGGCACAACTAAAAGGGAAGTTAATTACAATATATTTCCCTTCCATATATAATGTTATTTGATATATACAATATATGTTGTACATGACAAAATTGCTAAGCTAGTTTGTGCAGGAAAATACAAGTCTATCTACAGATCGATGTGTATGCGGGCTATCAGATCTAAAATAGCATCTCTCTCCGAGGAAGGGGGTAACGATGTGGTCTCCTGCATCAATATATCTACACGTGCCAATAGATCCGAGGCCAACTGCATGGTGACATGATGCTCATCAATATATGCACTCATATCGACAAGCATGCTAGTAGTAAGGGATCTCACTAAAGTATTATCTGTAATGGCTATGTCTCGGGTAAATAGGGCATCATCCCACTTAATAATCAATGCATCTCTGGCTGATCTGGCCTAATCCCGCTCCTCAATAGCGGTGTCTCTATGAGCTATAGCCTCCTTTTTCACCAATAAAGCGGTGTCTCTCCCATCAAGAGCTGTCAACATTAAGGCCCTAGCCTGATCTCTCTCAAAGGTCATCAGATGAAGACTCTACTCTAAATAATGTGCTAAATGTTGAATCACAGTAGCACTTGTACTGGGAAAATCTGCGAGAGCTCTTGGCAACCCAGTTAATAGCTCCTTTTTGGTGGGAATATCAATGTCCTCTATGGGCTCTCCATCATCAGAATCAATCCACAATAATATGGATACTACCGTAGCCGATGTAGTCTCTATCTCCATCCATGAGGAATACTCTGCAGAATGGCCCATATGGCTAACAGAAAATGCAGCTAGCTTATGTTGATCCCAATAGGCATACACCATGGATCTGTCCTCTGCTGACAAGTGGAGGGAAGCCAAGCGCTGACTCAAAGCCCCCTCAAAAGGATAGAAATCCTAAAACTGGTCAAACTGACACATCACAGCCAGTGGGTGGTAAGTAGTCATGTCCCTCAATTTAGCCAGAGGTAGATAATCCATGCCTGGAGTATGAGTGATGAAGCTGTAGGGTGAACTTAGCCACGTACACGTTAATATATCAAATGGATCTCCAATCATTTCCAGGAAAATAGACCAAGATGTAGGATTTGTACACTCCGCATACTGAAAAGAGTACGACATGGCTATCTCATGAGTAAAACAATACCCGTGTCGCCTAAAAGTGCCAATCGGTCTTAGTTGTGACATAAACCACACGTACAACATAACCAAACTACCTGTGAATACCCCTACAGGGTAGGAACTACAATATGTAGCCGATCTCAATGTCTTTGCTACAATCATCGGCATAATGGTGTGACCCTCCCTAAGAGCTCTCACTGTCATAATGACGCCAATGTCCAACTCATCCATGTACCGTGGCATTAATACATATGACAAAACACACAGTAGCAGTATATCTACTCTGGCCAAATGCCAATGATCCTCCGATATGGTAAAATCCCCGAATGTCGTGTATAGTTATCCTTTGATCCAAATCTGTCCATCAAAAAATGCTGGGATACCACATGGCCAGATGTGATCTAATCCTGCACAACTCTACGCCTCAGTCCGGTAAGGGTAATAAACTATCGGTGCATGTCGCCAATAGCAATACACGCGCAAGGTCTGTCCATTGACAGCATCGTCAACCATGCATACTCCTCCAATGTAAGAGTTAACTCATGGATAACAAACCGAAAAACATGCCTCTCAGGTATCCAATGCTCTAGCATACCCTCTACTGAAGCTTTGTGGGAACACGAAACATCGGAGAGTCATAGTATCTTTGCAATAAGCGATCTCACGGTCACCTTATGCGAAGGTGACATACTATCATATGACAATCTCAGACGGGATGCCACAAGTACTGGTGGGGTATGATCAATGCGGCTAAATGTCGATGAAGACATCTGTGTGGGCTGTGTCATACGACCATCTAGGGGTCAATGCTTAATATCTCTGGACATACATACATATGCATAACATAATACATGCATGATAAATAATAGAGGGCAATATGATGTAGGGAATAACAGTAAATACATTCCTAAGTACATCATCATCTAATACATCTCTGTACAGCTAAAAATACAGGAAAATGGGGCATAAACGCCCAACTACTAACAGAGGTCTATCAAAAGATATAGCGAGAATGGGGCACAACCACCTAGAATCTAATAGAGGCCTATCAAAAGATATAACTAGAATATACATCAAAAGAAGACAATAGTGTCAATGTCTACATCATCAATCCTGTACACCTTATGTAACTCTTCCTGAGTCACTCGATCTCCATCAACGGGGATGTCTGGCCTATACAATGGAGGATATGCACCCGCAAAGCCATATGGGTCATCTGAGGGGCCAACTCCTGAACTAGAAGGATCAAATGTATCTGCCTCTACCGGATCTCTGCCCAAGTGCCGAATAAAGAAATGTGCTCGGTCCAACTGCCGGGTCAAACTGTCAATATGTGTCAAATGAGTCGGATCTATAACACAAGCTATCCAATCTTTCATCATCACGGATTCAGGAACCATATCCCCCATAAACTGCATGGCGCGGGTCTAGGCTCTGATGGTACGAGGGGACCACCAATGCTGGAATGTAGCCTGGGTATGTGGACCCTTTGATAGTATAAAACCTTTAACACCCATCAAGGGGATATCAATGACGAGTGACTGTGAAACAGGCCAATAACACCTGGCAGGAGGCAAGATCGGAATACGAATTTCTCATGTGGTGCTCCTAATAGCACACTCTCTTAAATAGAGCTCCCATCCTCCATCTGTGAAGATAGGAATCCTACGGGTGGAAATCACGTACTCGACACCAGTTGGGTATCCATCATCAAAATAAATGGCTAAGTGCTCCCCAGAATAGGGAATCCAAGTAATGATATCAGTTGTCAATAACTCCAGCTGTAGGCAACAATGAGTGAAACCCTTAACTACATGGACCTCCGCCAGTATGGAATGATGCCATCGCCATCCTTGTGGGGATAGGTCTCCAAACCTAGCAAACTCATAGGAAGCAAACATGGGAGCCTCTCATAGGCCTAGAACTGCCAATACAAAGGCAATCATCTGCTGTCAGCTAACACTCTTAACCTGTACATGGGAAATCAAAAGAGAAATATTCACAGTAGAAATGGGTAAAATCCTAGCCAAGCCTCCGTCAAGCCCTACGAATGCATGCGTATACCACTGAGGAAATAGGCGAAGGTAAAGGAGCCCTAGTCATACTCTCCGATACGATCCACATGTCGTGTGGCGCTCAGCAAAGCGAATGACACCATAGAAGAGTTATCAGCTATGAAGCAGCCCCTAATGATCATTAAGAACAATCGTCGAAGAATGCAATCCCTGACCCTCAAATCATCGGGTATAGGCTCACTCAACAGCCCGTTTAAATCATCTACGCTTAATGGACTTGTACGAACGGTCCTGCCCTTGAGCACCTCAGTCAGAACTCCTAGCAAGGATCGAACGACAGTCGGGGTAATATCCACCGTACATGGCACTAGCACCCCTCCAAACTCCATACCTGTGATAAATCGTCCAATCCATTGGCATCATCATCACCTCGTAGTCCAATAAATGGAGAGACTAAGTCTGGTGAAACCAATACTCAGATAATGCCCTAAGGTAACCCCAGGGACAATGACGGGGAAGGATGGAAAAGAACGCTCCAAATCCCCAACCGTGCACAATCACTCTATAATTAGGATGTAGAGCCTGGTATGTGGAGTGAATGCTGAACCAGTTCCCTCTAGGCTGTGTAAAGCCAGGAACCTACATCATAAAGAAGATCAACATTAAAATCTTTTCCTCCTTATCAATAGGAAAAAAAGGAAGATCAAAATCTAGCTTTTACCTCCTTTGTATGCAAGTAAATCGAGGGGTGTCTACTCAAATCACTTAGAAGCTCTGGGATTGACACCTGAATGCCTGAGAAATCCTTAAGGGGAACATATGCAGCAGGAGCAGGGTCCACAACCAAAACATCCTCCTCTTCATCCTCAACGTCCGACACGTCAACTCGAACAGGACGTATTACCGCCTGTGCCAAATGATGAGGTTGTCTGACAGAACGGGGTCGAGGCACTTCAGAAGCCCTTCTCCGCACACCTGAAGTGGTCCTGCGGGGACTACTCGGCTGATCTGGATCCATATATCTGGACAACAAGTCTCCAAATCACCTCAGAAAGGGTGTGGTAAATTTTATCCTGGAGCTTTTTCAAATGCATTTTATTCGACATGCATGCATGCATTATTTTTACATATGCTTATAGTAGAGTTAAAAATGCATGACAACCCAATGCCTACATTTTGGAAATTTTTTGCCATAGTCTCATTTGTAAAAAGGACTATCCACATGCACATAGGCATGACTAGGTGGCCATTCACTAGCACACCTATCCACTGTCATATACATCTTACATGCATTAATACATCATAGTAAAAAATTCGTAAGGGTAGCCTAATTACCAGAATTATTTTTTTACATCATTATGTTCAGCATGGTTTAGTACTAATATTTGCTATGTTGAATATTTTTTATCACATCATATGAGCATGCATATTCACTACTATGTGTTTAGATGCATTTCATATCATAAGTCATTTTCCAACGGACAAGAACTGGAAAAGAAGACATGCATACGTTACCAAGATAGTGTAGAACACTTGTACGGTGATAGAATTTATAGAAAGACGCCCGAACTCAGCAAATCTGAAGAAGAGCTCTCGGATTTCCTTCGTTGTGCAACGTGAAAATAACTTATGAAAGCAACCAACAGGTTTAAAGTACCCACGGTTGGCCACGGTTGTACCTGCGGCTCCCCATGGTAGAGTCCACCCCTCCTGCTCGGTCCAGTTAGAGTTGCAAAGGAGGTCTCAGAAGTTGAAAAGGCAAAATCAGGAATAAAAATGCTACGCGATTGAGCAGAATAGCCTGAAATCCTAGTTTTCACGAGTCAAATTTTGGCTTTGCATATCACTCATTGGAATTTGCCCAAACACAGGGCACACTATACCAATGATCTCAACTATTGCAAACTACATTCGAAAATACCTCACGAAGGTTCAATGCCATCAATTTTGGGTCATAGCCCTGAAACCTAGTCCCCAACGGGGCTTCATACAACCCATCCGTTTATGCACACTTCAACGAAGGTCAAATGGCCTTGACATTATCCCCAGTAGGGATCTCATCCCTTAATGCACATGTCAATGAAGATAAGGCAACCCTGATAACACTAATTGTTGGCAATAACTCCAACAGAACATCGGAAAGACCTGGCGATACGAACCAAGGAAGAACAATCTCATCGAGGAGGACTGATGATGGAATATGTTATACACATCCTTAATAGACAAAGCTCTATCCCCACAGAGTCTCTTGTACATGAGAGATGCATCTTCAGTGTGAAGTCTGTATCAAGGATTAAGGACTTTGGTGATAACCCCAATGTCAACATCCTGGAAGATCCTGAGAGCATTGGATTGCACATCCAAGACAGTTCATCAGGGTTGTCAGTATTAATTGTTAATCCCAGTAGAAGTCAATGGGAGCTGGCAATCATCCCACCATATTGGAGAACAATCCAACAAACCATATACATTTACATCATGTTGATGTACACTGCATCATGATTATCTTATTGCATTTCAACTGTCTAGTATTCTTTATCATATCCATACCATTGCATTGCATAGAAATAATAAAGAGGGGCATCTGTAGACACTCAAAATTTTCTACATACACATACTAACACTGCGGGAGGCGCGAATCGTCTTTCAAATGATAACTCGGAGGACGGCTTCGGCTCGATCCGAAAACAACACCGGGATTGTCAGTTTAAACCTCAGAGATAACCCCGAGGCATTCAGTTTAAATACCAGAAATCAAACAGGAGAAGGCCGTTTCATCTCAGAAATAAACCCGAGATACTCAGTCTCAGTCCCGGAAACAACACCAGGAAAGACAGTGTCAACCTCGGAGATAACCCCGGGGAAAGTAGTTGAAGTTCTGGAGATAACCCCGGAGATGATTTTTTTAACCTATGCAGTCAGCTTCAACCTCAAAAACCACACCGAGGCACTCAGCTCTAGTCCTGGAGATAACCTTGGGAGGTCAGACACAGCTCAGAGATAACCCTAAGGTATACAATACTTGCAATAACCCAATCTCAGAGATAACCTTGAGCAACGACTGCTTTATCAGCCCAAACTAGAGATAACCTCAGTGACAGACAAGATCATCATTTTGTCACCAGGATCCCATATGGGCGCTATCTCAACACATTTATATATAAATTCTACACAGCAATGTCCCACACGAGCCAAATAGCTGTAATCTCGAGTGACTACTACACAGAACAGTTTACCTGATAGAATTTGAAGGTTGAAGACCAAGGGCATGGTCCCATCTTCTTGACTTCTTACAACCTATAATCCCACGTCATTTGTGTAGCTCTCAACAACAAAACTCCGTAAAAGGTCTTATACACCTCAATCGGAGGCCCAGATTGAAGTTCTGAAAGTTTGAGCATATATTGTATTGCACACGTGCGCGTACTTTGAGACGGTGCATCTGCGGCTGCCGCAGGTGTACCTGTGGATCCTCCTATATAAATAGAGGGTTTGGGGTGGCCATTTTGTAAGAGAAAATGGCGAGGAAGCCCTGTCCAATTTGCTCTGTACACACTCTAAACTGAGTGCATTCTTATTTTAAACACTTGTGAGCTTATATTTAGTCATATTTTTACCGGCGGGAGCCGAGTGCTCATCCATTTAAAGCTATAGAAGTCTCCTTTGCCAATCCACTGTAAGCCTTCTTACACCTTTTAAAGCCTTTCTCTTTTACTTTTCACACACCATTCTTCACATTGAGAGTCGTGTTGCGTGTGTATGCCCGAACATCGGTCTGTGGCTTTTATTTCCTTATATATATATATATATATATTAGTATATATGGACTAACATTATCGAGTTATATATATATATATATTTACAGCTTATATATATATATATAGCTCTTACGCTTTCATATAAATTATGGCATAATGTCATTTAAGAATCATGTGATCATGATTCATCTCTTGAATCTAGATTTGGTTCCCGTGATGGACATTCTCAGCTGTAAGCAGGCTTGTAAATTATTCACGGTGTTTGAATTTCCTTAAATGGCTTTCATGCCCGTGAGGAATTCGGCATTGCTATATATATTATTTTCTCGAAGATGCTTCACATCTCAAAAATAAAAGCAATCACGCGGAACATTTAATAAAATGGAAGTATCAAATGCCTCAATTACTATTGAGTACAGGGTTTGAAAAAGCCTCTTTTACAAAACTTCATTGTTATATCTTGTTTAAAACTGAATTTTTATACAAATTCAAACTCTATGTATATAGGTGTTAATGAGGCATAGCACTACTTCCAAATAAATTGCACTTTGACCCCCCCCCCCCACACACATTCATATAACAGTCTAATTGAAAAGTCACGGTCACCATGGTAACACGGATGTCGGGGGGTGCCTAACACCTTTCATCCGCATAAGCAAGTTCCCGGACCCTAATGAACCTCGGTTTCATAGACCCGTTTACCAGTGTCACATCACTGGGTTAATGTGCAAACCTTTTTCTCGATTGTGTTGGTACAACCATTTAAAAAAGCAACTGGCGACTCTTACAGTCAAATCGTCGACATATGAATGTCGGACCTTTTCACAACTTGTTTTTTCAAACAAATCTCACCTAACATGAGAACATCAAAAGACAAGAACAGAAAAGGGATAGTAAAAATCCCGACATCGACAATAACTGACTGATATAATAAATAAGGGATAGATCAAGTTTTGAGTATTTTAAATACATGCAGGATTGGATGCGTAGTAGCTTAAGTGTTTATGAGGTTGTACTTATTGGGTGTATAGCATAATGAAGTCTGGCACAGGTGTGTCGGATTTGGCAATGGTGTTGGCACGGTCACGCCGCCCTAAGCCCAACACTGAATCTATTATGCATCAATGAAGGAACAAGCAGCAAACTGATATTCACTATCTAACCTGCACACATAGCATTAACCAAAAATGAGATATACTGATATCAAAATTGAACTATGTTACATGTATGTATGATTGTATACCCAAAAATGCTATATATGTAATTTCTACCAAAAAGATATGTGCATTAAGATCCTACTCAAAATTAGTTCCAAAATTTTTATGATGTAAAAAATTAATCATGGGGGGAATAAGAGAGATATGCAATTAGAATTAAACAATAGGGGGAAGTAGACATGTGTAACTAGAATTAAATAGTAGGGAGAAATAGACATAAGTAGTTAGAATTAAATAAGAGAGAGAAGTAGAAATGATGTATATAGAATTAAACAAGAGGGAGAAGAGAGATGACGGGGTTCCTCCCATCGAGCGCTTGTTTATAGTTCATTAGCTTGACTATCTCTACCCTGGTCATGTTGTTGAAAGGATTAAGGCCACCTTATGTCTATCGACCTCACCTCCATAATAATGCTTCAGCTTCTTATCCATTTACTTTAAATGGTTTGTCTAGGTATTTGTCAAAAATCTCAATTGCACCATGTGGAAATACTGTCTTTACTGTGAAAGGTCCCGATCACCTCGATTTGAGCTTTCCAGGGAAAAATTTAAGTCTAGAATTGAACAACAATACTGCTTACCCTAGATCAAATTTTCTTTCCATAATTTTGAATTTCTGTACTCCTGCAATCTAAATTCATCTAACTCATTGAGTTGGAGAAGCTGTTTCTCTCCTGCAGCCTTCAAGTCAAAGGTCAGCTTCTTAATCACCCAATATGCCTCATGCTTAAGTTCCATGGGAAGGTGACATGCCTTCCCATACACTTGCTGAAAGAGCGACATACCCCGTGGTGTCTTGTAAGCAGTCCTAAATGCCCATAGTGCATCGTCCAGCTTCAGAGACCAATATTTTCTCGTGGGATTCACAATCTTTTCTAATATCCTCTTTACCTCTCGATTGGATACCTCTTCTTGGCCATTTGTTTGGGGGTGGTAAGATGTAGCTACTCGATGATTTACCCCATACTTGGTCAAAGGTGTTGTAAACTGGAAATTGCAAAAATGGCTACCTTCATCACTTATGATTGCCCTAGGAGTCCCAAATCTTGTGAATATGTTCTTTTAGAGAAATCTCAGGACCACCCTAGTATCATTTGTCGGTAGAGCTGCTACTTCCACCTATTTAGATACATAATCTAATGCCATAAGGATGTACAAGTTTTCATATGACGAAACGAAAGGTGTCATAAAGTCTATTCCCCAGACGTCAAAGATCTCCACCTCGAGGATTGTATTCAAAGGCATTTCATTTTTTTTTGATATATTTCCTACCCTCTGACACCAGTCACATCTCTACACAAAGTTGTAAGCATCATTAAAGAGAGTCGGCCAATAAAAACCTACCTATAGAACCTTGGTCGCTGTTTCTTCTCCCCCCCGTAATAACGTCCATAAACTAATGAGTTGAAATCTTGTAATATACTCTCCATCTCACTGTTTGGAATGCATATTCTAATCGTTCTATTATACACTGCTTTAACAGGTAAGGCTCATCCCAAATATACCATTTGACATCGTGGAGAAACTTCTTCTTTTACTGTCCAGTCAAATCAGAGGGGATAATATTGCTCACTAGAAAGTTTGCATAGTCTGCGAACCATGGCATTTCGCCTTTCACCACAAAAAAATGTTCATCTTGGAAGGATTCATTAATCATCACTTTGTCATTAGTGTCCCTTCCCAAATTTTCCAATCGGGATAAGTGTCAGCCACTTGGTTTTCGGTCCCTTTTCTATCTTTGATTTCTAGGTTAAACTCCTATAGAAGAAGAATCCACTAGATCAGATGGGGGTTTGAATCTTTCTTGGCTATCAAGTATCGGATCGCAATATGGTCGGTTTATTCAATCACTCTTGTCCCAATCAGATAAGATCAAAATTTATCGAATGTGTATACTATAGCTAAAAGCTCTTTTTTGGTGGTAGTGTAATTCAACTGGGCATCTGTCAGGGTCTTGCTAGCATAATAAATGACATGGAAAACCTTGTCCCTACGCTGGCCCAAGACAGATCCCACAGCAAAATCTCTTGCATCACATATTAACTCGAATGGAAGAGACCAATCCGGAGCTGTAATAATGGGTGTCGTAGTCAACTTCTTTTTCAAATGCTCAAAAGCAGCCAAACATTCCTCATCGAATCTAAGTTGGACATCTTTCTCTAACAAACTACACAGCGGATTAGTAATCTTTGAGAAGTCCTTTATAAAACGATGATAAAAGCTTACATGCCCCAAGAAGCTACAGACCCCTTTTACAGAAGTAGGAGGAGGTAAGTTCTTAATAGTTTCAAGTTTTGCCCTGTCCACCTCTAACCCTTTCCTTGAAACTTTATGTCCCAAAATAATACCTTTATGTACCATAAAATGGCACTTTTCCCAGTTCAGTATTAGATTGGTTTCAACACACCTTTTTAGCACCATCGCCAAATTCTCCAAACACAAGTCAAAAGAGTCTCCAAATACTGAGAAATCATCCATGAAGACTTCAACATTTTGCTCAACCATATCAGAGAAAATGGCCATCATGCACCTCTAAAATGTAGCCGGGGCATTGTATAAACCGAAAGACATCCTTCTGAAAGTAAATGTACCATATGGACAAGCGAAGGTAGTCTTCTCTTGCTCTTCTGGGGCTATCACTATTTAGTTGTATACTTAATAACCATTCAAGAGGCAGTAGTACTCATGACTTGCTAACCTATCCAACATTTGATCAACAAATGGGAGAGGGAAATGATATTTCCTTGTAGCTTTGTCAGTCTGCAGTAGTCCATATAGACCCTAAAACTCGTAACTATTATTGTAGGTATTAGCTCATTGTTTTCATTAGAGACCACTATCATGCCCCCATTTTTCAAAATGCACTGCACCGGGCTCACCCAAGAGCTGTCTGAAATAGGATAAATGATCTTGACATCTAACCACTTCAAGATCTCCTTCTTAACCAATTCCTTCATTATAGAGTTCAATCTTCATTGTTGCTCTACTGATGGCTTACTATCATTTTCCAGAAGGATTTTGTGCATGCAAAATGACGGGTTGATCCCCTTGATGTCTGCTATAGTCCATCCAATCACTAATTTAAACTCTCGCAGCACTCACAACAATTTATCTTCTGGACAAGCCGTTAGTGCAGCAACAATTATAATAGGCAACTTTGAAGATTCACTTAAAAATGCGTACCTTAAATGATTTGGAAGATGTTTAAGGTAAAGGTCAAGAGGCATCTCAAGAGAAAGCTTGAGTCGTTCTGATGTCTCCCCTGCAAGTCTGAGTGGTTTAATGGGAATCTTGAATTTTAGCATCTGTGGTGTTGTGTCCAGAATTTGTACATATTCTACAACCTCGGTATCTTCCATATCAGATTCACCCAGTATATCGATATGTTGATGCAGGATACTTATCAGATCCACACAATGGAAGATCACAAACAGGTTATGTATTTATATACATATTGTGATACGACTATATCCTGAAAATCCACAAAGCAAACTATGACAGCTACATTTTCAAATCACTCAGAGATTCTCGCTATACATGAAATGACGGAGAGTATGTTTGGTTAAGATCAATTATTCAACATATTCAAAAGTCATGTGAATTACCATCAATCAACGACATTCCTATAATTCTGTATGAAAATAATGTTGCATACATTGCTCAACTTAGAGGAGAGTGCATCAAGGGAGATAGAACAAAGCACATTTCACCTAAATTCTTCTTCACACATGAGCTACAAAAGAAGGGTGATATAGATGTGCATCAAATTCGATCATGTGATAATCTAGCCGACTTATTCACAAAGTCGCTACCATATGCAACGTTTACAAAACTTCAGAAAAGGATTGGAATGTGTCGACTGAAAGACTTATGACAACATTTCATCAAGGAGTAATAAATTCCTTTTGAGGGGAAGACTGTACTCTTTTTCCTTAGTCACGGTTTTTATCCCAATGGGTTTTTCCTGACAAGGTTTTAACGAAGCAGTCAACTAAGATATTTATGTAAAAGATATGTACTCTTTTTCCCTTCGTTAAGTTTTTCCCACTGGGTTTTCTTAACAAAGTTTTTAATGAGACATGATCTTCTATCGTAGGGAATCAGGGGAAGTGTTATAACATCATGTGATTCCCTCCTTAGGAGGGAACCTTCCTTCTCTATACTCTTCCCCTAATCTCCTGCTTTCCCTCTGTGACCTTCCTCCCTTTTTCCTCTTTGTCTCCTTCTCTCTTGTATTGCCTATATAAAGGAATGAAACTGAAGGAAAATAATGAGAATTCTCTCTGAAGAATTTCTCTCTCTTTCTCTCTTACTTATTCTCTCTAAATTTATGCAGCAATTATAAGAGTATATTTATACACTTCGCTAAAGTTTTATAACAAAAAGCTAAATTAAAGGGCAAAACTTTTTGATTACTATTCATGTTTAATGACAAAATAAATATCAGACAAATCTCCTTCAATCAATCGGACAAATCACTTTCCATTACTCTCTTTTGGTACTAGATTGAGCAACCATTATGTTGATTCTTTTTATTCTTCTGAAACCTTAACCATCGAACCCAAACCAGTCCTCTTAAGTCACTCTTCAACTTTATTGGTTGTGTCGTCGACGGCCTCGGTGACTTCGTCACTCTTCGAGTTGATCCCCATGTTCATCTAGGTGAGATCTCCATCTCAGAAATTGATCAATAGGGTCGACAATTCTTCAGAATCTGGTGAGATTTTCATCTCCGATCCTTTGACCTTTCTCTCTCCCTCCACAAAAGTTTGCCCCTCGATAGCGTCCTCAGTTCTAGCGTCGCTAGGCCACTTTGTCAGGTTTGTAATATTCATGAACGCAATCAAATTGCAAAAATAAGCGGAAACGTGGAAAATCAGAGTTTAAAATTTTTACAAACCATATACCCGGATCACCCTTTATGCACAATTATTAATTAAACTAAAAATTGAAGAACAAGAATCATACCCTTGAAGATCCGAGCTTCCTCAGGTACAAGTTCACCTCCAATTCTTTTCGCGTTCAACTTGAATCCACCGGGTTTGGTTCATTCCTTTGATCAACGTTAGCCACCCAAGTGTTTAGCCTCTAGAGGTGATCCACCAAGGAAGAAGAAGGATTCAAGAAGATGGGTGGTTGACTAAACCCTAGTTTTTCTATCTCTATAGAAAAAGAGCGTACTCTCCAACCATTGAAATTATAACGTAGTCTTGATATCTGATATAAGACTCTTCTTATAAAGATATCAAGTAACCCTATTAAAATAAGGTATTATTTAATTAAACCCTTTTAATTAAAGGGGCTCCCTAATCTTATTAGGGATAATTAATTAAACTCCTTTAACTAATTTTTCTTCCTAATCCAATTAGGAATAAATGAGAGTACTTATATTAAATTAATTCCTAAACTCTTTTAGAAATTAAAATAATAATAATAATTGTAATAATATTAATAAGACTCCTCTTATTAATTTATATTTAATATTTCTAAAATATTAAATAATAAATATTAAGCTATTTAATTTATTCTATCACCATAGATTAAATTAAATATACATAACATATATTATTACGATTATGCCATTAACTTCTTAAATAATTATTCTTCCTTTTATGGTGTGACCCTTTAGGTTCTCCATATTAAACGGTTGTGAATAAATCAATTAGAACAATTCTAATCTTATTTAAATAAATAAATTAAACAATTAATTTATTTAAATAAATAATATTTATTCTACAATAGGGATAAGCCTCCCTAGCGATTAACGACTTTCCGGATAATATAGATTTCAACATTAATCATAAAAGAACCTTTGAGTAAATAGTTACTTGAAATCTGATTCAATCTTTCCACCATCTGATGTCTCGATTAAATATAAGGCATGGAATTCTTGTCAAGTCTTATTTTATTTAATTATATGTATTTCGATCCTTAAATGCACAACTCAAATAATGCAAATTAAAACTCCTTTCTAATTTCATTACGCTTATACCCGAGGACTCTTTGGGTTGTCATTTATCGAATCACATAGGACATTTCTCTTCTTTTATTAGAAGTGGTAGATTTTTTATTGATCATATATTATCTCCATGTACAACTTGTTATACCCAAGCATACCCTTTGATATACCCTAAGGGTCTTAAGGAATAAGTCAAAGTATAACTCATCATACACAAGATACTATGATGATCTCAAGTCCAAGGATTACTTGTACTTCTATCACTACTGAGAATTCTATTAATGACAAGCAAGTAAAACTCCATTAGGTATTCCTTAGCGAGCCACGTTCGATTGAACTTATTCTCGATAAGCACCTACATACTCGCTTTAGTGTCTCCACACAAAATGATCATGAGATCAATCATCCTCATCCAATTGAAGCAACGACGTATGTACCGTCTATCCGGATTCACTAATCCCAATTTAGTAATCCAACGATTGGGAACTATTTTAGTTTTAAGCTTTCTAAGAATTTAGATCTCATTAGAATGATCATCATCATTATTCTAAAAGCATTGCTTAAAACTATGGGTTTATCACATATTATAAAACAACATCATGTAGATAATTAAAAGCCTTTAATAAATTAATACTTTTTATTAATAAATAAATAAGATTATTACAAAGTATATGCTTTATCATCAAACATGATTGGCTTGTATGCATACTACTTTCAATCTCCCACTTGCACTAAAAGCCAATCGTCGTGGTATCTCATACTCTTCTTCTCTACAAGTGGCGATTATCCTGCATTGGATAAGCTTCATAAATAGATATGTAATGTTGTTCTTGAGAGTCCACTATCTCTATAGTGATTTCCCATCTTTCAATGATTCCTATAATCAAATGAAAGTGCCACAACACATGTTTAGATCCAAGATGAGACTTAGGAACTATTCCTAGTTACGTAATGACCTTTTAATCCAAACAATCAACTTGCGACTTCATTTATAGCTATATACTTTGTCTTTATCACTAAACCAAAGAACTCTTTCTTTGTTTGGAACCTTTCCAATTCACTACACCAATCGATCGTGGTAACACTTTACCTTAAAGTGAATTTTACGTCGTCTTTGATGCATCTGAAAACTTGAGTCTCATTAAGCCCTCTAGTTTTAATTCGGACCCACCATAAATATGATCACATCCTTAGTTCGATAAAAGTACTTTAAGATGTTTTCAACATCTCACAATGAACTTCTCCGAATATGGTGATCAACATCAAGTCTCGTACATTTCATTGCATACATGATAGTTACTCATGCGATCTCTTTTTTTGGAGTCTATGGGGACTATTAAGAGAGATACACTCCATGGCTCATCAACATGAGACATCTATTTATCTTTATGTCAAATAAAACATGACTTATATGTCACTTGAATGATATTTTTTTTGGCCATCTCTGGAATGACTATTGGATTAAAAGTTTTTTAATTAGTAGAATAATTTGAAATCTAGAGACTTGATATCCTAAAAATTTGATGTGATGAGAATTTTTAGTCTTACATAGATGAATCTGTGTAATAATTATTTTGTTTGCCAGCTGTTGCAATCATTTTCATAAAATGCTCATTTTTGAAACATATTCATTGATCCAGTAATTAAGTGAAATACAATGAGAAATTGAGCATTGGCAACAACCTTGACATTTGCAAAACAACTGGTTCTTTTTCTAATGAGAGGCCCTTATCAGGTGAGTCATCACCCCATGGTTGTTGCTTGTCATTGTGAGGGCAGAAGCTGGAAATTTTGGACAGATTCTAACCTCAAAGGCATATTTTGGGGATGCTCCATTCAGCTAGATCTTGTAGGAGTCCTTACCCTGCAGTTTGATGACTGCGAGACATTTCAATGGACCAAGGTTACAACTTCTATATACAATATCATACTTGGTAAAATCTATTGTGACCACTATGGTACCATGCGCATCAAGGGCAGTGGCAACAACTCCTGCAAACTCAAATTTAAAGAGCAGTTTATTATAGACTGAAACGCACATCAGGTAATTTGTCTGTGATCATCTCCAGTGCATGTATGCGAACCGAAATGGCGTATCCGTGCTTCGTAGTTGTTATTTGTCTTCAAATTTTGTTGTTGTTAAAGGAGCATCTTGAGTGATTTTTATTTTTTTTGCTAAATGACATTTGTGAGTTCTAACTTTGTGGATCATTTAGAGTTCATTTTTCCTCTCCTTGCCACACTATACTGATATTTTTAGATGTAACCATAGATTTTAAAACCCTTAAAACTAGTTCAGAACTTTAGATATGTGGTTGTTTTTGAAAATGCATTTCAGACTTTTCTTTTATTGACAAATCTTGTAACTTAGTTGCAATGACTATGAAGTTTAGTCAAATATACTTTTTTGCATGTATTATCATCTCTTTCTACTGCAAATTTGTAATCTTAGATGGACTCTCCTTGCAGCTACGTCATCTGCTACAGCAGTACCATCTCTCGACAAAGTTGATTTTCCTAAGCTTCAAAACGGAAGGTACAACATTATGCTATCACAGCAGTACATATACTTGGTTCATAATTTTCAGCATTTTTTGCTTCTATGGTGTTGTCTTCATCCATTATTTTCATTGTTATTTCGGTGAATGGTTTGTGCTTGTCTAGTTCAGCTTGTAAAGCTAGTCACTCACTATATAACTTAAAAAAGACCATTTCAAGTTAAATTTCTTCTTGATATTTGTTGCGGTTCCAAATGGTCTGGTGTTTCTATGTTCTTAAAATGATGTCAAAGTCATTGCAGTCCACCAGAAACTAGGGTGTAACATGTTCATTTCCAAATGGTCTGGTGTTTCTAGGTGTTGTGCATCACATCTTTCACTAACGTGCTGCTTCATTTTCTTTGCTGTAGCTTCTTGGGAGGAGCAGTGTGATAAACCGAGATGTTACAGGTGCTGTTAAGCAAAATGGAGATAAACCGTTCAGGTGCTATTATTGTTCTTTGTTCTTTTGTCTTTATGATATGATTCCATGCCGTCAAAAGCCCAAATTGTTAAGGCAGATGAAGTACCATATTTTTACATTTCATTGATATATTTATATATTCCCCTTGTTTGTGTTGCAGTAATATTCTGTTTTAGATGAAGTAATATTCATTTGTATATGTTGATGTCATTTTCTATTCTGTTTCAAAGAATACAAGTGTAGATTCATAGTGATGATGTTATTTTATATTGTAAGATGGAAAATGCAATGCAGTGAGTACTTCCCATATTTAACATACTTTGAAGGTGGTCGCAGCTCTGCAGTTATGTCTTACAACCAGATAAAGAAGAACCCTACTAATGGGAGTATGAATCATTCACAAGTTGATCAAAGCGCAATGCCTCGTTCTTCAAATGGAAAACTAGAAAATATAGAGGCACTCAAGGACCTTGTCATCTAATCACATACGAGTAAGTTCTGTTTTGCTAATATATGTGCAAGGGATAACTGTGTCTAATGTTGATACTCGTGATTGTCCTGAGATGAAGAGATATAGACAGCTCATCAAGAAAGATGATTTCAGGTTTTATGCAAGTTATAACAAGATCCGGTTAATCTTGGTGACACTGAGTTATTCTTTTCGCTTCTTCTTTGTTTTTTTTGATTTTATTTTATTCAGTCAGTGTTGTTATTCTCCCCATATTTTCCATGTTATCTGTTGTTACTTTCTTGAGTCTTATCCAGAACTATGTATGCTATTCCATTTTTTTTTCAGTTTCTTTTTTCTTGATTATATATATATGTATTTTTTTCTCCCCTTGATTAAATATATACAAGAATAAAATTCTTTTGATCTCAATCTCATACTCTTTCTTTTAATCTCGTTGAGAGCATATCCCCAACTATTTTTAGTCATCAAGATATTAAGCGAGCAATCCTGCTTCTGCTTTTGGGTGGTGTCCACAAGTTCTCTTATGAAGGCATTAACTTGAGGGGAGATATTAATGTTTGCATTGTTGGGGATCCAAGCTGTTCAAAGTCTCAGTTCCTTAAGTAAGCCTTAGATTCCATTTTTCTAATATTCCTCCAGTTACAAACAAAAATACTAATTTACGCAGTTCTATCTATCCTTATAGGTATACTTCAAGTTTGGTTCCGAGATCTGTGTATACATCTGGAAAATCATCTTCTGTTGCTGGCCTAACTGCTACAGTACCTAAAGAGCCAGAAATCAAGGAGTTCTGTATCGAGGTAGCTTTCTATATTTTGTTTCTATATCGAGGTAGTTTTAAGGTTTAGTAATCCCACTGTCTTATTAGTCACTGTATACAAAGTAATCCTTAATTATATGATCAGGAGCAGGTTGTCAAAAGATTTACATGAGGGTGTATTGGAGGCTATTTCTATTCAAGAACTAGCACATGTTAGACAAATCTATCCCTACTTGTGATTAGAAACATATCACAGTTTATAAAGATCCAAGCAGTTTTGTGAAAGCTATCACAGTGGAGTTGAAAGAAATTATCCCTACTTGTATCAATAGTAATATAGCGAATTTGAGATGTATATATGGATAGTTTGGTATATATTTTGTAGATGTAGTAATTTAAAATTATAAACGAATGGTATTATTTGAATGTATTTTGAATGGTTGATACATTTTGGCTATATATCATGGCATTAGCATATTGCAGGTGCATTGGTAATATAGATGAACTACATCCTTTTTTTTTCTTTTTTTTATCTACAACATTTAAAAAACGTTGTCTGATATACTAAACAACAACATTTTTATCCAAAAAACATTGTGGAATCATACCTTCTACAACGTTTTTAAGCATCTGCTAATTTTTGAAAAACAAATCTACAACGTTTTTTCCTAAAAAATGTTGTGTATTGTGCTTAACTACAGCGTTTTAAAAATGTTGTGTAAGGGTGTCAAATAGACAACACCCTTAACCACGACGTTTTTCTGACTGAAACCACAACGTTTTTTCCACGTTGTCTATTTACTATTTTGTAGTAGTGTCATTAGAATAAAAACTAAACAGTGGAAACTAATAATACATTACACAAATAATATACCATTACATTGATTTGAAATATCGTTAACTATTACATTATAGTCCTTAATAGGATATCCATGTCTTAAGCCTTTCTATCCACAATTATCGGAACCGCTGGAATACATTCTTTCTATCTACAAATGAAAAATATTTGCAAGGATGAGCTACAGAAAGCTCAGCAAGTTTTGAACAATAATCAATGTTATACTCACACCAAATATGAATTGAATGAACATAAAGTTCAGAGTTTTCCCCCGTATATATACTGAGGTTTGTCAGCTAAAACCCACCCATTTCAAATTTTTGTTAGTCCTATAAACTTAGAAATCTCGGTTAATCCGCTCAACCAAACAACTTATGTGACGCCCCCAAAATAGGTATACATCACCCATCTTGAGTCGCCAAATACATGGTACAAAATTCAAATACAACTTAATAATACAACTGTCGTGTAAAATACGACAAAACATAAACTGAGAGTTTTAATAAGAACATTGTCATCTAGACAATATCCACACTCAAAGGAGTCCTCATTACATTTATTGTCACACTATTTAACAGAATAGTGAGGACTACTAATGCTATCATCTGGACCGTCACTCCGTTCCCCTACTCGTCTTAGCAATATTCTCATTTCCTGAAGAGAATAGTGAAAGAAAGGGTGAGCTCAACTAGCCCAGTAAGAAATATTATGACTAAGATAATGCAGAATAAATTATCATTAGCCTTCAACAATGTTAAACTGATAAAATACAATAGACATCAAGTTTAACTACAGTGAAATAAGCAATCCATTAGAAGAGTCAAGTAGAGCATGATATCTACTATCTTCTATGATTTAAAATGTTTTCATCAATTTTTATCGGCGAGACTCGACAATAAATAAACCACATCATCGAGTCATCCCACACTTTTCACGGGCGAGGATATTCATTAAATCATCAATGGTCAATGACTATCTTAAGAATAATCCTGGTCATAATCATACTGAAAACTATCCATCAATGCACTACAAGGGATCTTGAGGACTTTTACCACATCATTTATAACATTACGGTCATGACATACAGAATAATCCACTGGTCATAATCATACCAAGTCCATCTATGCACGTAAGCCAAAGATGAATTTCATCATAATATAAGCATGATGATGATGACAATGACATAATAATTTAATAAAACAAGTTCAAGAATAAATTTTAAAGATTTATAGGTTAATTTATCTTGAAATCAATTACGTCCAAATTGTCAACATGATACTGCTTTGTGGAGTAAAATTCAAGAATGCTCGTAAGAATATTTCCATGAAAAGATCTTAGGATGAAGCGAATATCCTGGATATTCTACTAATTTCATGGAGTATAGAAGCCAAAACTTTAACCAAATGAGTATTATAGAATATATGAAACTGCAAATGGATTTTCACCCGCCATGTGGTAATCCACGTAGACAGATCATTTCCACAATTTAATAATGAATGAATACGAAGGATCATTCACCATGCATGTGATAATTCATATAGACATGTTATTCCAACAGAATAATAAAGAATGGAATCAGGTCATGTGTAATCCGCACAGACAGAATATTCTAACAAAATAATAAAGAATGGAATAACAGAAGAATTCACCATGTATGCAAAAGGCCGCACAGACAGGTTATTCCAACAGAATAATAAAGAATGGAATCAGGTCTAGCGTAATCCGCAAAGACAGGATATTCCAACATAATAATAAAGAATGGAATAACAAAGAATTCACCAAGCATGCGATAGACCGCACAGACAGGTTATTCCAACAGAATAATAAAGAATGGAATCAGGTCTAGCGTAATCCGCAAAGACAGGATATTCCAACATAATAATAAAGAATGGAATAACAAAGAATTCACCAAGCATGCGATAGGCCATACTTATAACGGGTTATTCCAATGTAATAATAAAGAATGGAACTAGGTCTAGCATAATCCGCACAGACATGATATTCCATCATAATAATAAAGAATTGAATAACAGAAGCTCTCTTCATGAATACGAAAGAAATAATACCCCTTACCTTAGAAGAAAACTGGATACTGGAATAGTGAGGTAGCAGACTTCTCTTCTTCTTTCTCTCTATAATTTCTCTCTATAATAATTGCTCTATAGCTTTAGTGAATTGGTTATAAATGAAGGAAGAATGAGCTTCTATTTATAGGAAAATATATTTTCGATAATTACACGTTTTGGGGCTCAAAATTTTACAGTACAATACCTTCAACTTTTCTTTCATTTTTAATTTAGTCCTGCAAGTATTATCAAACTTGCACCACCTCCCCTAATAGTAAATAATTCGAATCAATAGTTCAATCATGTGAATCAATATTTATAATCATGTGAAAATACGAATTAAAGTATAGTACCTCCATCTATACCTCCATTTTTAACTTAGTCATGCAAGTATTATCAATCTTGCACCACCACCCCTAATAGTACAAGAATGTGAATCAATAGTACACACATGTGAACAAATAGTTATAATCATGTGTAGTAATTAATTGCTCATTTATCCGATTAATTACCCGATTGGTCAGTATAACTTCCAGACCTCAATTAATATCAAAATAAATGTCGATTTCCACTAACACTAATAATTCCAACATAATGGAACTATCAAATTCATCTTTAATCAACACAAACTTATTCATCATTAATATTATAACTCACAATATTTAACAACCAGGTCATTCCCAGGAAAGATGGGGCTTTTCGATAAGGATTTCTTCTTATTGGCGCACAATTAGATGACCAAACATCTCCTTGACAGAACTTCTAGACATTGTCAATATTACAAATAATAATATGAATAACTTTGCCATCTCAATTATTGATTTAATAATATAACATATTATGCAGATGATACTGCGATAATAATTGAATCAATAATATTAGAGATATGATGCAACAATTACTATAGCAATAATCTAGTATAACTGAGTGACTTCTCACGTAAGCATCAATAATCAATATCGTGTGCTACTATGCAACCACGCGTATTATTGTACTTTTACTACTGGGTAGTTCAACAGTTTTAATGGTAACACTTTCGCCGTTATTTTTAATAAAAGATAATTATGTCGTTTTCTAACTACGACAATACTTCCATTGTGGGGTTCACCAATGATTGTGCCATCATACGAATATTCCCTGTTAAAATGAATATTCCCCGACCAATCGAATATTATATAACCACTTGCTTACTTTGCAAAATTTGTAAATATTACCCACAGCTATAACATTATATCAAATCCACACCATAATATTCAAAAATATATTTCGAGAAAATTATTCTTTATTCATAAAAGTTGGGGTCTTACAACCTCCCCTTCTTATAAAATTTCATCCTCGAAATTAGGGTGCGTACCTGGTATGTCGAAGAGGTGAAGATACCTTGATTTCATCTCAGATTCTAACTCCCAGGTCATTTCCTCCACATCGTGGTTTCTCCACAAAACTTTGACTTGAGGTATAACTTTAGAGCGTAGAATATGATTCTTCTTATCCAAGATTTTAACAGGTAACTCTTCATACGTTAAATCTTCCTCTATCTCGTCTGGTTCTAATTCATTAATATGGTTCGAGTCTTTCACATATTTACGTAACATAGATATATGAAAAACGTTATGAACATGAGACATACTTGGCGGTAAGGCGAGTCTATAGGCCATAGTTCCTACTCGATCGAGAATTTCAAATGGGCCAATTAAATCGAGGGTTGAGATAACGCCTTCTTGAATCTTCTTCTTCACATTCATCAGATTCGGGTGTGTAGCTTGAGCGGCTTTAACTTTATCGATTAAAGTCGATTCTACTCGTATATTCGTTATCTTCACGTGGGTCCTTAGAGTGTTTAACTCTATCTTCATCATTTGTAAGTTATATGAAAATGGGTTTTTGTGTTAACAACATCGCACTCGTAAACGCATACGATCTTCTACTCAATGCGTAATCTACCACGTTCGCTCTTCCACGATGATATTGAATGGTATAGTCGTAATCTTCAACAGCTCAAGCCAACGTCTTTGGCGCATAATACTTTCGTTCTAGGTGAAGTAATATTTAAGGGTTTTAGAAATGGGTTTTGTACTGGGGTCAATACAAAATTCAATTTCAAACTCTAGGGGTAGGCTAAGAAGTCTTTCAGGAATACGTCAGGAAATTTATTACCAATAGAAATATCATTCAAAACTATTACTCTCATCCAAGACTTGGATAGCATATGTAATGAAGGTTTCTCCTAACGGAGTTTCAACCGATAAGTCAAAGTCTAATTTCTCCTGAGTTAAATTTAAATGTTGAGCGCAAGCAAGAGAGATAAAAGAATGGGTAGAACCGATATCTAATAAGGTATAGACTTTGCAAGAATTTATAATTAACTAAACCATACTAACTTTGTTCGAGTCACTTATTTTTTAAGAAGTCACGAAAAACGCTCTTCCTGAAACCACCGACTTTATTTTGTCCGTATCCGCCTTTGGTGCCACCATCCTAAATGGACTTGACTTTGGTGCACGACAAAATCAGGCTAGGTGACCTTCGTTTTCAAAATTATAACATGCTTTGGACTGCATCACGCAGTTTGGACTGATGTGTCCTTCCCCTCCACATTTGTAACATACGACCGACGGTCGTTTTCCTTCCTTAACAACAGGTGCTGGTGCTGACGTCTTTCTATCATTGTTGAATCTCCTCTTCTTGAAATGTCCACTCTTATTGTCATCGCCATGATTACCACCGAAGTGATTATCATTTCTGACATGTTGATTCCCCCCACGCTTATTATCCTTTGCTTGATGTTGCTACCACTTTGTATTATCGACTTGTCGGCTGCTCTCTCTTGGTTGGGTTGACTCATTATTGTGCTCTAATAACTGAGCCCTATTCACAACATTTGAATACAAACATAGTTTGTGAGAAATTAGGTATTGATGTATCTCGGGTTTCAAACCTCTTAGAAACATCCGCATCATTCTTTTTTTATTATCAACCAAGTGGGACGCAAAACGAGACAACTCGGTAAACTAAGCTTCGTACTGCGCCACAGTCATATTATTTTGCTCAAGCTTGTGAACTCTACCTCCTTCATGTGACAAATACTTTCAGGAAAGTACTTGTCATTGAACAACTCTTGGAACTTCTCCCAAGACATTTTGAGTGCGGAAGGTTGAGTACGCTTTACAGATTCCCACCAGTAATCTGCCTCTACTCGCAACAAGAAGGTGGCAAAGGGAACCTTTTACTCCTTGGAGCATCCCAAGACATCAAATATCTTGTTGATCTGCTTTATCCACGTCTCCGCCTTAAGTGGTTTTGGCTCTCTAAAAAACTCCGATGGTCCCAGCTCCTTGAACTGCTTAGCGGTGACCATCCGAGAGTTGTCAGTGTTTCCACCTGCATTTTGGACAGGAGCCGCTTTCGCCTGATGTTGCATAAATTGCATAAAGCCTCTTAACATCCCATCGTTCACCATTTTATTGGTGTTATTGTTTACATGAGGATTATTGTCTTCCTGTTGCACATTATCCTGAGCATTAATTTGTGGTGACTCAACGGTCTCATGTGCTTCATTGTTTATCTCAACATTTTCGGATGCCATTTTCAAATACTGCCACAAAACAAGGGTTAATTAACATATCACATATTACCCATATACTCTGACCGACCAATTAAATACCAAATAAACTTAGGTAGGTCATACTAGCGAAGGAATTCCCCGTCTCTCCCCTCCTAGTTCTTGTCTCACATCTCAGCCAGGGATCATATCCCTAAGATTTGATACCAACTGTGACACCCCCAAAATAAGTATACATCACCCATCTTGAGTCGCCAAATACATGGTACAAATTCAAATACAACATAATAATACAACTATCGTGTAAAATACGACAAAACATAAATTGAGAGTTTTAAATATAACATTATCATCTAGACAATATCCACACTCAAAGGAGTCCTCATTACATTTATTGTCACACTATTTAACAGAATAGTGATGACTACTAATGTTATCATCCGGACCGTCACTCCATTCCCCGACTCGTCCCAGCAATATTCTCATTTCCTAAAGAGAATAGTGAAAGAAAAGGTGAGCTCAACTAGCCCAGTAAGAAATATTATGACGAAGATAATGCAGAATAAATTATCATTAGCCTTCAACAATGTTAAACTGATAAAGTACAATAGACATCAAGTTTAACTGCAGTGGAAGAAGTAATCCATTAGAAGAGTCAAGTAGAGCATGATATCTAATATCTTATATTATTTAAAATGTTTTCATCAATTTTTATCGCTGAGACTCAGCTTAATAAATAAACCACATCATCGAGTCATCCCTATACTACGGGCCAAGGATATTCATTAAATCATCAATGGTCATGACTATACCGAATAATCCCTGGTCATAATCATACCAAAATCGTCCCATCAATGCACTACAAAGACTCTTGAGGACTTTTACCACATCATTTATGACATTACAGGTCATGATTATACCGAATAATCCCTGGTCATAATCATACCAAGTCCATCTATGCATGTAAGACAAAGATGACTTTCATCACAATATAAGCATGAGGATGATGACAATGACATAATAATTCAATAAAACAAGTTCAAGAATAAATTTTCAAGATTTATAAGTTAATTTATCTTGAAATCAATTACGTCCAAATTGTCAACATGATACTGCTTTGTGGAGTAAAATTCAAGAATGCTCAGAAGAATATTTCCATGAAAAGATACCGGATGAAGCGCGAATATCCTGGATATTCTACTAATTTCAGGGAGTATAGAAGCCAAAACTTTAACCAAATGAGTATCATAGAATATATGAAACTACAAATGGATTTTCACCCGCTATGAGGTAATCCACGTAGACAGATCATTTCCATAATTTAATAATGAATGAATACGAAGGATCATTCACCATGCATGTGATAATACACATCGAGAGGTTATTCCAGCAGAATAATAAAGAATGGAACCAGGTTATGCGTAATCCGCACTGACAGGATATTCCAACAGAATAATATAGAATGGAATAACAAAAGAATTCACCATGCATGCGATATGCCGCACAGATAGGTTATTCCAACAGAATAATAAAGAATGGAATTAGGTCTAGCGTAATCTCCACAAACAGGATATTCCAACAGAATAATAAAGAATGGAATAACAAAAAAATCACCAAGCATGCGATAGACCGCCTTATGCATAAAGTTATTCCAATGAATAATACGAGAATGGAACCAGTGTCTAGCGTAATCCGCATGAGCAGGATATTCCAATGTAATAATAAAGAATGGAATAATGTAAGAATTTCACCATGTATGCGGTACTTCGCATATAGATAGGTTATTCCAACATAATAATAAAGAATGGAATAACGAAGCTCTCTTCATGAATATGAAAGAAATAATACCCTTACCTTAGAAGAAAAAACCTGGATCTTTGGAATAGTGAGGTAGCAGACTTCTCTTCTTCTTTCTCTCTATAATTTCTCTCTATAATAATTGCTCTATAGCTTTAGTGAATTGGTGAGAAATGAAGGAAGAATGAGCTTCTATTTATAGGAAAATATATTTTCGATAATTACACGTTTTGGGGCTCGAAACATTATAGTACAATACCTTCAACTTTTCTTTCATTTTTAATTTAGTCCTGCAAGTATTATCAAACTTGCACCACCTCCCCTAATGGTAAATAATGTGAATCAATAGTTCAATCATGTGAATCAATATTTATAATCATGTGAAAATATGAATTACAGTATAGTACCTCCACCTATACCTCCATTTTTAACTTAGTCATGCAAGTATTATCAATCTTGCAGCACCACCCCTAATAGTACAAGAATGTGAATCAATAGTACACACATGTGAACAAATTGTTATAATCATGTGAATTAATAGCAATTAATTGCTCATTTATCCGATTAATTACCTGATTGGTCAGTATAACTTCCAGACATCAATTAATATCGAAATAAATTTTGATTTCCACTAACACTAATAATTCCAACACAATGGAACTATCAAATTCATCTTAAATCAACACGAACTTATTCATCATTAATATTATAACTCATAATATTTAACAACCAGGTTATTCCCAGGAAAGAGAGGGCTTTTCGATAAGGATTTCTCCTTATTGGCGCGCAATTAGATGACCAAACCTCTCCTTGACAGAACTTTTAGACATTGTCAATATTATAAATAATAATATGAATAACTTTGTCGTCTCAATTATTGATTTAATAATATAACATATTATGCAGATGATATTGCGACAATAATTGAATCAATAATATGAGAGATATGATGCAGTAATTACTGTAGCAATAATTGAGTATAACTGAGTGACTTCTCACGTCAGCATCAATAATCAATATCGTGTGCTACTATGCAACCACGCGTATTACTGTACTTTTACTACCGGATAGATCAATAGTTTTAACGGTAACACTTTCGCCTTTATTTTTATAAAAAGATAATTATGTCGTTTTCTAACTACGACAATACTTTCGTTGTGGGGTCTACCAATGATTGTTCCGTCGTACGAATATTCCCTGGTAAAACGAATATTTCCCGACCAATCGAATATTATATAACCACTTGCTTACTTTGCAAAATTTGTAAATATTACCAACAACTATAACATTATATCAAATCCACACCATAATATTCAAAAATATATTTCGAGAAAATTATTCTTTATTCATAAAAGTTGGGGTCTTACAACTTAGGAGTATGCATATCATCCTATCTAAATAATGTTCGGTCATTGCTATAAATGCCGGTACAAAATCCTCCGGTGAACCTGTTACTATCGGTCATAATAGTGTTAGTATATATGTTGGTACCAAACAAAATTGGTTTCTCACAATCTATGCTTTGATATCAAATCAAACGTATTTTTACATAAACAACAGCTCATATGTCCTGGTTATGTTTGAACAAGAAATCATAAAATTTTAACAATAGAACTCATGAACATTGTATATCACAAGATCATAACTGTCAAATAGAAACTTGCATTTAACAAACACCGGAATAAAGCTAGAACACTTGCATTGGAAATATATAGTTTGCACGAAGTGAAAAAAACTTGCAATGAATGCAAATATTCAGTATTAATCATAGATGTGGAATAATCAACAATAATTATCCACTAACAGACTTAAAAAATAATAACTCAAGGTTGAGTTGGGAAAAACTTGCCTGCCCGACGATCAGCTAATTTATAATATTCAGAACTATCTACGCAACTTAAATATGTTAATTGCAGTAATTAGAACCAATAACAGTTGATATCTAATAAATTTACTAATGTCTTGGTTGTATTTGATGTCTATTCGGTGTTTTATAGCTTGATCGGATAGTTTATCGAATTACTTTTCGAGTAAACTGTAGACACTCAAAATTTTCTGCACACATGTTACTAACATGGGAGGAGGGCAGATTCATCTTTCAGAGATAACCCTGGAAGACAGCTCATATCCATTTCGGATACCACCGGAAGTTCAGTCTCAACCCTGGAACACACACCAGGAGTATTAGTTCCAACCTCAGAGATAACTCCGAGTTTCATCCTTGGAGATAACCCCAAGGAATGCCGTTGTAATTCCGGCGATAACCCCGGAAATGCTTGTTTCAAATGCATGCAATCAGCTTCCACCTCGAAACTTTCGCCGAGGCACTCATTCCAAAGACCTGGAGATAACACTAGGAAGACAGGAACACTTAAAGATAACCTTGAGGAATTCAAACACTTGCAGCAGTCCAATCTCAGAGATAACCTTGAGCAACGTCTGCTTTATCAGCCCAAACCGGAGATAACCCCGGTGAGGGGTAAAGTCATCATCTTGCCACCTCAACCCCACATTGCTCCGTCTCAACATCTCATACATACATTTCTACGCAATAATGTCCCACAAGAGCCAAAGAGTTCTAATCCCGAGTGACTATTATGCACGCAGCACACACACCCAGATAGAATTAGAAGCTTGAAGACCATGGGCATGGTCCCCTTTTCCTGACTTCGTACAATCTCTAATCTCATATCATTTCGTAACTCTCGACAACAGCAGTCCGAAAAAGGTCTTGTACACCTTAATCGGATGCTCGGATTGAAGTTCTGCAAGTTCGATTGGACATCACAGTGCACGAGTGTACGTAGTTTGAGATGGCGGGACCCACAGAGCCCGGGGCACCCCGGGCAGCTGCAGGTGCATCTGCGGCCAACAGAACTATAAATATAAGGCTTGGGGTGGCCATTTTAAGAAAGAAAAAGGCGAGGAAGCCCTGTCAAATTTGCTTTGTACACACCCCATATTGAGTGCTTTCTCATTTTAAACACCTATTAGCTCACATATAGTTATATTTTTACCAGCGGGAGCTGAGTGTTCATCCACTTAGAGTCATAGAAGTCTTCTTTGGCAGCCCACTGTAAGCCTTCTTACACACTATAAAGCCTTTCACTTCACCTTTGCACACATTATTATTCACATTGAGAGTCGTGTTGTGTGTGTATGCCCGGACTTCGGTCCGTGGTTTTCATTTCTGTCTGTATATATATATATATATATATATATATATATATATGTACTAACATTATCGAGTTATGCCTCGATTGGGCCTAGACTTATATCTGGAGCGTTTACTTGCTTATATATATATATACTTATATATATGAACTATTGTCGGACTCTGTCCGATGAGCCTGGAGTTTACATCCGGAGTGTTTCTTGCTTATATATATATATATATATATATATATATATATATATATAAAGCTGTTGTCGAACTCATTCGATGAGCACGGGTTTTATATCCTATGCTCGTTCTTCGCTTTTATATATATATATATATATTTACATTTCATCGGGCTTGGAGTTTACTTCACGGCCTTTTCTTTGCTTTTATTTATATTTCATCACTTTGGAGTTTACTTAAGTGGCGTTTGATCGCTTTTAACGCTTTATTTACATTTAGTCCTTACTGGAGTTTACTTCGTGGTGGTTGATCGCATTTATTGCTTTATTTATATTTTTGATCCCCCATGAAGGTGCTTCGTGGTGGTTGATCATGTCTCTATATATATTTACCGCTTTTATATATTTACATTTCTTATTCCCCATAAAGGTGCTTCATGGTGGTTGATCATGTCTCTATTTATATTTACCGCTTTTATATATTTATATTTTTGATCCCCCATGGAGGTGCTTCGTGGTGGTTGATCATGTCTATATATATATATATATATTTACAACTTATATATATATATATATATATATATATATATAACTGCTTACTGCTTTTCATATAAACTACGGCAACATGTGAGCTTAGGAATCATGTGATCCCAGATTCAGTCCACTGAATCTAGATTCGGTTCCCGTGATGGACATTTTTAGCTGTAAGCAGCTTGTAAATTACTCACGGTGTTTGAATTTCCTTAGATGGCTTTCATGCCCATGAGGAGTTCGGCACTGCTATATATTATTTTCTCAAAGATGCTTCGCATCTTGAAAATAAAAGCAATCAAGCTGAACATTTGATAATAAAATGGAAGTATGAAAAGGTCTCAATTACTATTGAGCATAGGGTTTGGAAAACCTCTTTTACATAACCTCACTTCTATATCATGTTTAAAACTAAATTTTTATATAAATTCAAACCCTTGGTATATAGGTACGAACAAGGCCTTGCACTACTTCAAAATAACAGCACATTGACCCACACACATACACATTCATATTACAATTTCTTAATAAGTGGCAGTCACCATGGCAATACGGATGTCGGGGGGTGCCTAACACCTTCCCTTCGCATAATCTAGCCCCCGAACTCAAATGAATCACGGTTTCATAGACCCGTTTAGCAGTGCCACATCACTAGGTTAATGTGCAAACCTTTTCTTTGTTGCGTTGGTGAGACCAATTAAAAACACCAACTGGCGACTCTTACAGTCAAATCATCGACATATACATGTCGAACCTTTTTTACTTGTTTTTTCAAACAAATCTCAAATAACATGAGAACACCAAAGAACAAGAACAGAAAAGGGACAAATAAAAATCCCGACGTCGATAGGTGGCGACTCTGCTGGGGACTCCAGTAAGAGGGTTTAAGCTACTACTACAAGCTTTTCAAAACTATTATATGATTGTGTGTGGATGTTGCATTTACATTTTTTGATGAATGTGTATGAATGCATTTTACTTACTACACTGCAATATATCTATCTGTGATATTAGTGCTTCGCACATGTCATCATTTTCATAAACGGTGAGACACGTTGTATGTGAATGTATGTTGTGTGGTTCCTCCACCAGGAGGCTATCCTATCGGCGTTGAATACTGGGCTCATAGGGAGACTAATTCCAACGAGGCTCAAGAAAGGCACCACCCAGATTCGCTCCAGTTGAAAGACCAGATTAACTTCCCGTCAAGTAGATTGCGATGATCTAGGAACCTTTATGCCAAAAATACGCGAGAGTAAACCTAAGATAAGTCAGCCTCTGATAAGCCAAACGTGGAGAAAAGTCTCTTCATGCTTTCCATTTTCGATTACTTGTAAAAGCATTTACTTGTAAATATCATTTCATGTCAATCCATCATAATGGAAAATATGAAGAAATATGTGCACATACATATTTAAAATTAGCATGCTATCATGTATTACAAAACAACTAACATCCATTTTGCAGGATAATATTCCTAACACGGATACCTCACATAGCATGTAAACATTTACATTATCCCTAAGACTAAACTACATAAGTTTTTTTGGGAAACAATTGTCTCACATTACATTCAAAATCCAAAAAGGCCACGAGCCTACAGCCAATCATGTCTTCTTCTGACTAGTCTAATCCTGTTTCTCAAGAAGAGTTTGACGGATTAAGTAAAAAAATTATAGATTTGGCTGTTTTACTTAAAGAATTGCATCAGTCTACTCAAGGCCCAAAGATGCCTACACATACATAATCCTCTACACAAGGAGGAACTCGAGGTTTGGATAAAAAAAATATGGAACCTCAGTTGGATACGACCAACAAAGACACTGAAAACACCCATCTTGGTGATATCAGGAAGAAGGTCCTTCAAATGGAAGAAACCATCCGTTCTCTTAAGGTGATTGGAGTACATGGGAGTGTCTCATATGCTGACCTTTGCATATTCACTGGTGTTCATTATCCAGAGAAATTTAAAACCTCTAATTTTGAAAAGTATGACAGATTAGGGGATCCTTACACACATTTGAAGGTGTTCATTAGAGAACTTGGATCTTATGCAGAAAATGAGAAGCTCATAATGCAGCTATTTCAGAAGAGTTGGACTAGAGAAGCCCATTCATGGTATACCAGATTAGACAACTCAAAGACTCATAGCTGGGAAGAGCTAGCTCACACCTTCCATACTCAGTACAGCTTCCAGTAAGAAAACGTTCTTCGTGTTCTACGCGTGTTCTTCATGTTCTTCGTTCGTTCTTCATTTTCATCGATATTTTGGATTACGATTTCACTTTTTATTAGAATTTGATGTTATAGAACATTATTCCTTACTTATTTCACCTACTTATTTATATAATCCACTCGGATCGTTCTAATTCATTACGAATCTTATACTTCCTTAAGAAATTTATTTACTAAACTTCAAATTCTTATTTTCATTATTTCTCATGATTTCAACCATATGAAATCATACCTAACATCATCTACTCCTTATCTTCATTAAGTTATGTTTTTAAACATAAGAACTTAAATGAAAATTTATAAAAGACTAGGTTTCAGATTACCGTTCTCATTTAATCTCTTTTCGTCAGACAAAGGTTGCTCCCGAGCAAACTTTTCTGCTTTCTTCTCCTTCCCATCCTCCCATCCGAACTCTCTCTCTCTCTCTCTCAAAGTGTAGGATTCTCAAAATCTCATTTAAAAGAAAGTTAGCTTCCTATTTATAGAAAATCTAAAGCTAGGGCAAAATAGTCATTTCGCCCCCCTTAACCTCCTAACTATTCATGGCTTAAGGACTAAGTTAACTTACTTCTTAAGTTTACTTAACACTTAGTCTACTTAACCTTTAAGTTTGCTTAACTCTTAAGTTTACTTAACACTTAAGTTTACTTAACCTTTAAGTTTACTATTTTCACTTACTTAGTTAACCTCCTTACTATTCATGAAACTTAGCCTGTAAGTTTCGTGGTTCCGTCTTTCGGGTTTTGTCCGACAGTTTTAAAAACTGCGATTCTCGGAATCCAAATATTTTTGGATATTTCGTCTTTCCTTTACCGATTAACTTTTATGTAATCTTCAAATTTCTGAAAAACTGAAAAACACTTTTTGGCGTTAAGCGTTTTCCTTTACATTTTACCCTAACGTAGTTAAACGAATGAAAAGTACACAGAAGTACTTTTCGACATTTTTATTTCATCAGATTTCTGCACATTTTTCGAGAAAATTTTTTATCGGCTTACTTAACTTTTCAAGATATATTATCGTCAAATCTTTTGACAGAATGTCATTTCGACATACCGAACTCTCAAAATGGCTTAGGTTATTCAAACCCTAACCCTTAGGTTTCGTCGGGTGAATAGTGCCTATTTCGTCTTTTTCCCTAGAAATATTTTTGTTCCTGGAAAATTTTCATTTTTGTCTTGAAAATTATTACTCGTTCAGTCTAGCTCGTAGCCAGAATCCTCCCGACTTATAATTATCCTAGGTTCTAGAATGATTAATAAACACATAGCACATAATATTATTAATAAAAATTCATTTTATTAATAACTAATTCTTTAAACTTAAATTCTGGAAAATCCAAATTTTCAGGTCCTTACACTCTTCCCCTCTTATAAAAATTCCATCCTCGAAATTTCTTAAAACCACACCCTTACCCGGGTCATCACATTCACCCCTTCTTCACAGAATTTCATCCTCAAAATTTTAGCCTACCCATCTTCTCAACTTTTCTTCAAAGAAGTTCTTATCTTTCCATCATTCCTAACCTCCATAACCTATCAAGAATCATGAAGTAGAAAGAATAACGAGGAATATAAAATTTCCTTTTAAAAAGTTTTATACTTTTGCTGAGGGGTCAAATTGACCATGAACTCTTACTCGGTTTAACATCATAACGCCGTAACCTTTCTTCCACGTTTAGTTTACAACCACAAAGAAAGCAAACTACCTCTTACCCATCGTACACCCCATTTCGGGATTCCGCACTAAAACAATTTGGGTTGGAACAACTTCTTCAAAGAAAGCTCGATGACATACCATTTGTCTAGCCGAATCAAGTAGCTTAGACCATACCAATAAATTGGATATCAACGTGAAACATTCGTCTAGTCAACTCAATTGACATCGACTAGTTCTTTAAATTCTATTCGTAATACATCAAAACGTTTTATGACGTCATGATACCGTACTTTTCACAGTACGTTGAGGACTTCGTCAGTTTGTGACTTCGTCATTATAGCGGGTTGTTGATCCTAAGATCACATCCAACACTAGGTTCAGTTGCATTAATAACTTCATCCTTTTACCATCCTCGCATCAAATGCACTGATGATATAAAATTCATTTTGATATTTTAAATCAATTTCAGTCTAGCTGAAACAATTAGCATAGACATACCAAGAATAGTTCTTTTAAAAATCTATTGGTTCCAAAAGTTGAACCAATTCTTTCCTTTTTCAAAATATACATATCAACATAAGTTCAATAAACTTCAAAATCTAGCATAGCTAGATGACTTGGAGTATCCTACACTCCATCTTTCTTTGTTGTCTTACTGCGATAATACCTAATCTTTTCTAGCACCTTCAATACTAAGCCTACTGAAAACAACTTGTTGTCAGTCTAAACATCCTTATACCTTAGTATAGTCCATCAACTTTCCACACATTATGAGTTCAAGAACTTTCCACAATAATATGAGTTTAAGAACCATCCCAGACAGACCATACGCGTCCATTCGCTGAGAAGTTCAAAAACCTGCCATATCATTATAAGTCATGAACGTACCATAAGTAAACTCGCACATACCTTATTGTTCTCTACCTATCAAGTATATATATGAGAAAGGATTCACCTTCTCGTCACATACATCTTGATAGCGCGACCAATTCCAATGATTATCACTGTAATAAGGTAAGCAGTTGTTACACCAAGCACAAACCTCTACCCATAACAAAGGTTCATACAACTCAGCTATCACATGAGTCCTCAATTGAAATTTTTACAACTTCTAAATCTCTCTTTACTTAATATAAATTTTCTTTAATTCATATACTATCCTTCACAACTCAATCTGAGTTCTTCTTCCCGTACAACTTCATAGTACTATAAATCATTCATCGCTTTAACAAACTCATCATTCATTACTATTCATTCACTATGATCACGTGGTGATCTTCTTATCCCTCTCTCTACGATTATAGTCTTAGATACTCTTACCTAAGATTTATAACATATCGCCTCGATACTAATCAGATAGCATACGAAATCCTATTCTATCTTCACACTCAAATTCCGTACGTCACGATCCCATCTTCTTCTAAACATTCATCATTATATACTGAAATATAACAACATACACTCTCAAAACCCAGGTTCTAGAAACCATATAACATTTTTCATTATAAATAATGATAAATACATTATTCATTCCATTTTATAAGAGTGACTTTCATCTGCCACTAAGGATACATAACAGTTCATTAAACTAATCTAAAGTTCATTTAACTTATTTTATACTACAAGTCTTCACTTGATCTTCTCGCTCATCCACATTCTGAATGGCACTTCAGCTGGATACCGTCAACTTGATCTTTACGAGATCCTTAAGTTCTTCTAACATCGTTCGCTGAAAATGTTTTTCATTTAAAGCAAGTGTGAGCATTCAATTGCCCAACAAGTCATAATAGTTGAACAAACATCCTCAAGAATTCAAACATTCTTTTAAGACTTCAATAATCGAACAAAGGTTATTAAGCAGCTTGAATAATAGGAATAATATCGATTCCTATCATTTTAAAACGATATTCACTTTAATTTTAAAATACTTTCATTCTTCTACCTTTTTCATACACATTCTGTCTGGCTTAAATCATTAGCACAGACTTAACAATAACGGGTCATGTATGAACAGAGCATTCTCTTATTGAACAGTTAAATCACAGAACAGTTCATCACATAGAAACACCGAAGTGTTCACATTGTGGCACAAGGCCTCATATGTTCTACCACTTTACATAAATATCGCACATTAGCATATAGACAGAAATTCTCAAGTTCAACATCTGAGAAGTTTAAGAAACTAGCATTCTTTTGAAATATGAATGAAGTTAGGAAACTTGCCTTACACACAGCTACAACTTATGCTGAACTGCTCATTCCAGTTCCTATGTAGCACATAAGAAAAATAACACATACACTAATTAGTCATGTATATTTGACTTATGCATTATTTTGATTAACTTTACTTCTTAGGGTTCGCGTTCTTGTAACCTAAGTTTACACGACAGCTTTCATTACAGTTCTATGGCTTCATGACATACGGAGATGTCTTACTTATACGTTCATCATCTTTGATGTTTTACATTCTTATCTTCTTCTTATAACTTCTCTAGGACTCAGCACGCATCGCTCCTCTGCTAGTAATCCATATGGTATTCTGAGTGGTTTCCCACAAACAACCAACAAACAAGTTCCCGTCTCGTCTACACTGCCTATAACAGTGAGTTAGATCGGTTGCCAGTTTTTTATATACCTTCGCTCTCTGAAGGAATTGTTTAGCCCAACTCCCATATGTCAACCGTCAAAGGTTACGATTGTACTACAACTTAACTTATCTTAACTTATCCGAACTATTAAACTATAATCTTCGTTAAGTTAATTTCTCATTCCTTATGGCTTTCTGGCAACTAAATGCCACCCCTCAGGATTTAGTTTTATACGACTCACATTCGGCTTTCATTAATCTTATTATCGTTCATTACGGCTTTCTCAATAATTCAGGTCTTAGTTACTACCTTTGTCAACGTCTAGGTCATACAACCAGGGTATACTTAGAACATTCGTCCGACGCGAATACGATTCATGAGGATCATTTACGTATTCAACGTTCACGTTGCTCGTCTTTTAATCTCTCATTCAACCTTTACTCAAGGTTTTAATCGCTTTCGATTGTTATCCATCCCATGAACCCCATGTTCATTATTCTTTCTTAATGTCGAAGCTATACTGTTCGTTGTTTGCTAAGACTACTTGCAACCGCGTTACGTTTATGTTTATTCTCTTCTTGATCTTTTAATCTCTTTAGACCATTTTGTTTAACCTGTACTAAAGGTTTAATTAACTTCTTTAAGTATTATGTTCTTTATCTTCCCGTACGTTTCCCCCAAGAGTTGAGTAGTTAAAAGCTCTTCTCTAGCTTTTTCCTACTGTGGCGCCAGTCATGCCTTTTCTCTCTCCTTCTATCTCTCGCGTCACGACGCGAGTTTGTAGTACCGGCTCACTGGTTTGGTATTTGCTTTACACCTTGCAAGGCATGGCTTGCGTCGCAGTGCCAAGCCCTAATTCTTGAAATTTTTTTCTAAGTGTTAAGTTCATTTTGAGACGCTACTTCCCGCTTCCATAACTTATTCGCTATAAATCGGAATGAGGTCGTTCCTAAGACATTCTCTTCCTTATCTTACGTACTTCAATACCCCTCGGATAGAACATTGTTCTAAATCCGTTAACATGCCATTCAATTGGCTTAATCTTCACCCTTCATTAGTTTTACGTTTTTAACGCTCATCGTTTGTTCGTCCGTAATTCGGTCAACCGAACTCGAAATTCATTTGTTCTTGAGTCCACGACTCACATTTTCTATGTTCTCTTACATTATTATGAAACCCTACACATTTGGGTTCATTTACTAACTTTTTAATTCTTATTTGTCTTTTACAAAATTTTTGCCATAACTTCGTTATAGCTAAGTTTTAATCCGTTCTTCATGAACGTTTCTACCGTTCCTAACCAAGAAATATGCATCTAACTTATACACGATGGTTTTAAACTCTTCCATCAACAACAATTATCATACGATGGTTTTAAATTTGTCCATCAATAACGTTCTTCGAGTGTTCTTCGTGTTCTTCGTTCGTTCTTCATTTTAATCGATATTTTGGATTACGATTTCACTTTTTATTGGAATTTGATGTTATAGAACATTATTCCTTACTTATTTCACCTACTTAGTTATATAATCCACTCGGATCATTCTAATTCATTACGAATCTTATACTTCCTTAAGAAATTTATTTACTAAACTTCAAATTCTTATTTTCATTATTTCTCATGATTTCAACCATATGAAATCATCCCTAACATCATCTACTCCTTATCTTCATTAAGTTATGTTTTTAAATATAAGAACTTAAAGAAAATTTATAAAAGACTAGGTTTCAGATTACCGTTCTCATTTAATCTCTTTCCGTCAGACAAAGGTTGCTCCCGAGCAAACTTTTCTGCTTCCTTCTCCTTCCCATCCTCCCATCTGAACTCTCTCTCTCTCTCTCTCAAAGTTTAGGATTCTCAAAATCTCATTTAAAAGAAAGTTAGCTTCCTATTTATAGAAAATCTAAAGCTAGGGCAAAATAGTCATTTCACCCCCCTTAACCTCCTAACTATTCATAGCTTAAGGACTAAGTTAACTTACTTCTTAAGTTTACTTAACACTTAGTCTACTTAACCTTTAAGTTTGCTTAACTCTTAAGTTTACTTAACACTTAAGTTTACTTAACCTTTAAGTTTACTATTTTCACTTACTTAGTTAACCTCCTTACTATTCATGAAACTTAGCCTGTAAGTTTCGTGGTTCCGTCTTTCGGGTTTTGTCCGACAGTTTTAAAAACTGCGATTCTCGGAATCCAAATATTTTTGGATATTTCGTCTTTCCTTTACCGATTAACTTTTACGTATTCTTTGGATTTCTAAAAAACTGAAAAACACTTTTTGGCGTTAAGCGTTTTCCTTAACGTTTTACCCTAACGTAGTTAAACGAGTGAAAAGTACACAGCAGTACTTTTCGTTGTTTTTATTTCCTTTGATTTTTGCACGTTTTTTGAGAAAAACTTTTATTGGCTTACTTAACTTTTCAAGATATATTATCGTCAAATATTTTGACGAAATATCATTTCGACATACCGAACTCTCAGAACGGCTTTGGTTATTCAAACCCTAACCCTTAGGTTTCGTCGGGTGAATAGTGCCTATTTCGTCTTTTTCCCTAGAAATATTTTTGTTCTCGGAAAATTTTCATTTTCGTCTTGAAAATTATTACTCGTTCAGTCTAGCTCGTAGACAGAATTCTCCCGACTTATAATCATCCTAGGTTTTAGAACGATTAATAAACACACATCACATAATATTATTAATAAAAATTTATTTTATTAATAACTAATTCTTTAAACTTAAATTCTGGAAAATCCAAATTTCTGGGTCGTTACAATGGTCATGACCTTCATAGACATACAAGAAGCTCCTTTCTATGAGAGAGTCTTAGTTGGTATTAGCAAACCATTTTCTGAAATGATCAAACATAGAGAGATGGCTGAGATGGGGTTGAAGTCAGGAAAGATTCAAGACCTAGCCACTCTTAAGGCAGTTGTTGAGCACATCCAGTCCGGAACTTATGGAAACAACCCCCGGAGGGTCCATAAAAAAGAAATAGGAGGATGTTTCCTTAATACTACAAGGTCAAAAGGCAATCAGAATATGCCTATACAGAGGAGAAATTACTCCCCTTTTCAAGCACAGTCTTCAAACCCTCCATTGCCTAAAGGTGGAGAAGTAAAGCGCCCTCGAACGTTCACACCCTTAGGGGACTCACTCGAGAATATTCTTGCTCTTCTGACTACTCAAAAGAAAATCACACATCTTCTTCCACCAGCTAACCCAAATGGGAAGGGTTTCAATGCTACTCGGAAGTGTGCTTATCATTCTGGTGCACATGGACATGATACTCAAGATTGTTGGGCCTTGAAACACAAGATCCAAGATTTAATAAAAAATGGTGAGATAATGGTTACCAAACCAGATCAACCTCATGTGCAAGACAACCCTCTTCCCCAACACAAAGAAGAAGAGGTCAATATGATTAGTTGGAGCAGTGGATAGAGTTCCAATTTTAATGATGAATCATCCCAGACCATCAAAGATGGTGTTGAATGATGGGATTACGCAAAGTTCCAATTTACTATGGAACAAAAACTGAAAGCTCTTTGTAAGCAAGTTGAACAATTGGCAGAACAAGTGATCCATCAGCATTAAGTCACACTCCAGTTAGTCAGCCATGAGCATGCCTGTCTCCTTCATTTTGTTATTAATGCTCCATCATCACCTTCAAAAAGTGAATCACTAGAGGACAAGGTTATAAAGAGAGCAAGTGTTAAAGTCCGTCATGATTTTTCCAATAGAAGGGAATTTACATACATGGGCCAACCTATGGAGGAAATATTTCAGATGATGATCAACGAAGGAAGAATCACCTCCCTTCTACCTCCAATTAATCCCCGTTCAAGATGGTTCAACTCTGATGGAGTATGTAAATACCATTCACATTCTCGCGGTCACAGCATAGAAGAATGTTGGGCACTCCGCCACCTTATTCAGAATCTAATTGACAAATGGTCCTACAACCGGCGTATTTATGACACTTTGTCTACTCGAGAGTGGGAATACTTGTCCTACTAAGTGGAAGGGGCTGGTAGCAGTTATATCCTCTGAGACAGATCAGACTGTCGGGCCATTTCCCATATAAGCAATTCAACTCAAAGGTAGTGACAATCCTTTGAAAGTGGCTGCACTAGAGCCAATTTGTTTACCATTCAGACCACAGTATCATGGTATGAGCTTACAAAAAGTCCCATGGAATTATGGAGAAGCTGAAGGATCCACGTCTCATACTACTGCTACAGTGTCGAAGGAAAATCCAATGTATCTTCCTCAGAGGGTGATGAAGCCTACCATAAAAGTAAATGGGAAGATTCCCATAGAGAAGATTGAGAAATTCCTCCGCACTATGGGCCATAATGAAGTCAAGGTGGTTTTAAGCTTAAGAGAAGCCCCACATCAAATCTCAATATTGGACTTGGTTTTCTCTTCCGAGGATCACTAGAAGATCTTACTGAAGGTTTTGGAAGAAGCCTACTTGCCGAAATCAGTAGATGTGGAAAAATTTCAACATATGGTTGATCAAATTTTTAACAACAATGTGATATCTTTCTCTGATGACGACATACCACCCGAAGGGACCGATCATTGCAAGTCATTGGACATTGTAGTTTTATCCTCCAGGTATATGTTTGCTGGAATTTTGATAGACGGAGGTTCGTCTTTGAATATCTGTCCTTATGCCACTTTGGTGAAGATGAACGTCAATCTCAAACGGATCCGAAGTAGCCATACGATTATCAAAGCTTTTGATGCATCCTGACGAAATTCTGTGGGAGAGATTGAGCTGCTAATTGAGATTGGCCCCAATACATTTCGTGTATCTTTTCACGTCCTCAAGATAGATTCAGGATACAACCTGCTATTGGGGAGACCATGGATCCACGTGGCTGGAGCCGTCCCTTCTACACTTCATCAATAACTTAAATATAATTGTCAATAATAGCCTAGTCACTGTTAATTCTGAGCCAGAATGTCCTAAATAAGGAGACATACCACTCATCAACTTCAATTCAGAAGTTGAGCCGGCCAGTTTTCATACTTTGGAAGTGAGCAACACGCAATACCATCCTATTGGAGCGCCACTTCCCGTACCCAAGATTTCTGCCGAAGTGATGGAAGCTACACAAGAAATGATATCATTGGGTCATCAGTTTGGATAAGGGCTGGGTAAAAATCATCAAGGTATTAAGCACCCAATTCAAATGTCCAGTCAAACCGGGACAGCCGAACTAGTCTATTCTTCTAGTTCCAGTCATATGAATCCTCATAAGCACAAGCAGATTCCTTAAGCTTCCGCCACACGGTGATTATCTTCACCTGTAACTCCTGAGCCTATATAGTCTCCGGTAAAGATGCCAACCCATGTTATGGCTATGCTATTTCCTAAACCAGTACCGGTTAAAGCAAAAGAAGTGCTAATTCCTGATCCTGAAGTGGAAGAGAGGGAACAAAAACGTAAACAAGACATCGCACAAGGATTGCCTATACTTACTGATAAGACATCATAAACAGTTTTATATATTAAGTGAAAGCATATTTTGTTTCAGGACCCTGAATTTAGATGTGCCTGTACTTACTGATAAGATGCCTTATCTCCATAAGGATTTTAACTTTGAAGAAAAGTTGGACTCAGACTTGATGGAAATACAAGAGGACATTGAGATACCTCAGGAGATCAAAGAATGGGTTAAAGACAAACCTAAACCTAACCTTGATCAAACAACTTATTTCAATCTCGGAACCTTAGAAAGCCCTAGGATGATCCAGATTGGTTCAGACCTTACTCTAAACCAAAGGAATGACATGGTTGCGCTATTAACCCAATTCCAAGATGTGTTTGCATGGTCTCACGAAGACATGGTGGGTTTGTCCACTGACATTGTCCTTCATTGCCTTCCCATTAAAGAGGGATTTAAGCCAGTCAGGCATAAGCTTAGGCTATTGAAACCTGAGTAGAGTTTAAAGGTGAAAGAAGAAATTGTGAAACAATTTCAAGAGGGTATCATCATGGTGTCCACATATCTTGAATGGATATCCAACATAGTTCCTATGCCTAAACCGGGAGGAAAGGTGTGAGTTTGCATGGATTACCGGGATTTAAACAAAGCTTAAATTAATGATAGCATTTTTGTGCCCTTTATCCACATTCTTGTTGACAATACTACTCAATACGACATGTACTCCTTCGCTGATTGCTTTGTGGGGTACCATCAAATTATGGCCGCTGAGGAGGATCGTGAGAAAACTACTTTCATCATGCCTTGGGGAACCTTCTTCTATAGACGGTTGTCATTCGACCTCATTAATGTTGGAGCAACCTATCAGTGAGCTATGATGGCTCTTTTCCACAATTTAATGCACAAGGAGATAGAGATCTACGTGGATGACATTATTGTCAAGTCCCAAAGGGAGGAAGACCACTTAGACCATCTCAGAAAGCTCTTCAACAGGTTGCACAAGTACAACTTGAAGTTGAATCCAGCCTAAATGCGCCTTTGGCGTTAAATCAGGCAAGTTGCTAGGATTTCTAGTCAGTCACAAAGGGATTAAACTGGATCCCACCAAAATCTAGGCCATCACTGAAATGCCCATTCCTCAGACAAAGAAGGAAATACGAGGGGTTTTTGGAATAATCAACTTCATTAGCAGGTTCATTTCTTAACTCATAGCAACCTGTGAACCCATCTTCAAGTTGTTAAGGAAGAACTCCTCCATGAAATGGAATGATGAGTGTCAAAAAGCATTCCTTACAATCAAAGAGCAGCTAGTTAAAGCTCCTATTTTGGTAACTCCCAGGGATGGTGTTCCCCTATTCATGTCCCTTTCAGTCAACGACAATGCCATCGGCTGCATGCTGGGATAAAAAGATGGTAGAGGCCAAGAACGAACTATCTATTACCTCAGCAAAAGATTCAGCATAAGTGAACACAAGTACACTCTTATTGAGAAAACTTGTTATGCTTTAGCATGGGCTTCCATGAGGTTACAACATTACCTCCATGGTCACACAACCCATCTCATATCCCGCGTGGATCCTCTCAAGTACGTGTTCAGTAAACCCATGTTAAATTATCGGCTGTCCAGATGGCAGTTGATCCTACAACAATTTAACATCGTCTACATGACGCAAAAGTCTATCAAATGTCAAGGAATTGCGAATCAACTGGGCCCCGCACCTGCAGGGGACTTCAAACCCTTGGAAACATACTTCCCCGATGAAGGGGTAATGTGTAAGACCCCAACTTATTATAAATGAAATTAAATTTCCTCTATTTATTATTTTGAAATAGTAAGTGTTGACTTGATTAATGTGGTTAGTTATGGGTAAAATGCGCAAATATTTCAAATAAGCAAGTGGTTATAAAATATTCATTTTTATCAAAGAATATTAGTTTGGTCGTGGAATATTCTTACTGTCGGGGAATATTCGTACGACGACGCAGCCTTGTGTGGGCCCCATAACGGAAAACGATTGTATGAAGAAAAACGACAAATATAAGTTGTTTATAAATAACGGCGTAGTTGTTACCGTTAATACTGTTGAAATACTCTGTGTTTAAAACACAGTAGCACACGGTATTGCACCAATTATTGATTCTTATGTAAGAAGGCACTACTCAATAATTGTTACAGTAATTACTGTTTAATATTTTATTTTATTGATTCAATAATTTCTATGTTGATATTTTATATTATTGTTGTTTAAATAATTGTCACTGCACACTATTTTCCTTTATTGAATCAATAATTCATATTATTTGAATAATATTATTAGATAGCATTATTGACAATGTCTAGAAAGTTCTGTCTAAGGAGAGGTTTGGTCACCTAATTGCGCGCTAGTAAGGAGAGATCCTTATTGGAAAGCCCCCTCTTTCCTGGGAACGATCTGGTTGTCGATATTGTGATTCTGTAATATTATTTGTGAATAATAAATTATTGATTTATATGATAAGGAAAATATTCATTTTATGTGGATATAGATGGAGAAAATTTTTAATGTGACAATTGTTGAAAATTGATATTTTATCTTTTTTGATAAAATAATTCATTTAAAAATATTATTATATTTTAATAATATAATAATGGTGATATTTTACAATGAATGTGTGATATATGAATAAATGAGGAGCAAGAGTATTTTTGTTACAAAAAATGTTTAAAATATGTTAAACATATTTATGGGCCCCACTCTGTGATTGAAATTGTATTATAGCCCGTAAAATCGTCCGTTTGTGGATTTCGGTCAATTTTGGTTTGGAATTTGGAAAAACTTAAACTCACAAAGTTGTAGAGAATGGAATTTCCTATGGAATAGACATGAGGTTTGAATTTTTCTGATAAAAGGGCTATTTGTTATTAATTATTGAAGCTCCGAAGTTCCGAAATAATTGATTTTTGGAAGTTTTAATTGTTTTAGTTAACAAAAACGTTTTTTTGTCATTTGGTGGGCTCCAATGGTGTTGTAAACATGCTGAATTCAGTTGTCAAAGAGGTGGGCTTGAATAATTTTTATAAATATATATTTTATTAAATTTTCTGCTTTAGTGTTCTAAACATTTTCCTATAAATAGGGTGCTTAGGTTAGAATTGAAAATCACACCAGAAACTGGAGTTTTCTCTCTCTTTCTCTCTCTATATTATTGAGCGTATTCTTGTGAGTATTTTGATACTTTGAGTGTTGCTATATGATGCAAGTTCCCTTCAGCACTATATCTAGTATTCTAGTCAGAAGTATTGTCTTTTCGAGGTAAGGAATATTATTTTTTTAAAAATGATATTATTTCTTCCAATATCATTATGCCGGAATATTGATAGTATTTTTCTTGTGAAATTCTTGTCTTTTAGTGTCGGGGTTACTATTCACGTATACAACACTATTCACGTATAAGGTACTATTCATGAATACGACACTATTCACAGAAAAATTAAGTTTTCATTGTTTATCCAAAATATCTATTATGGATACTAGCTTTGATTGTATCCATGTTTTGATCATTCTTGAATTTTGCTCCACTATGATTATTTATGAAGTATTTTTGAACTCGGATTGTTTAAAGTACGAAACTTAATATTTGTTCTTTTGTTTCACTGGATTCGTTTTCTTTAAAATATTTTTCGTCATCCTCAGTCCTAAATGATGATTTTACTGAATATATTTGGCCTGTAGTGCAAAGATTAATGATTTTTTGATGAATATCTTTGTTTTGTAGTGCAAAGATGAACAGGTGTTGAGATGAACATGACCAACTGATGAATATCTTTGGCCTGTAGTGCAAAGATGAATATTTGATTCAAGATGGATATTGATTGATGTTACAAGAATAAAATAATGATGATGGACTTTTAAATTCATAGATTATAGTAGATTTCATTCTCTACGTAACTCATATATGAATTATTATTTTCGCTGCGAATATTGATCTGAAACTTGTTCTCTATTGTATTTTATCAGATTTTTCACTGTTGAAGACTAACGATAATTTGTTCTATATTATCTTAGTCATAATATTCTTTACTGGGCTAGTTGAGCTCACCCTTTTCTTTTTTGTTCCATTTTTCTTCTCAGGAGGTGAGAATGTAGCGAGTACTAGTCGGGGTATGGAATGAAGGTTTTAGAAAGTTGTTTTAGTAGTCCTCACCATTTTTGTAAAATAATATATCAATAATTGTAATGAGTACTTATTTGAGTGTTGATATTGTCTAGAAGACAATATTTGTATTTAAACTCACAATTTTTATGTTGTATTAATAAAGTTGAAGTTGTTTCTGTACCATGTTATTGACGACTCAGAATGGGTGTTGTATACCTATTTTGTGGGCGTCACAGTTGGTATCAGAGCTTAGGGATATGATCTCTGGCGGAGATCGGGGAATAGAACTAGGATAGAAGAGATGAGTAAATCCTTCGCTAGTGTGTCTTACCTAAGCTTATTTGTTGGTTGGTCAGAATAGAGGTATATTATGTGATATGTTGATTTCTTTAATTAACCCTTGTTTTATGGCAGTATTTGAGAATGTCTACGGAGAATATTAATAGTGGAGTAAATGAGACCGTGGAGACTCCTTTACTCACCAACAAGGAGAACATGCAACAGGCTGGCAATGTTCCTCTTGTAAACAACACCATTGATTAGACAATGAACGACGAAATGTTTAGAAGCTTTTTGTAGTTCATGCAAAATCAGACGAGGGAGACTCGTGCACAAAATACAGGTGGAAATGATAACAACGCACGGTTTGTCACAGCCAAGCAGTTCAAAGAGTTGGGACCTCCAGAATTCTGGGGAAAGCCGGATCTGATTAAGGCAGAAACGTGGGTCAAACAAATTAACAAGATATTCGATATCTTGGGATGCACGGAGGAACAAAAGGTTCCATTCGCCACCTTTATGTTACAGAATGAGGTAGATTCTTTGTGGGAATCACGTGAAGTGTACCCATCCAACAAGACTTTTTCGGCATGTCTTGGGAGACGTTTTAGAAACTATTCAATGACAAGTACTTTCCTAAAAGTATTCGTCGTATGAAGGAAGTGGAGTTTATTAGATTGGAACAAAATGACATGACGGTGTCCCAGTACAAGGCGAAGTTTACAGAGTTTTCCAGGTTTGCACCTCATTTGGTGGAAAATGAGGAACGTATGACGCGGATGTTTCTGAGAGGTTTGAAACCCAGCATACGTCAATATCTCATTTCTCATAAATTTTCTCTCTATTCAGATGTTGTCAATAGGGCTCAATTATTAGAACGAGATAACGAGTACGTTCAACCGAGGGACCACAACCAGGATCATACCGGTGATAGCAATCATCAGAACAATGATAACTAGCGAAGAAAGAAAAATACGAACAAAAATGGAAACCACTCTGGTGGTAATCATGGCCATGAAAATAGAAGAAGCGAGTCAGGGGGAGATTATAAAAAGAGGAGATTCAACAATGATAATGCGAAGACGTCAGCACCAGCAGCATTTGGTTCTAAGGGAGGAGAGCGACCACCGGTCGTATGCTATAAATGCGGGAAAGAGGGACATATCAGTCCAAACTGTCCACAACAGTTCAAGGTATGCTATAATTATGGAAAGGAAGGACATATCGCTCGAGATTGTACGATAGCGAAACCAAGTCCAGCGGGGATGGTGACTCAAAAGGCTGTCCCAGAAAAGTCAAAGTCAACGGTTCCTAGAAGAGCGTTTGTCGTGACTGGTCAAAATGTGAGGAACCCAAATGAGGTGATCACGGGTAAGCTAATCATAAATTCTTACGAAGTTTATACCTTCCTAGATACCGGTGCTACCCACTCATTTATCTCTCCTGCTTGTGCTCAACGTTTAAACTTAATTCCGAAGAATTTAGACTTTAATTTATCTATGGAGACTCCGTTAGGAGAAACTTTCATCACATCCACTATTTATAAATCTTGTTTGATCCAAGTTGGCACCATCACATTACCTGTTGACCTTATCTCTTTAAAGATACTTGCTTTTGATGTGATTTTAGGGATTGATTGGTTAACTACTCATCATGCCAAAATTGATTGTTTTCGTAAGGTTGTTAGTTTTCATATTCCTAACCAACCTGTTGTTTGAATTCAAGCAACTAAACCACTAAAATCAATCACTGTCATATCAAGTCATAAAGCTATTTGTTTATTGAAAAACGGATGTCAAGCTTTCTTAGCACATGTTATGGATTTGAATAAAGACACGTCAGATTTGAATAATATTCCTATTGTTAGTAAATTTTTTGACGTATTTCCTGAAGAACTTCCCGGTCTACCCCCAGAACGTGAAGTTGAATTATTTATTAATCTTGAACCTGGTACAAAGCCCATTTCTAAAACCCAATATCGAATGGCTCCTATTGAACTTCAGGAGTTAAAAGTCCAACTACAGGAGTTGTTGGACATCGGTTTCATTTGTCCTAGTACATCTCCCTGGGGTGCTCCTGTTTTATTTGTAAAGAAGAAAGACAGAAGTATGCGACTTTGTATTGACTATCGAGAATTAAACCATGTCACTATCAAGAATAGGTATCCGCTACCTCGTATTGATGACCTGTTTGACCAGTTGCAAGGAGCATAATTCTTTTCAATGATCGATCTTCGTTCTGGATATCATCTGCTGAAGATTAGAACTGAGGATATTTCAAAGACTTCCTTTAGAACTCGGTACTGGCATTATGAATTCTTAGTCATGTCTTTTGGATTGACTAATGCTCCTGCGGATTTTATGGATATGATGAACCAGATATTCAAGGAATATTTGGATCAGTTCGTTGTTGTCTTTATTGATGACATCCTCATATATTCCAAAAGTCGTGAAGATCATGAGCACCATTTGAAGCTGGTACTCCAAAGGCTTCGTGAAAACAAGCTTTATGCTAAGTTGAAGAAATGCGAGATCTGGCTTGAGGAAGTAGCATTCCTTGGCGCGTGGGTGTCAAAACACGGAGTATCTCAATCGACCAAATGAAGATTGAAGCAATACAAAGTTGGGAGCAACCAAAGTCGGTGACCGAAGTACATAGCTTTCTGGGCTTAGCTGGTTATTATCGGAGATTCGTGGAAGGATTTTCTCGAATCGCTACTCCTTTAACTCAGCTAACTCGGAAGGATACAAAATTTGTATGGAGCGAGGAATACGAGAAGAGTTTCCAAGAGCTTAAGAGAAGACTTATTTCGGCACTTGTTCTGATAATACCATCTGGTTCGGATGGATTTGTTATCTACAACGATGCTTCGGGCAAAGGGTTAGGGTGTGTTCTCATGCAACATGGGAAAGTCATAGCCTATGCCTCGCGACAACTTAAAGAATATGAGAGGAATTATCCTACTCATGATCTAGAGTTGGCAGCAATCATTTTCGCGGTAAAGATCTGGAGTCACTATCTATATGGGGAGAAAGTGGAGATATATTCAGACCATAAAAGCCTGAAATATTTCTTCACCCAAAAGGAACTCAACATGCGGCAACGACGTTGGTTCGAGCTGTTAAAAGATTATGACCACACCATTCAATACCATCCTGGAAAAGCAAATATGGTAGCTGACGCGTTGAGTAGAAGATCATATGCAGGAACGAGTGCGATGATGTTAAGTATATGCATAGAATCAACTTTAATCAATAAAGTTAAAGTTGCTCAAGCCACCGACCCGGAGCTGATTCGTATGAAGAAGAAAGTACAAGAAGGTGCTATTCTGGAAGCAAGAATCGATGAAGAAGGAATACTTCGAGTCCACTCCAGACTTTGTGTTCCTAATGACTCTGATTTGAAATACAAGATCATGACGGAGGCACATAATACACTGTTTACAATCCATCCTAGAAGTACCAAAATGTATCGTGATCTTCGACATACATTTTGGTGGAACAATATGAAGAGAGAGATTGCAAAGTTTATCTCGAGGTGTTTAACTTATCAACGTATAAAGGCGGAGCATCAAGTACCTAAGGGTTCGTTGCAACCACTTGAGATTCCAAAATTGAAGTGGGAACACATTACCATGGATCTCGTTACGGGTCTTCGCACAGTTTCTCAAGGCATAAATGCGATTTGGGTTATTATTGATAGATTAACCAAGTCTGCACATTTCTTGCCGATACGGGAGACTTATTCCCTTGAACGTCCTGCTTATATGTATGTAAATGAGATTATGAGATTGCATGGCATGCCAGTATCCATAGTTTCAGATCGTGGCCCAAGATTCACTTCATGATTTTAGGTTAGTTTGAAAAAAGCTATGGGCACGGATTTACGATTCAGTTCGGCATACCATCCTCAAACGGACGGACAATCAGAGAGGACTATTCAAAATCTTGAAGATCTATTAAGACTATGTGTCCTATACTTCAAAGGGAGTTGGGATAAGTATTTACCTTTGGTGGAATTCTCCTACAACAACAGTTATCAGGCAAGTATAGGTGTGGCTCCATTCGAAGCATTATATGGACGTAAGTGTCGCTCTCCAGTATGTTGGGATGAGGTTGGTGAAGCAACATTGTTGGGACCAGAGTTGGTACGTATGACTACAAAAAAGATCCAAATGATTCGACAACGTATACAAATGGCACAAGATCGACAAAAGAGTTATGCGGATCTTCATCGAAAGGACGTGGAATTTAGTATTGGGGATCATGTATTGTTGCGTGTTGCTCCATGGAAGGGAGTTACAAGATTTGGGAAAAGAGGAAAGCTCAATCCACGATTTATTGGTCCATTTCAGATTCTTAAACGAGTAGGAAAAGTAGCCTATAGACTCGCGTTACCTCCAAGTATGTCTCGTGTTCATAATGTTTTTCACATATCTGTGTTACGTAAATATGTGAAAGACCTGAACCACGTTATTGAGTTAGAACCGGACGAGATAGCCGAAGACTTAACGTACGAGGAGGTACCTGTCAAGATCTTGGATAGGAAGGAGCATGTCTTACGTACAAAGGTCATACCACAAGTCAAAGTTTATGGAGGAACCATGCTATTGAGGAAATGACCTGGGAGTTGGAAACTGAAATGAAAGCGAGGTATCCTCACCTTTTCGAAACACCGGGTACATACGTCAATTTTGAGGAAAAAATTTCATAAGGAGGGGAGGTTGTAAGACCCCAACTTATTATAAATGAAATTAAATTTCCTCTATTTGTTATTTTGAAATAGTAAGGGTTGATTTGATTAATGTGGTTAGTTATGGGTAAAATGCACAAATATTTCAAATAAGCAAGTGGTTATAAAATATTCATTTTTATCAGAGAATATTCGTTTGGTTGTGGAATATTCGTACGACGGCGCAGCCTTGTGTGGGCCCCATAACGGAAAGCGATTGTATGAATAAAACGACAAATATAAGTTGTTTATAAATAACGGCGTAGTTGTTACCGTTAATATTGTTGAAATACTCGGTGGTTAAAACACCGTAGCACATGGTATTGCACCAATTATTGATTCTTACGTAAGAAGGCACTACTCAATAATTATTTCAGTAATTACTATTTAATATTTTATTTTATTAATTCAATAATTGCTACGTTGATATTTTATATTATTGTTGTTTAAATAATTGTCACTGCACAATATTTTCCTTTATCGAATCAATAATTCATATTATTTGAATAATATTATTAGATAGCATTATTGACAATGTCTAGAAAGTTCTATCTAAGGAGAGGTTTGGTCACCTAATTGCGCGCCAGTAAGGAGAAATCCTTATTGGAAAGCCCCCTCTTTCCTGGGAACGGTTTGGTTGTCGATATTGTGATTCTGTAATATTATTTGTGAATAATTAATTATTGATTTATATGATAAGAAAAATATTCATTTTATGTGGATATAGATGGAGAAAATTTTTAATGCGACAATTGTTGAAAATTGATATTTTATCTTTTTTGATAAAATAATTCATTTAAAAATATTATTATATTTTAATAATATAATAATGGTGATATTTTACAATGAATGTGTGATATATGAATAAATGAGAAGGAAGAGTATTTTTGTTACAAAAAATGTTTAAAATATGTTAAACATGTTTGTGGGCCCCACTTTGTGACTAAAATTGGATTATAGCCCGTAAAATCATCTGTTTGTGGATTTCGGTCAATTTCTGTTTAGAATTTGGAAAAACTTAAACTCACAAAGTTGTAGAGAATGGAATTTCCCATGGAAAAGACATGAGGTCCAAATTTTTCTGATAAAAGGGCTATTTGTTATGAATTATTGAAGCTCTGAAGTTTCGAAATAATTGATTTTTGGAAGTTTTAATTGTTTTAGTTAACAAAAACGTTTTTTGTCATTTGGTGGGCTCCAATGGTGTTGTAAACATACTGAATTCAGTTGTCAAAGAGGTGGGCTTGAATAATTTTTATAAATATATATTTTATTAAATTTTCTGCTTTGGTGTTCTAAGCATTTTCCTATAAATAGGGTGCTTAGGTTAGAATTGAAAATCACACCAGAAGCTGAAGTTTTTTCTCTCTTTCTCTCTCTATATTATCGAGCGTATTCTTGTGAGTATTTTGATACTTTGAGTGTTGCTATACAGTGCATGTTCCCTTTAGCACTATATCTAGTATTCTAGTCGAAATACTGTCTTTTCGAGGTAAGGGATATTATATTTTTAAAAATGATATTATTTCTTCCAATATCATTATGCCAGAATTTTGATAGTATTTTTCTTGTGAAATTCTTGTCTTTTAGTGTCGGGGTTACTATTCACGTGTACGACACTATTCACGTATACGGTACTATTCACGAATACGACAATATTCACAGAAAAATTAAATTTTTGTTTTTTGTCCAAAATATCTATTATGGATACTAGCTTTGATTGTATCCATGTTTTGATCATTCTTGAATTTTGCTCCACTATGATTATTTATGAAGTATTTTTGAACTCAGATTGTTTAAAGTACGAATCTTTAATATTTGTTCTTTTGTTTCACTAGATTCGTTTTCTTTAAAATATTTTTCATCATCCTCAGTCCTAAATGATAATTTTACTGAATATCTTTGGCCTGTAGTGCAAAGATTAATGATTTTTTGATAAATATCTTTTTCCCGTAGTGCAAAGATGAACAGGTGTTGAGATGAACATGACCAACTAATGAATATCTTTAGCCTGTAGTGCAAAGATGAATATTTGATTCAAGATGAATATTAATTGATGTTATAGAGATAGAATAATGATGATGGACTTTTAAATTCATAGATTATAATAGATTTCATTCTCTATGTAACTCATCTATGAATTATTATTTCCGATGTGAATATTGATCTGAAACTTGTTGTCTATTGTATTTTATCAGATTTTTCCCTGTTGAAGACTAACGATAATTTGTTCTATATTATCTTAGTCATAGTATTCTTTACTGGGCTAGTTGAGCTCACCCTTTTCTTTTTTGTTCCATTTTTCTTCTCAGGAGGCGAGAATGTAGTGAGTACTAGCCGGGGTATAAAATGAAGGTTTTAGAAAGTTGTTTTAGTAGTCCTCACCATTTTTGTAAAATAATATATCAATAATTGTAATGAGGACTTATTTGAGTGTTGATATTGTCTAGAAGATAATATTTATATTTAAACTCACAGTTTTTATGTTGTATTAATAAAGTTGTAGTTGTTTCTGTACCATGTTATTGACGACTCAAAATGGTTGTTGTATACCTATTTTGGGGGCGTCACATAATGGCAGTTCAGAAACACCATCATACATGTAAATGCGTGGAAAATGTATTTTGATGGAGTCATTAACACGAAGGCTCTGAGTCGGAGCGATTCTAGTGTCCCAGACGGGAGTAGTATCCGTCATTGTCGAATTATAGTTTGTCAGCACCAACAACACAACTGAGTATGAAGGCTGTATCATGGGGCTAAAACTTACCCGATCAATGGGCATAAGGCGGTTAACTATCTTTGGGGATTCGGAGATGGTAATCAAACAATCCACGGGAATTTATCAAACCAAAGAACTACATTTGTTGCTTTACCATCAGCAAGTTTTACAGATGGCTTTGGAGTTCGAAGAAATCTCCTTTCTACACATTCCTCGTAATAGGAATAATTTTGCGAGATGCACTAGAAACATTAGCCTCCTTAATTCACATACCTAACAAGGAAAACATGCCTAGCATCACATTTGCCCTGCAAAAAGCCCCAGTCTATGGGAACTATGTTGGAGAAGTATCGGATGAGCTACCTCCCATCCAAAACCCTTGGTATTAGCACATCAAGGAGTACTTACAAGATGGATCTACACTTGCTGAGGTGAGCCCAACTAAAAGAAAGCGGATCAATCAACTTGCTATAAAATTCTACCTGAGCGAAGATGTACTCTACAAAAGAGATGCAGGATTAGGTCTCCTCAGATGTCTGGACAAGGACCAAGATCAGAGGCTCATGGATGAGATCCATGGTGGAGTATGTGGCCCACATATGAGTGGCCCTCTACTTGTTAAGAAGATTCTCATAAGTAGACATTATTGGCTTACCCTCAAAGCTGACTATGATGATCACGTCAAGAGGTGCTATCAATGTCAAATTCATGGAAATGCCATCCACGCCCTTCTAAGGGAACTCAACAATATGAGTTTGCTTGGCCCTTCTTAATGTGGGGAATGGACGTGATCGGGGCCCATTGAGCCCAAAGCCAGTAATGGATTGGTTCATATTCACCATGATCGATTACTTCACCAAGTGGGTAGAGGCAACCTCCTTCCCCAAGGTTACTAAAGAAGTCATCATTGCTTTCAATATCGTTTGTCGTTATGGACAACCAGAGGTCATTGTGTCAGACAATGCTAACAACCTCAACAACAAAATGATGGAGAAGCTATGCAGTAAATTCCACATCAAACACCTTAACTCCGTCATATACCATCCAAAGATGAATGGTGCTATTGAAGTGGCTAATAAAAACATCAAGAAGATCATGCAGAAGATATCAGACAATCACAAAGGATGGCCTGACCTCTTTCCTTTGACTTTATTAGCCTATAGAACTTCAATGCGTACTTCCACTGGGGCAACCCCCTACTCATTAGCCTATGGGATGGAAGCAGTACTTCCCATAGAGGTGGAAATGGAATCCCTTAGAGTGTTGATGGACGCTCAGCTGGATGAAGATTAATGGTTACAAGACAGATAAAACCAATTGTCTCTAATAGACGAAAGGCGAATCATGACTATCTTCCATGGTCAGTTATATCAACAGAGGATTGCCAGATCCTACAACAAAAAAGTCCAGCTACAGCAATTTAAACAACATCACTTGGTTTTAAAGAAGATCATTGACAACCAAGATCAATCTAAGGGAAAATTCGCTCCTAACTGGGAAGGCCCGTTTGTTGTCAAGGAGGTATTGACAGGAGGCGCTCGCAGATTACAGGAAATGGACGATGATGAATTTCCACAACTTATCAACTCAGACACCGTGAAACGGTACTATATCTGAGGTTACCATCAAACAAATATCCTAGTTTTTGATCATCAGATCACCAGTCATTTCAGGTTCTTTAACCCTTATTACATACAGCCTTTCATTTTTACCCATCTGCCCCTCAGGGAAAAACACACTTTTTAAACCAGCAGCCTGGTTTCACTTCATTTCACATCATATAACTCCGGTTATCCCATCATGGATTGAACCTTTCATACCTGCAGTTTATCCTGAAGACGGGATTAAAATTTTCACACCTGCAGTTTGTCCCAAGCATGGGATCAAAATTTCATTTCCCCGTAGTTCATTCTGCACATGGAATTCAACTTCTTCGGTCACAAATCGTCCTACGGGGCTAACTATGTCTACCTGATCTCGTTGATACCCGGGAGTACGTAGGCAACCATATTCTATATGGCCCAGTCGCAATAAAAAAACAAAAACATTTCTGCCCTTTCTTTACAAAAACAAAAAAATAAAAACACTTCTACACCCTTCTTCACCAATAAAGCTTCTACACCCATCTACACCTTTTATATACAGTGTTGAACCTCTTACACCAGGTTCGAACTACGCAGACTTGATCTCCTCTTCAATATGAGTACGTAGGTAGCCATTTATGGTTCGGTCTAACCCTCTACCAAAATACAAAGACTTGTCAACGGTATTGGGATCAAACTTCAATCCACCACATTTCATCGGCTTCAGACCAAAGGGATGGAACTACCTAACCTTTCCTCACAAATAAGAGATTCGGCGACCATCTAATCTACAGTTGTGCCTCAAAGAGCAACACCAATCCATAAGAGGTGGAACTAACCGGGCTCCTCCTAAATAGGAGTACTGGTCACCATCTGTGGTGCGGTCAATCTCAGAGAGGAAAAGTCATACTCCTCTATACATTCCATACAGAAACCAGTCCCAAGACACCAAGATGGTAGGGGTACACATAGATCAATGATCTATTCTAAAAGATCCTGCGACATCTCAATATCCACACATCAAGGATGAATTCATAATGCATCAAGATCACAAGCCCTGAACAAATAGGTAAATATCAAACAAGTATCAAGGCACAACTAGAAGGGAAGTAAATTAAAATATATTTCCCTGCCATATATAATACTGTTTGATATATACATATGTGTTGTACATGACAAAATGGCTAAGCTATTATGTGCAGGAAAATACAAGGCTATCTATAAATCAGTATGTATGCGGGCCAGTAGATATAACATAACATCTCTTTAAGAGGAAGGGGGTAACGCTATGGTCTATTACATCAACATATCTATACGAGCCAATAAGTCCGAGGCTAACTGCATGGTGACATGATGCTCATCTATATATGTGCTCATCTCGGCAATCATATTAGTAGTCAGGGATCTCATTGAAGAGTTGTCTGAAACGGCCACGTCTCAGGAAAATATGGCAGCATCCCTATCAATGATCACTACATCTATGGCTGATCTGGCATCATCCTACTCCTTAATAGCGGTATCTCTATGTGTCAAAGCCTTATCACTCTCCAACAGAGCGGTGTCTCTCCCATCAAGAGCTTTCAACATCAAGGTCCTAGCCTGATCTCTCTCAAAGGTCATCAGATTTAGACTCTGCTCCAGATACTGTGCTGAATGCTGAATCACAATAGCACTCGTAGTGGGAGAATCCATCACCACTACTGGCAACCCAGTGGAAAAATCCTCCTCGATGGGAATATAAGTCTCTTCCATAAGCTCCCCATCATCGGAATCAATCCCCTGCACTGTGGATACTGCCATAGTCAATGTTGTCTCTGTCTCCATCCATGTGGAATACTCTGCAGAACAACCCAAATGTCCGACCAAAAACTCAGCTAGCTCGCGCTGATCCTAACAGGAAGAGAACCTGGATCTATCTTCTGCTGATAAATGGCGAGAAGTCAAGCGCTGACTCAATGCCCCCTCAAAAGGATGAAAGTCCTGGAATTGGTCAAACTGACACATCACGGCCAGCGGGTGATAAGTAGTCATGCCCCTCAAACCAGCTAGAGGGAGATATCCATGCCCGGAGCATGAGTGATGAAGCTGTAGGGTGAGCTGTGCCCTGTACACGGCAATATATCAAACGGATCTCCGATCCCTGCCAGGAAAATGGACCAAGATGCAGGATCTGTACACTCTGCAGGCTAAAAGGAATATGACATGGCTATATCATGGGTGAAACAATACCCATGCCATCTGAAAGTGCCAATCGGTCTCAAGTGTGACATAAACCACACATATAGCATGACCGAGCCGCCTGTAAACACTCTCGTCGGATAAGTGCAGTGGTATGTGGCCGACCTCAGAGTCTCTGCTATAATCATCGAAACGATGGTGTGACCCTCCCTGAGAGCTCTCACTGCCATGATAACTCCTATATCCAACTCATCTATGTACCATGACATGTAGACATATGCCAATATACACAATAATAGTAAATCCACTCTGGCCAAATGCCAATGATCCTCCGGTGTTGTGAAATCCCTGGAATGTCATGTATAACTATCCTCCGAGACAAATCTAGCAAACAAAAAATGCTGAGATATCACGTGGCAAATTCCAATTTGATAAATCATCAAGATTTCATATTATCTTTAGCTTAAAATATAAGAAAAGGGCATTTTATTAATATCCTATGTACTAAGGGTAATTTTGTGATTTCCCATTCAACTTTGAGGGTAATTTGGTCATTTATGTAATGGATTTAAACACATGGCAAATCTTGGGTGATGAGTCACCAAAATTTATATTTATCTTTTGTTAAAAGATAAGTTCAAGGGCATTTTGGTCTTTTTACCCCTACCAAGGGTAATTTGGTAATTTCTCAATTAACCTTAGGGTTATTTTAGTCATTTCACATGCTTCCCTAATATATTTAATCCTTAGGTTTTGATAACCAGTATTAGGGTTCCATAATTATATTTTAGGGTTCCAAAAATTTAAATTAGGGTTTACCGATTAGGGTTTGCTATTCCAGGTTAGGGTTTACTAATCCTCACTTAATTTTCTCAGATAAAATTTTTATACTTAATTCTACATCAACATACCTAGTATAATATTCAGTATCATAACTTCTTATTGATAACCCTAATTAGGGTTAGGGTTTATTATTAGGGTTTAGGGTTACCAGATAAAAACTTAGAATTTCTTAAATAATATTAGGGTTTCCTAACTAATCATTAGTGTTCACTAATATTACACCTTATCGGATCAGTACTTACCCTTAACCAAACATTCCAAAATAGAATTATAATAATAATTGTATTATTTACCAAAGTCGTAACAAGATTTCGATCAGGTATTCTTTATTACCTTATTTACACTGCTTAGCCAATAAATTGACTAGCCTATCTAATCCATACTCCGCAAGCTCAAAATAATTATCAACAAATAAATAGAAGAAATTATTCATAAAATCATGGAAAATTTTGGGTGCTTAAATGAATAGTACTTCGTGAATAGTACCCTATGAATAGTACTCTGGCATAAAAAGCTTCAAATTTAACAAGAATGTTCAGAAAAATATCCTTGTGAAACGATACTAGATGAAGCGCAAATTTCAAGGATATTCTACTAATTTCACGGAGTATAGAAGCAATACTTTAACAAAATGAGTGTAGAATTAGGAATACGAAATGAAATAACATTACTTACATACTACAGAGTATAGAAGAAAATATTATTTCATACGAATATTGAACAAAAATAATATCCTTTACCTTAGTAGAAGACTGGATACTGCAATAGTGAAGTAACATAATACTCTTCTTCTTCCTCTCTATAGTTTCTCTCTCTATAGCTGCTCTTGTGAGTCTGGTGAGAATAAAAGAAGAAATGAGCTTCTATTTATAGGAAAATATAGTTTCAATAATTGCACGTTTAGGGGCTCGAATTATTATAGTATAGTACCTTCATCTTTACCTCCATTATTAATTTAGTCCTTCAAGTATTATCAATCTTGCTCAACCTCCCCTAATAGTACATGCATGTGAACCAATAGTTCCATGCATGTGAACCAACGGTAATTTGCATGTGAACCAATAGAAATTAATTGCTCATTTATCCGATTAATTTCCCATTTGATCAATTATAACAAAGCCAGCCAATCACAAAATTACCTCCTTTGAGGGTAATTGGGTCACAAAAGAATTAAACAAAACTAAATGAACAAACATCTTTAATCAACACAAACTTATTCATCATTAATATTATAACTTACAATATTAACAACTATATCATTCATTCCCAGGAAAGAGGGGATTTTTCGATAAGGATTTCTCCCTATTGGCGCACAATTAGGTGTCCAAACCCCTTTCCTCGACATAACTTTCTATACATCATCAATAATGCAAATAATTATATGAATAACTTTGTTGTCTCAAATATTGATTTAATAATATAAAATATTATGCAGATGATATTGTGACAATAATTGAATCAATAATATGAGAAATACTATGCAACAATTACTGTAGCAATAATTGAATAAAACTGAGTGACTTGTCACATAAGCATCAATAATCCAAGATTCTGTACAATACCGTGCGTAACTATGCAACCACGCATATTACTGTACTTTTACCACCGGGTATTTCAACAGTTTAACGGTAAAACTTTCGCCGTTATTTTTATAAAAAGATATTTCTGTCATTTTTAACTCCGACAATACTTTCGTTATGGGGTCCACCAATGATTGTGTCTTCGTACGAATATTTCCTGTTAAAATGAATATTCCCCGACCAATCAAAAATTTTATAACAACTTTCTTACTTTGCAAAATTTATAAATATTACCCACAATTATAACATTATATCAAATTCACACCATAATATTCAAAAATATATTTTGAGAAAAATTAATCTTTATTCATAAAAGTTTGGGTCTGAAAACCTCTCATTCTTATGAAATTTCGTCCTCGAAATTGGGGTACATACCTGATATGTCGAAGAGGTGAGGATACCTTGATTTATTTCAGATTCTAACTCCCAGGTCATTTCCTCCACATCGTGGTTTCTCCACAAAACTTTGACTTGAGGTATAACCTTGGAGCGTAGAATATGCTCCTTCTTATCCAAGATTTTAACATGTACCACTTCATACGTTAAATCTTCCACTATCTCATCCGGTACTAATTCAATAATGTGGTTCGGGTTTTCCACATATTTACGTAACATAGATATGTGAAAAACGTTATGAACATGAGATATACTTGGCGGTAAGGCGAGTCTATAGGCCACAGTTCCTACTCGATTGAGGATTTCGAATGGCCCAATGAATCAAGGATTGAGATTTCCTCTCTTTCCAAATCTTGTAACTCCTTTCCATGGAGCAACACGTAACAACACATGATCCCCAATATTAAATTTCACGTCCCTTCGATGAAGATCAGCATAACTCTTTTGTCGATCTTGTGAGGTTTTTATACATTGTTGGATCATTACAATCATTTCCGTTGTCATGCGTACCAATTCCAGACCCAACAACGTTGCTTCGCCCACCTCATCCCAGCATACTGGAGAACGACAGTTGCGTCCATACAACGCCTCAAATGGAGCCATGCCAATACTTGCTTGATAACTGTTGTTGTAGGAGAATTCCACCAATGGCAAGAACTTATCCCAACTTCCTTTGAAGTCAAGGACAGAGAGTCTTAATAGATCTTCAAGAGTTTGAATAGACCTCTCCGACCGCCTGTCCGTTTAAGGATGGTATGCTGAACTGAATTGTAAATCTGTGCCCATAGCTTTTTGCAAACTAACCCAAAATCATGATGTGAATCTTGGGTCTCGATCGGAAAATATGGATATTGGAATAGCATGCAGTCTTAAAATCTCATTTATGTATATACGAGCAAGACGTTTAAGTGAATAAGTTTCTCGTATAGGTAAGAAATGAGCAGATTTGGTCAATCTATTGACAATGACCCAAATTGCATCTATGCCTTAAGAAACCGTGGGAAGACGAGTAACGAAATTCATGGTAATGTGCTCCCACTTCCATTCTGGAATATTAACTAGTTGCAATGGACCTTTTAGTACTTGATGCTCTGCCTTGACACGTTGACAAGTTAATCATCTTGAGATAAACTCTGCTATCTCTCTCTCCATATTGCTCCACCAAAATGTATGTCGAAGATCACGATACATTTTGGTACTCCCATGATGGATTGCAAATGGTGTGTTGTGCGCCTCCATCATGATTTTATATTTCAATTCAGAGTCGTTAGGAACACAAAGTTTGGAGTTGACTTGAAATATTCCTTATTCATCAATTCTTACTTCCGAAATAGCACCTTCTTATACTTTCTTCCTCATACGCATCAGCTCCAGGTTTTTAGCTTGAGCAGCTTTAACTTTATCAATTAAAGTCAGTTCTACTCGTATATTTTTCATCAACACGTGGGTCCCTGGAGTCTTTATCTCTATCTCCATCCTTTGTAAGTCATAAAAAATGGGCCTTTGCTTTGACAATATCGCACTCGTACCCTCTTATGATCTTCTGCTCAATGCGTCAGCTACCACGTTCTCTTTTCCATGATGGTATTGAATGGTATGATAGTAATCTTTCAACAGCTCAAGCCAACATCGTTGTCGCATGTTGAGCTCCTTTTGGGTGAATAAATATTTGAGGCTTTTATGATCCGTATAGATCTCCACTTTCTCCCCATACAGGTAATGTCTCCAGATCTTTAGTGCGAAAATGACTACTACCAACTCTAAATCATGAGTATGATAATTCCTCTCATATTCTTTGAGTTGTCGTCAAGCATAGGCTATGACTTTCCCATGTTGCATGAGAACACATCCTAACCCTCTGCTTGAAGCATCGCTGTAGATGACAAATCCCTCCAAACTAGATGGTATTATTAGAACAGGTGCTGAAATGAGTCTCCTCTTGAGTTCTTGAAACCTCTTCTTACATCCCTCGCTCCAACAAAATTTTATATCTTTTTAAGTCAGCTGAGTTAATGGAGTAGTGATTCGAGAAAATCCTTCCACGAATCTCTGATAATAACCAGCTAAGCCCAGAAAGCTATGTACTTTGGTCATTAACTTAGGTTGCTCCTAGCTTTGAATTGCTTCAATCTTCGTCGAGTCAATAGATATTCCATGATTTGATATCACGTGCCCAAGGAATGCTACTTCCTCAAGCCAGAACTCTTATTTCTGTAACTTGGCATATAACTTATTTTCACGAAGCTTTTGGAGTATCAGCCTCAAGTGTTGCTCGTGATCTTCACAAATTTTAGAGTATATGAGGATGTCATCAATAAAGATGACTACAAAATGATCCAAATATTCCTTGAATACTTGGTTCATTATATCCATGAAAGAAGCAGGAGCATTAGTCAATCGAAAAGACATGACTAGGAATTCATAAAGCTCGTACCGAGTTCTAAAAGCAGTCTTTGGAATGTCATCAGTTTTAATCTTTAATTGATGATATCTGGAACGAAGATCGATCTTTGAAAAGAATTTAGCGCCTTGCAACTGGTCAAACAGGTCATCAATGTGAGGCAATGGGTACCTATTTTTGATGGTGACATGATTCAACTCCCGATAATTAATACAAAGTCGCATACTTCCATCTTTCTTCTTTACAAATAGAATAGGAGCACCCCAAGGAGACGTACTAGGATGAATGAAACCGATGTCTAACAATTCCTTTTTAACTCCTGAAGTTCAATAGGAGCCATCCGATATGGGGCTTTAGAAATGGGTTTTGTACCAGGTTCAAGGTCGATACAAAATTCGATTTCACGCTCTGGGGGTAGGCCAGGAAGTTCTTCAGGAAATACGTTAGGAAGTTTTTTAACAATAGAAATATCATTCAAATCTGACGTATTTTTGTTTAAATCTGTGACATGGGCTAAGAAAGCTTGACATCTGTTTTTCAATAAACGAATAACTTTATGGCTTGATATGACAGTGATTGACTTTAGTGGTTTGGTTGCTTGAATTCTCATAATAGGTTTGTTAGGAATATGAAAGCTAACAACCTTACGAAAATAATAATTTTTAGCATGATGAGTAGTTAACCAATAAATCTCTAAAATCACATCAAATGCAAGTATTTTCAAAGAGATATGATCGACAGGTAACGTGCGGTTGCCGATTTGAATCAAACAAGACTTATAAATAGTGGATGTAATAAAGGTTTTTTCCAACAGAGTTTCAACAAATAAGTCAAAGTCTAATTTCTCTGGAGTAAAATTTAAAGGTTGAGCGCAAGTAGGAGAAATAAAAGAATGGGTAGAACTGGTATGAAATAATGTATAGACTTCGCAAGAGTTAATGATTAGCTTACCCGTGATAACCTCATTTGGGTTCCTCGCTTTTTGGGAGATCACGACAAACGCTCTTCTTTAAACTACCGGTTTTGTCTTGTCTGGGACGACCTTTGGTGCCTACATCCCAGCTGGACTTGACTTCGCTGTACGATAGAATTGGGCTAGGTGACCTTCTCTTCCACAATTTTAAGATGCTTTGGACTGCATCATGTAGTTTGGACTGATGTGTCCCTCCCCTCTGCATTTGAAGCATACGATCGGTGGTCGTTCTCCTTCTTTAAAAACGGGTGCTGGTGCTGCTATCTTTTCATCATTGTTGAACCTACTCTTCTTGAAATTCCAACTTCTATTGTCTTGACCATGATTACCACCGAAGTGGTTACCATTTCTGGCATATTGATTCCCTCCACATTTGTTGTCACCGCTTCAATGACTGCTACCACTGGTATTATCGTTTTGCATGTTGCTCTCTTGGTTGGGTTGACCCATTTTTGCGATCCAATAATTGAGCCATATTCACAACATCTGAATACAAGAAAAGTTTGTGAGAAATGAAGTATTGACATATTTCGGGTTTCAAACCTCGCAGAAACACTTGCGTCATTCTCTCCTCATTATCTACCAAATGGGATGCAAATCGGGTTAACTCCGTAAATCTAGCCTCGTACTATGATACGGTCATGTTGTTTTGCTCCAGCTTGATGAAATCCACCTCCTTCATGTGAGGAATACTTTTGGGAAAGTATTTGTCATTGAACAGTTCTTGGAACTTCCTCCAAGATAACTTTAGTGCGGCAGGTTGAGTACGTTTTATTGATTCCCACTAGTAATCTACCTCTCCTCTCAACATGAAGGTGGCAAAGGGAACCTTTTGCTCCTCGGAGCATCCCAAGACATCAAATATCTTGGTGATCTGCTTTATCCATGTCTCTACCTTAAGTGGTTCTTGCTTTCCCAAAAACTCCGGTGGTCCCAGCTCCTTGAACTGCTTAGCAGTGACCATCCGAGAGTTGTCAGTGTTTCCACCTGTATTTTGAACAGGGGTCTCTCTCTCCTGATGTTGCATGAATTACATAAAGCCTCTGAATATCCCATCATTTATCATTTGGTTGGTGTTGTTATTTACATGGGGATTGTTGCCTTCCTGATGCACATTATCCTGGTTAATAATCTTGGTGACTCAACGGTCTCCTGTACTCCATTGCTTATCTCAACATTTTTAGATATCATTTTCAAACACTACCATAAAACAAGGATTAATTTACATTCCACATATTATCCCTATACTCTGACCGACCAATTATGTAACAGATAACGTAGGTAGCTCATACTAGCGAAGGATTAACCCATCTCTCCCCTCCTAGTTCTACTCTCACATCTCAGCCAGGGATCATATCCCTAAGCTTTGATACCAATTGTAACGCCCTTAAAATAGGTATACATCACCCATTCTGAGTCGCCAAATACATGGTACAAAATTTAAATATAAACTTCTTTTATACAATACGACAAAAGCGTAGCTGAGAATTTTTACACGAATATTATCTTCTAGACAATATCCAAACTCAAATGGAGTCCTTATTACAATTATTATCACACTATTTCATAGAATACTGAGGACTACTATAGCCACCATCTCGGACCATCTCTCCGTTCCCCGACTAGTCCTGATTATGTTCTCATTTCCTGAAGAGAACAATGAAAGCAAAAGGGCGAGCTCAACTAGCCCAGTAAGAAATATTATGACTAAGATAATGCAGAATAAATTATCATTAGCCTTCAACAGTGTTAAACTGATAACAAAGAACAAGTTTAACTGCAGCGGAACAAGTAATCCATTAGAAGAGTCAAGTAGAGCATGATATATACTATCTTCAATGATTTAAAAAGTTTATCATCAATTTTATCGCTGAGACTCAGCTCAATAAATAATCCACATCACTAAAATATCCATGCACTATGGGCCAAGGATATTCATTAGTATCACGTCCACGAATTATCCATACACTACGGGCCAAGAATATTCGTGTAATAACCAATGGTCATGATCATGCAAACAACTGTCCATCAATGCACTACGGGCCAATGAGAACTTTTACCACATCATTTGTAGCATTACATGTTATGATTATACCAAATAATCCATGGTCATAATCATACCAATCAACAGTCCATCTATGCACTACGGCCAAAGATGACTTTCATCACAATATAAGCATGAGGATGATGATAATGATATAAGAATTCAATTAAAAGAAAGCAAAGGATAAATTTTTAAAGATTTATAATTTAATTTATCCAGAATTTAATAATGTCCAAATTGTCAACATGATACTGCTTTGTGGAGTAAAATTCAAGACTAATATTGTATTAAAAATGATTTGGACAGAAAAGAAATCAATTTTTGTCATGAATAGTACCCCGGGTGAATAATACCCGAGTGGATATTACCCCGTGAATAGTACTTTGAGAATAGTACTTCAAGAATAGTACCTCATGAATAGTACTTAATGAATAGTACTTCGTAAATAGTACTTTGTGAATAGTACCCCATGAATAGTACTCCGGCATGAAAAGCTTAAAATTTAACAAGAATGTTCAAAAAAATATTCTTGTGAAACGATACTAGATGAAGCGCAAATTTCAAAGACATTCTACTAATTTCAAGGAGTATAGAAGCAATACTTTAACAAAATGAGTGTATAATTAGGAATATGAAACAAAATAATATTACTTATATACTACAGAGTATAGAAGAAAATATTATTTCATACGAATATTGAACAAAAATAATACCCCTTACCTTAATAGAAGACTGGATACTGTAATAGTGAAGTAGCATAATACTATTCTTCTTCCTCTCTATAGTTTCTCTTTCTATAGTTGCTCTTGCGAGTCTTAATGAATTAGTGAGAATGAAAAAAGAAATGAGCTTCTATTTATAGGAAAATATAGTTTCGATAATTGCACGTTCAGGGGCTCGAATTATTATAGTATAGTACCTTCATCTTCACCTCCTTTATTAATTTAGTCTTTCAAGTACTATCAATCTTGCACAACCTCCCCTAATAGTACATTCATGTGAACCAATAGTTCCATGCATGTGAACCAACAATAATTTTCATGTGAACCAAGAGCAATTAATTGCTCATTTATCCGATTAATTGTCCATTTGGTCAATTATAACAAAACCAACCAATCACAGAATTACCTCCTTTAAGGGTAATTGGGTCACCGGAGAATTAAAGAAAACTAAACGAACAAACATCTTTAATCAACACGAGCTTATTCAACATTAATATTATAACTCATAATATTAACAACCAAATCATTCTCAGGAAAGAGGGGGCTTTTCGATAAGGATTTCTCCCATAGGCGCTCAATTAGGTGACCACTCCTCTTTCCTCGACAGAACTTTGTAGACATCTTCAATAATGCAAATAATAATATGAATAACTTTGTCGTCTCAATTATTGATTTAATAATATAAAATATTGTGCAGATGATACTGTGACAATAATTAAATCAATAATATTAGAGATACTATGTAGCAATTACTGTGGCAATAATTGAATAAAATTGAGTGACTTTGTAACGCCCCAAAATTCAGTTACTTGAAACCCGAACTCGATGCTTTACGATACCATTTCTATGACCGGAATAATTCTAATAATAATAACAATAATATGAATATCAAACTTAACTTACATTTATCATAGTCTAATCCCAAGTACGCAACCTTTACTACATTCATTACAATACATGATAATAATAAATATCATCCTTATCTTAATAAAACCAAACAATTACATAATATATATCATAATATTCATTCAGCAACTTTCCCTTTTCCTTTGTTCTTAGCAGAGCCTTCTGGTTGTTCACACTTAGCTGAAAACATTTAAATTAAGCAAGGATGAGCATTTAATTGCCCAACAAGTAATAGCAACAATAGATATTAGCTGAAAGGATTAAATGTTTTCTTTGAATGACACTTCTACAACGAATCAACAGTTATGAAATAAGCTGAACCAATAATAAACAACATATCAATTCTATATCAAAATTTTGAAACTATGTACTGACTATAAATGAGGATCAGTTGACAGACTATGAACATTGTTTTCTATTTTTGAAAAGGTTAAACAGAACTTCATCTGTAAACCGTCATAACTTATAGGCACGGGGGTGATCAGCCCGTTATGCCCTGTATTGATTAATACTACATACAAGAACGGTATTTTCGTCTAGCATATCTGCCTTAGGCGCATAAAAGTTTCCCAGATTTGGGATGTTCATACTAGTCTAGAATCCGAACCAAAGCAATTTGGTTGGATACAATAAAATTCTATCTTATTCAACAATATTTTTAAACATGTGTCTAGCTGAATCAAATAGCTTAGACGACTTTTAAGTTAATATATACATACTGGAAACCAATAAATATGTACCAACATGTGATAAAATATAATGATTATCCAAGTGAGGTCACTTGTATAACCATGTTTAGAAATTAACGAACAGAATATATATCTTTAGCTATAACAACAGAATTAATGAACTTGAACAACAGATTATGTTCTAATAACTTACTTATACAAAATCATTGCATAAGTATATACAAAGGTTAAGATATTTGAACAATGAAAAAGAATAGTTCAGATGTTCGCTTATGCATGTCCGTTGCATAAAGTAAATGCAAAGATAAGATACTTGCCTGGTCTGTTGCTTATAATTATGCAACTTAGTTTTATCTTTTATATCAAGCCCTATCATTAATAAGATCATTTATTCGATTAGAATAACATATCATATCACATAGTACTACTATTTGCAGTCAACACATAACCTAATCATATTGTCACATATGTTTAACAGTCATTAGATTACAAACAAACACGTATACAGATAAATTATTTAAGTCTAGATCAATTTTTGAAACATGTCGGTGTACCGACGGCTTTATCAAGTAATTATAGAGTCTAATACTCTATACCGAAGTTCAATATAACTTAAACATCAGACAAATTATTTTTAAATAACTTATAATAATTTTTAAACAATTATTATAATTTATCATGCTTTTTCAAACACCGGTATCATTTTTAAATAATTTAAATATTAAATAATTCTATTATCATTAATATTAAACTATTAATGAAACCATTGCCAAAATATGAAAGTTATTTATAATAACTCAAACTATTTTTTAAACAATTAATATTACCCTTAAATGATTTATAAAATTTTTAAAATCATTTTTAAATAATTACCATTAATATTTAAATATTAATGTATTATTTTTCCAAATATTAAAAGGCATTAAGTATAACTTAAAATATTTTAATTCATTTATATCCTTTTTAAATGATTTTAAATTGATAAAACCATTTTAAAACTATTTATTTAATATAATTATTAAATAAATCAAATACCATTTAATATTAAATTATTAATGAGATTTACCTTTAAATATTGAAGGTTATATTTTATAACTTAAAATATTTTTAAATCTTTATTTTTTATTTAAAATGATTTTTCTAATTTTAAAATCATTTTAAACTAATTTATTTAATATAAATATTAATTAAATCTAATATCATTAAAATATTAATATTTTTTATGACAAAATATCAAAATTTATATTTTATAAATTCAAATATTTTTATAACCCTTAAATCATTTTTATATAATTTTTAAATCATTAATTCTATTTTTCATAATTTATTTAATACATTTACTAAATAACTTAATTATCATTAATATTAACTTATTAATGAAATTTCATCAAAAAATATTAAAAGTCATTAAAATAACTTAAAATATTTTCTTATAACATAATATAATTTTTAAATGATTTTTCAAGTATTAAAATCATTTTAAAAAATTTATTTAATATTATAATTAAATAAATTAAATACCATTAATATTTCAAAAATATTAAATATATTCAAAATTATTAAAAACTAATTTTTAGGCTTTAAAATAATTTTTAGCAATTTATTATGTATTTTTAATAATTAAAAACTATTTTTTTAATTATTTAATAAAAATAATAATTTTATAAATAAAGTATCGCTAAAGACTGCCTATAGCTACAGAACCGTCGCTATAGGTGTTCTTCATGTTCTTGATGAAACCAAGATCTTCATAGACAGTGAACGAGGGACCATGTTTGACCATCAATTAATCTGTGTATAATGTGTTTCTGGGAATGTTGTTAGTCAGATCTTGTAGTACTGTTGTAACACTACAAGTTCCAACAACAAACACGGTCAAAACATGCATCAAATGCAAGATCTAAGCTCAAGAACAAGATGTAAGAGTTGTTCTTCATTTTCTGGGTTACCCAGAAATGAAGAACAGTTCGATTGTTCATAATTGGGCTTCCACAACTTGCTTTTCATGAAATGTTTTAGTGATCTATTGATTTCAGGTTGTAGCCAACATGTAAGATTACAGATCTATCACATAAAATTACTCTAACTACATTACATCCAACCGATCCAAGCTGGTCAAACCATGTCAGAGATCACGGTCTTGAATTTTCTAGGTTACCCAGAAAACACAAGTCGTGATCATCTAGCCTACTTTAACCAGGCACTGAGTTAAATCTTTTTAATGTATAGGAGATTTTAAGGCATAAACATGTAGCCCAAACAACATACTACAAGTTAGATGCAATAACAATATCATAGCAACAACAACCTATCAGATCTGGAACCAACAAAAGCTTGTCAGACACGATCTGGGCAATTTCTGGGTTACCCAGAATTGCCCAGTCATGCTCGGTCAATCGAGTTTGACAAAGAATAACATGAAATCTAAACATCCTCTGACACTTATTCTAGTTCCAAATTAAAGATATCATAACATAATACAAGTTTAAACATTTAAACAGCTAAAAACATAAACAGGATGAGATCTAGATGGTCTGACATTCGTTGTCAGACATCAAAAACAAAAATTTTTAGATTTTATAAAACATCAAATCTGAGCCTCTAGATGTTATGGATCTAACATCTAGCAACCCATATCATCTATGTACACTATAAACAACATGTTTTAACATAAAAACATATCATTAACATAGGATCAAAGATCAGATTTGGTTCTAGGGTTTATACCTCTTATGAACAATTTCTTGATCTAGGGTTCTTGATCTGTTTAGGGTGTTCTAAGAACTTGATAAGGGACTGAAATGCTTGCTAAATTCGTAGGTTTAGAGAGAGAGGGTCTTGGTGAGGAGTTTGTGTATAAATGAGGCTAACTAATGAACTTTCTCTCTCTTGATCTTATATATAACACATGGTACAATGAATTTGCTGAGGTATGTGGCTGATTGCTGAGATATATGAGCATGTGATGATATCTAGAGTTGTTGAACAACTCAAATCTTGGCAAGATATACAAGTAACCTAATAAAGAATTGCAAAAGGGCTTTTTGGAGATTTGCATTGTAAATTTAATGGCAAATTTGTAAACTTGGTAAACCCTTAGGGTTTGACCCTTAGGGTTTAAACCTAAGGTTCCACTAATTTTAATTATTTTTCTAGGATTTCTAATTAGGCCAAAAATGGAATTTTAGTTTCTAAAAATCATAAATTAAGATTACTAAATTAGTTTAGGTTTCCTAACTACATAGACTTGAAAATTAGGTTTAGGTATTCACTAATTAACATTAAACTTGCTTAATTAGCAATTAGGGTTCCTATTTAGCAAATTAGGGTTTCTAATTTAGTAATTAGGGTTTTCCAAAAATTAGGGTTTCCCTAATTAACAATTATAATTCTAACACTTGTTAATTCATCAAATTAACACAATTACAAACAATCTTAAACTCTAATTTTTAAATTAAGATTTCACAATTAATGCTAGGATTTTTTTCATGATACACCATAATTGACCAACCATTATCAGTCCACACATACAATACATATTTATAGCACTGAATTATAAATAATATTATATTATTATCCTCATTCCTTGTTCCAAAACCAAAATTAGGGTTTGGATTCCATATCTGATATATCTTTCATATATATACCATTACTAATAAAGTTATAATAATTAACTTAATTAATCAAAATAAATTCATATAACAAAATAATTATTATAATAAGTTCATATATTATTAAAATAATATATAATCATATTTTCATAGAAATTAATTAATAAAAATACTTTTACTACAAATTTAATTATAAAAATATAATTTATAATGATCGATAATTCTAATAAAATTATTTGTTTGAAATTATTCATGTAATAAATAAATTTTATTTATCACATATATAAATAAGCTTTATCTTATAAATATTCCCACCTTTAAAATAAATTAAAAAGAATATTTATATGCAAAATTTCTGATTTAATTATATAGAAAATATCGGGTTGTTACAGACTTCTCACATAAGCATCAATAATCAAAGATATTGTACAATACCATGTGCAACTATGCAACCACGCGTATTACTGTACTTTTACCACTAGGTATTTCAACAGTTTAACGGTAAAACTTTCGCCGTTATTTTTATAAAAGATATTTATATCGTTTTCTAACTCCGACAATACTTCCGTTGTGGGGTCCACCAATGATTGTGTCGTCATACGAATATTCCTTGTTAAAACAAAATTTCCCCGACCAATCGAATATTTTATAACAACTTGCTTACTTTGAAAAATTTATAAATATTACCCACAACTATAACATTATATAAAATCCACACCATAATATTCAAAAATATATTTTGAGAAAAATTAATCTTTATTCATAAAAGTTGGGGTCTTACAGCTTTGGCCTATTTAAAAATAGTAAATGAGCTTGGAAAATTGCAAGAAAATTATTTTGTGACTAAAATATTATATATTACATTCTTCCAGGAGATATAAAAATAATAAGTTTATTTGGTATTTTTAATTCCTATGATTGAGTTAAGGATAATTGAGAAAATTAAGTTATATTAAGTCATAAAATTTGTTAATGTGATTTTATTGACTAATGATCATTAATATGATGTATTAATAGGTATACATCACCCATTCTGAGTCGCCAAATACATGGTACAGAATTCAAATACAAAATAATTTACACAATACGATAAACGTAAACTTGGAGTTTTAACACGGATATTTTCTCGTAGACAATATCTAAACTCAAATGAAGTCCTCATTAAAATTATTATCACATTATTTCACAGAATAGTGAGGACTACTAAAGCAACCATCTGGACCATCACTCCTGTAATAACACGATATTTTCTATATAAATAAATCAGAAATTTTGAGTATAATTTTTTTTTATTATTTATTTAAAATAAATTTTGGGAATATGTATAAGTAAAGTACAAGTATTTATGTGATAAATAAATAAATATTTATTACATGAATAATTACGTATAATTTTATTTTAGAATTATTGAACATTATAAATTATATTTTTATAATAATTAATTTTATTATTTAAATGTTTTATTAATTAATTTTTTTAAAGAAAATATGATATTATATTATTTAAATATTATATGGAATGATTATTGTAATTATTATAATTATTATTATTTATATGAATTTTAGCTCGATTATTAAGTTAAGTATTTTGATTTAATTAATAATGTTGTTTAGGCAAGGTAAATTAGATATGGAATCCAACCCTTAATTATGGCTTTGGAACAAGGAATGATAATAATAATATAATATTATTTCTATTTTGATTTTTCAGTGTAATAAATATGTACTGTATGTATAGACTGACAATGGTTGGTCAATTATGATGTATTATGACCAAACCATGGTATTACTGTTAAACCCTAATTTCTGAAATTAGAAACCCTAATTTGAAACTTAAACCGGAGTTTATGTTCAGTCAGCAATTGTGTTAATATGATTGATATCATGTATAGTAGATTTTTACTGCTAATTATGGAAAACCTAATTAGTAACTTAAAACCCTAATGTCTAGAACCCTAATTTTGTAATTAGAAACCCTAATTATAATTTGATAACCCTAATTATCAAAATTATAAACCCTAATTACTAAATTAGCATAGTTAATTATAATTAGGGAATTTTAAACCCTAATGTTCCTGTATAATGTAATTAGAAAATCTAACTGATTAACAAACCCTAAATTTCTATTTTTAGAGACTAATTTTATTTTAAACCCAAAAGGAAAATCTAGAAATTCATTTTGTGCTAAACCTTAGGGTTAAATCCTAAGGGTCAAACCTTAAGGGTTTGTCAAGATTACAAGATTGCCATTAAAATTATAAGGTTAATGATTATTTTGCCCTTTTATGCATTATTGAAGCTAATGTATAGGTTTTGACATTAGGTGAAGTTGGTGACCAAACCCAACTACCCCATGTGATTAAAATTGACAGCAATCAGCCACTTTGATCATCCATACATGCATCTAACATTTATATTTATAGATTGGAGAGAGTAAAAGATCACTTGTTAGCCCATTTTGCACAAACACGTATCCAAGACCTCCACTCACTAAAACCCACGAAATTTATTAGCATATCAGTCCCATATCAAAGACCCACTAACATCTATATCAAATCAGAACTCTAAGATCAGGATTGATCAAAGAAAAGGTATAAACCCTAGCCATGAAATCTGATCTTGATCTGCATGTTAGATGTTATGATTAAGTGTTAAAATGTGTTGTTTATGATGTAAATAGATGATCTGGGTTGCTAGATGTTAGATCCATAACATCTAGAGGCTCAGATTTGGAGATTTACAAAATTTGGAAAAGTTTATTTTGTGGTCAACCGAATGTCAGACCTTCTAGATCTTAGTGTGTTCATTAATTTGGTGTTTTAAGTGTTAGATATTGTAGTCTGATATGTGGTCTTTGATATGGATCAAGAATAAGGCTTATATCTCGTCTAGATTGCATGTAATTCACGGTTGTGTTGGCCGACCGGCTGATGATCGTTCGCTTCGGGTAACCCGAAATCGCCTGAGAAACTACCGACAAGACTTTTCGACGCCTTTTGATCTTGCTATCGCTTTTGTTGTTTGTTGTTGTTGTTGTTGTAATAGATTTGTAAAATGGTATACAGACTTCAGGTTAAGACTTTTAGATCCTTGAAATCATCAACAGATTGAACACTATGGATGGTCAAACCAGCTCAAATGATCACGGATTTGTTTTCTGAAATTGCCAGAAAATCAAGAACATGATTGCTGACAGTGGTTGACCGGCTTGAATCTTGATTTTGTGATGTTGTTATATCAATATTATGTATCAGATCTGTTGTCTTGCATGTGGTCTACAACCTGGAACCCTTAGATCACTTGGTTATCAACATGATTTCAAGTTGTGGAAGCCCAAATTTGAACAGTCGAATTGTTCTTCATTTCTGGGCAAACCCAGAAATGAAGAACAGCTCTGACAGTGTTTTCATTAGCTTAGATCTTTCAGTTGATGCATGTTATAACTTTGGTTAGTGTTGGAACTTATAGTGTTGCATTAGTACTACAACATCCAATCATTATATTTCCCAGAAACACATAGATATGATCTGTGCCTGGTCAAACTCACCCCCTCGTTTTCTGACATGAGTTTTATGGGTTTGGCCAAGAACGCGAATAACACCTATAGCGATGGTTCTGTCGCTATAGGCAGTCTTTAGCGACAGTTTATTTATAAAAATTATATTTTTATTAACTAATTATATAAAATTAGTTTTTAATTATTAAAAATATGAAATAAATTATTAAAAGTTATTTTTAAAGTTTGAAAATAAGTGTTTAATTAATTTAAGTATATTTCATAAATAATTAATATTTTTGAAATATTAAAGGTATTTAATTTATTTAATTAATATATTAAATTAATTATTTAAAAATGATTTTAATATTTGAAAAATCATTTAAAATTATATTATGGTATAAAAAATATTTTAAGTTATTTTTAATGACTTTTAATATTTTATGATAAATTTCATTAATAAATTAATGATAATTAAATTATTTAATAAATATATTAAATAATTTAGTTTTAAAATGATTTTATTATTTTAAAAATCATTTTAAATGAAAATAAAGTGTTTAAAGATATTTTAAGTTATAAAATATAACTTTTAATATTTAAAGGATAATTTCATTAATAATTTAATATTAATGATATTAAATTTATTTAATAATTATATCAAATAACTAGTTTAAAAATGGTTTTATTGATTTAAAAATCATTTAAAAATGATATAAATAAATTAAAAATATTTTTAAGTTATTCTTAATGACTTGTAATATTTGGATAAATAATACATTAATATTTTAATATTAATGGTAATTATTTAAAAATGATTTTTAATGTTTTAAAAATCATTTAAGGGTAATATTAATGTTTTAAAAATATTTTAAGTTATTTTAAATAACTTAATATTTTGGCAATGGTTTCATTAATAGTTTAATATTAATTAAATATTAATGATAATGGAATTATTTAATATTTAAATTATTTAATAATGATTCCGGTATTTCAAAAATTATGATAAATTGTAATAATTATTTAAAAATTATTATAAGGCCATGAAAAATAATACGACTGGTGTTTAAGTAATCTAAATTGATATTGAGCTATTGTATAGAGTCTTAGACTCTATAAATACCCGATAAGGTTGTCAGTACACCGACATATTTTAAAAATTGATCTGGACTTAGATAGGTTGACTTGATAAATGTTTATTTGTGATTCAATGGTTGTTAAACTTACATGACAATGTGATTAGGTTATGTGCTGATTGCAAATAGCAGTACTATGTGTTATAGTATGTTATTCTAATCGAACGAATGATCTATTTAATGATAGAGATTCATATAAAAGATAAATCTAAGTTACATAACTGTAACCAGCAGACAAGGCAAGTATCTAACACTTTGCATTTACTTTATGCAACGGATATGCGTAAGATAATATCTGAACTATTCGTTTCAATTGTTTTAATATTTCAACCTTTGTATATACTTATGCAATGATTCTATATAAGTAAGTTATTAAATTATAATTTTTGTACATGTTCCTTTATTCTATTATTGTAGATCAAGGTATATATTCTATTCGTTGATTTCTAAACATGGTTATACAAGTGCCCTCACTTGGATAATCATTATATTTTATCACATGTTGATACATACTTATCAGTGTCTAGTATGTATACGTTGAATTAAAAGTCGTCTAAGCTATTTGATCCGGCTAAACATAAATTTAAAATTTGCTGTTGAACAAGATAAAACTTTATTATTATCCAACCGAATTATTTTGGTTTGGATTCAAGACTGTTATGAACATCCCAAATATGGGAAATTTTTATGCGCCAAGGTGGACAAAGTGAACGATAATATCGTTCTTGAATGTAGTATTGATCAATACAGGGCATAACGGGCTGATCATCCCCGTGCCCATAAGTTATGACGGTTTACAGATGAAGTTCTATTTAACCTTTTCAAAAATAGAAAACAATGTTCATAGTCTGTCAACTGATCCTCATATATAGTCAGTACATAGTTTCAAAAATTTGAAATCGAAATGATATATTGTTTATTATTGGTTCAGCTTACTTCACAACTGTTGATTCGTTGTAGAAGTATCGTTCAAAGAAAACATTTAATCCTTTCAGCTAATTGTTATTGATTGCTATTACTTGCTGAGCTCTTAAATGCTCATCTTTGCTTAATTTAAATATTTTTAGCTAAATGTAAAAAACCTAAAGGCTCTGCCAAGAACAAGGGAAAAGGGAAGGTCGCTGAATGAATGTTTAAGCTATCCTATGTAATAGTTTGACTTTATGATAAGGATGATAAATATTATTATTATCATGTAACGAATGTTTAAAGGTTTCATACTTGGGAACTAAACTCTGATAATATGTAAATTAAATTTGATAATCTATATTATTGTTATTATTATTAGTATTATTCCGCTCATAGAAATGGTATCGTGAAGCACCGAGTTCGGGTTTCAAGTACCTGAATTTGGGGGCGTCACAACTCCATTCCCCAACTAGTCCTGGCTATGTTCTCATTTCCTGAAGAAAATAATGAAAGGAAAGGGTAAGCTCAACTAGCCCAGTAAAGAATATTATGACTAAGATAATACAGAATAAATTATCTTTAGCCTTCAATAGTATAAACACTGATAGAATACAATAGAAAACAATTTAAACTGATGCGGAAGAAACAATCCATTAGAAGAGACAAGTAGAGCATGATATCTATTATCTTCTATGATTTATATCATCAACTTTATTGCTGACACTCAACTCAATAAATAATCCACATTACTGAATTATCCATGCACTACGGGCCAAGGATATTCATTATTATCACATCCATGAATCATCCATGCACTACGGGCCAAGGATATTCGTTATTATCAATGGTCATGATCATGCCAACAACTGTCCATCAATGTACTACGGGCCAATAAGGAATTTTATCACATCATTTGTAACATTATAACTCATGACTATACCGATACATAGTCAGAATCATACCAATCAACAGTCCATCTATGCACTACTGGGCAAAGATGACTTTCATCATAATATAAGCATGAGGATGATGACAATGATATAAAAATTCAATTAAGTAAGAGCAAGGATAAATTTTAAAGATTTATAAATCAATTTATCCAGAGTTTAAGAATGTCCAAATTGTCAACATGATAACTGCTTTGTGGAGTAAAATTCAAGAATAATATTGTATCAAAAATTATTTGGACAGAAAATAAATCAATTTTTTTCATGAATAGCACCCTGAGTGAATAGTACCCAAGTGAATAGTACCCCATGAATTGTACCATGTGAATAGTAATAAGAATAAAAAGATAATATATCAGTGAAAAAATAACAAGAATGTTCAGAATAATATATCAGTGAAAAGATACTGGATGAAGCGCAAATTTCAAGGATATTCTACTAATTTCAAGGAGTATGTGACGCCCCCAAAACATGTATACATCACCCGTCTTGGGTCGCCAAATATATGGTACATAATCCAACTACAAACTTAATTATACAACTGTCGTGTAAAATACGACAAAATATAAGCTGAGAGTTTTAACACGAATATTATCTTCTAGACAATATTCAAACTCAATGGAGTCCTCATTACAATTATTATCACACTATTTTATAGAATAGTGAGGACTACTAAAGGAACTTATCCTGGACCATCACTCTATTCCTCGACTCGTTCCAGCTATATTCTCATTTCCTGAAGACAACAACGAAAGAAAAGGGTGAGCTCAACTAGCCCAGTAAGAAATATTATGACTAAGATAATGCAGAATAAATTATCCTTAGCCTTCAACAATATAACAACTGATAGAATATAATAGACAACAAGTTTTAGATCAATAACTGCAGTGGAATAAGCAATCCATTAGAAGAATCAAGTAAAGCATAATACTACTATCTTCTATGATTTAAAAGTTTATTATCAATTTTATCCCTGTAATACTCATCAATAGTTCTTTATTATACCCAAGATAAAGAGAACTTTCATCACCTGTCTTCACCTGAACCATCAAAGATTTTTGTTAAATTCATAACTCATGTTTATAATAATGTGAATCTACAGTTTCTCCTTTCCACAAAGGCTGAATAGAACGTTCACTCAATATCCTTATCCCAAAGGCTAAAGATATTCAAATGTAATAACAATGATCATACCAATCAGTTGTCTATCTTCGCACTACGGGCCAAATATATTCAACTATAAAACCAATGGTCATGATCATACCAATCAATTGCCTGTCAATGCACTACGGCCAAAGACATTCAACTTTAACTAATGGTCACGATCCTGCCAATTACATCATCAAATTATCCATGCACTACGGGCCAAGGATATTCGTTATTATCACCAGTGGTCATGATCATATCATACACCTGTCTATCTTTGCACTACGAGCCAAAGCTATCAATCAACAATTCGTCTTTGCACGTAAGCCAAAGATATAGAACTATAAAACCAATAATCAACAGTCCATCTTCGCACGACTTTCATCATAATATAAGCATGAGGATGATGACAATGATATAAGCATTAATTAAACGAAATAAAGGATAAATATTAAAGACTTTAAATTTATCTAGAGATTAAAAATATCCAAATTATCAACATTGTGACGCCCCCAAAATAGGTCCACACGACCCATTCTGAGTCACCAGATATCACACTATAAAAATCAAATACAAACTTCATTTATACAACTGTTGAACTGTGTCAGGAATAAGCATGTGAATTATATTCCTATTTACATATGATTTAATTATGATATATATATATATATATATATATATATATATGAATAAATATGCAAGTATGCTTGCATTAAGAAAAGTTGTAAAGTCCTTTGATAGATAATAGAAACATATGTATAATGACTTAGAATGAATTGATCAAATGTGTTAGGTTGATCTTACATAAGGAAAATAGCTTTGTAAAGTCATTAAAAAGAAATGATGTACAAGGACTATAAATATAGTAAGATCAAGCATGTTAGGTTGATCTTATGATGTAATAGATAGGTTTGTCTGATCGTTTAGTACTGCACCAGAAATCGTAGTCTGTCAGGAGAGTCAAGGAAAACTCGAGAGTTATCGAGGCAGAATCGTAGTCTGCAAGATAGTAGATCTCAGAGTTCGTAGACTTCTAGGTGAGACGAGGAAGGATCGTAGTGTGTCGAGGAGAACTTCCTCGTACGTAGTCTGGCCGAGGAAGTCGTGTTCGAGAATCGTGAGAGACAACTTTTGCCTCTGAAATGACCGAGCATCATCGCCAAAGCCAGTCAAGAATCGTAGACTACACTCAGAGTCGTAGAGTCTACTAATGTCAACGCCAATTCAAGAATCATAGACTACACTCAAAATCATAGAGTCTACTGATTGTATCAAAGGTAGAGATCGTAGTCGAGCAAGATCAGATGAAGACAACATGTACAACGACAGAAATCATAGTATCAAGATCTGATCTCAAAGTCGTAGTGTCTGCACAGTCGAAGCTGAATCGTAGAGTGCAGAGCTAAGACCTTAACAGATGTGCTCACAAGGCCATAGTAGAATCGTTGAGCAAACACGATTCTCAACAATTGAGCACTCCCAGAATATCCAAAGGAATGAAGCCTCTGGTTAGTAATGCAAAGATACATCTCACATGAAGGAAGCCAGAGAGCACTCAACGAATGGCGTGCAAGATAATAGAGGATCTAAGCATCAACTCAATCAGTATCCAGATTGAGTTGAGAAGCCATTCAAGGTAAAGTCTTCCACAAAATGATCATAAGAAGACTTTAGTAGCTGACTAAGGAAAGTCGAAGATATGCAATGTTATTGCCAAGAAGAAAGATGACAATGATCCTGAAAGTAACCAGGATCGTAGTGTTTGCCAAACAAAGAAGAAACTGATGGAGTATACACAAAGATACTGGTCAGCTTCTGAATAATAAGGCTAAAGTGATTAAACATTGGGTCAGTCCGTTGATGGTAAGTGAATGGGAGATCACAAGGAGAAAGCGAGCTGGACATGCCATAAATCTGAAGTATCTTGTTATTCAGAAGGGGCCAGAGCAAGAAGTCAAGCCATCAGTATCTAAGAACAGTCGAGGCAAACAGAAGTGTTGAAGCGCTGCACTAGAGAAGGAAGAGGTGTTCCACATTGGAGATCTAATAAATACTCTTCAAGATCGTAGTGTTAACCCCACAAGTCAAGAAGCAACAGTCAACAAGACACAACGATCAGGTCCAAGAAGATATACATCAGAATCGTAGAGATCGAACAACTAAAGATTAAGGCATTGGCAACGGCTCAATTTGAAGACTGATATTCAAATAGAGATTATTGAGAGCATCGATGCAAAAGGACAACCTCTGATTTAGAAATCAGAAGGAAGAAATAAAGTTGACTACCTGCCCGAGACATAAAAGTGACAATTTTGATGATGTAGGTGAAACATTAGACTGCAGTGTCAGAAAGTTAGAAAAAGGTATTATGTCACATCTGCAGTCTGCACCAAATAACTCAAGATCTACGAAGCAATTTGAATAGCTTTCAATGGCTACTTTCAAACAAGAAGATTGGGAATTAATATAAATCAATAGAGCTTCAAAGATCAAGAATTGTTAATTATTATGAAGTTGCAGAATCGTTGAGTTGGTAAATGTTATTGTTGACTCTACGAGTTCCACCAAAGATCAATAGAACAAGTCTCAAAGACAGTGAGACTACCAAAGTGGAAGTGAAGCAGCTTTAAAGAAGGACTCAAATAGATCAAAGCTTCACTCAACAAAGATGAGAATTCCACTAAAGATGGCAGCCAAGCTGAGAGTCGAGAAGACCAAGAAGATAGCATTCAGAAAAGTGGCTGAGTACAAAGAAGATCAAGAGAGCCAATCTATGAATCACATGAATCGAAAGCTAAAACTGAACAAGTGCAGAACCATATCTGCAAAGTATTCAAGAAGGGTTCAGGGATTGCTAAGTGCCAGACAAAGTCTACCAAAAGCACAGAGACTTAGCAAACCCAGATGGTGATGGTGCAAAGATGATACCAGATGAAGATGAGCAAAAAAGAGTGACGATCAGCTGCAGCAAAGAAGATGTAGTCCAGACTCGAAGCAGAATGCATAGAGGACCACACCAAGCTGCTAAGTACAAAAGATGTTCAGAGCTTAATGACATCTTAGCAGCTCAGCACCACCAACAACAACAACAACTACAATAATAAGAAGCCAGGGCCTGAGGGGTCCTTGTTCGGAGGGACTAAATGAAGTTCCAAGCCTGCTGGGTGTGAAGAGTTCCTAGGGAACTAGAGAAGTTCCAAGGCTACTGGCTTTGAAGAGTTCTTAGTGAACTAAATCCCAAGGCTGCTGGCCTTGAAGGAATCTTAGTGATTCAAGGTGCTGCCCTTAGTGGAAATCCTGCTAGTTGAAAGCAGAAGAGTGGATTAGGAGCTTGAGTCTCTGAACCACTTAAAACCCCTTGTGTCTTTTACTTTATATCATTTACATTATGTACATTAACTGCTATGTATGTTTTAACTACTTACCACTGAACTAACTCTACGAACAATGTATGCATGAGTATGAATATATCAATGAAGGGGATCTTTTACTTATTTCGCTACGCTTAAAAAGATTCTTATGTTTGTCACAAGCTAAATTATTAGCAATACAAAATAAACTAGAAAAATATTTGAAATTAAAAGGATCTATTCAACCCCCCCTTCTAGATCTATTGTGCCTACTGGGAACTAACAAACTGTCGTATAAAATACGACCACAGTTAACTTTGAGGTTTAATACAAATGTATGTAACTCTCATGCTGCCTCGACCACAACCTTAAAATGATACTTTACATAAAAGTATAGTCAAAAACTGTTTTAGAAATTAAAATCTTTGGGAAGTGCTCAAGGAAACCTTCGTACATAGGAGGCCATGCGTCTAGGTTATGATAGATATCATATTTCCACAGAATTATCCTTGGTTGACCCAATAGACCCCAAAGAAAAACGAGAAGATTACTATCTTCTTCTTTCCAATGGTGAGTCTTCTCTTGACATATAACTATCTCCACTGTCTCCAAGTGAATTATATTTCAAAAAAACTCCAAGATCATATAGGTAGTGCTCGTAGATATACTCAGCAAGTGGATGTGCAAAACCCTGTCTTATGATAACACGAGGTTGTATGTCATTAGACATCTTGTATGATAGTGGCAAAACACCCTTCCAAAGTTGAGTTCACCTCACTCTATTCGGTTCACCAAAATTAAAAATCAAATGACGTATACAATACAACCCACTTATCTAAAGTTCTCAATAAATTTATTTCCATACTATTTAGGGAGAACCTCAACAGCTATAGACCACCGCTCTATTCTCCTCATTATCCCCTGTTCAACCCAAATACTACACTCTTATTACCTGAAAGAAATTGTGAAGCAAAAAGGGTGAGCACAACTAGCCCAGTAAAGAATATCATGACTAAAGATAATTTACATCATCAATAGCCTTCATCAAAAATAAATCAATGATTTAGAACAAATGGTAGATGGTAAAACTTTTCAACCATAGTTGCAGCGGAACGAGCAATCCATTAGAAGAGTCAAATAGACCATAAAGTCTATTATTTTCTCTACGTTAAAAGTCCACCAACAATGTTTTATCCCTGTAACATCAATCAACAGTTCCTTTCCACAATCATATGAATAACACATAATTATAATTGTGATTCTAAATTCTTCTTCCCACCTAGAACAAAAATAATTTTCATCACCTGTCTTTACCTGAAACATCAAAGATCATGGTTATACCAAATCACAGATCATGTTTATAATCATACTTATAAATTCATCTTTGCACTACGGGCCAAAGATATTCATTAATGGTCATCTTTTGCACTACAAGCCAAAGATATTCAACAACAGGTCATCTTTGCATTACGGGCCAAAGATATTAATATCTCACAGAAATATATAATCATTTCAGAATTTATATAAACAATAATTATAACCATGTTGATCAATTCACCTTTGCACTTAAGCTAAAAATATTCAATTGTAAATTCAATGGTCATGATCATACCAGTCAACAATTCATCTTTACACTACTGGACAAAGAGAACCCATAGTCACGATCACACCAATAATTTACCCATTTTTACACTTAAGTCAAAGAGAAATTTCATCACCAGGGTTATAAAAATGTTATTTTCAGATTGTACCTTCCCGGTAATTTCCTCGCTATCATGATTTTTCCATTGCTCATCTCCTGTATTTCAGATATCATTCTAGAATATCTCTTCAAAATAAAGGTTAATTGACATATCACATATTGTTAATTTATCAAGTAAAAATTTTAGCTTAGGTAAGTCACACACTAGCGAAGTATATTACTCATCTCTCCCCTCCTAGTTCTAGACTCTTATCTCCGCTAGCGACCATATCCCTAAGCTCTAATACCATTTGTGATGCCCCCAAAATAGGTCCACACAACCCAATCTGAGTCGCCAGATATCACACTATAAAAATTAAATACAAACTTCATTCATACAACCGTTGAACTGTCGTATAGAATACGACCACATTTAACTGTGAGGTTTAATACAAATGTATAAAACTCTCATGGTGCCTCGACCACAACCTTACAATGATACTTTACATAAAAGTATAGTCAAAAACTGTTTTAGAAATTAAAATCTTTAGGAAGTGCTCAAGGAAACCTTCGTACATGGGAGTCAATGCGTCTAGGTTATGATAGATATCATATATCCACAGAATTATCCTTGGTTGACCCAATAGACCACAAAGAAAAACGAGAAGATTACTATCATCTTCTTTCCAATGGTGAATCTTCTCTTAACATATAACTATCTCCACTGTCTCTAAGTGAAAATTATATTTCAAATAAACTCCAAGATCATATACGTAGTGCTCGTAGATATACTCAGCAAGTTGATGTGCACAACCCTGTCTTATGATAACACGAGGTTGTATGTCATTAGACATCTTGTATGATAGTGGCAAAATACCCTTCCAAAGTTGGGTTCACCTCACCCTATTCGGTTCACCAAAATTAAATATCAAATAACGTATACAATACGACACACTTATCTAAAGTTTTCAATAAATTTATTTCCATACTATTTTGGGAGATACTCAACAGCTATAGACCACCGTTCTATTCTCCTGTTATCCCCGCTCGACCCAACTACACTCTTATTACCTGAAAAAAATTGTGAAGCAAAAAGGGTGAGCACAACTAGTCCAGTAAAGAATATCATGACTAAAGATAATTTCCATCATCAATAGCCTTCATAAAAAATAAATCAAAGATTTAGAACAAATGGTAGATGGTAAAACTTTTCAACCATAGTTGCAGCGGAACGAGCAATCCATTAGAAGAGTCAAATAGACCATAAAGTCTATTATTTTCTCCACGTTAAAAGTCCACCAACAATGTTTTATCCCTGTAACATCAATCAACAGTTCATTTCCACAATCATATGAATAACACATAATCATAATTGTGATTCTAAATTCTTCTTCCCACCTAGAACAAAAATAATTTTCATCACCTGTCTTTACCTGAAACATCAAAGATCATGGTTATACCAAATCACAGATCATGTTTATAATCATACTTATAAATTCATCTTTGCACTACGGGCCAAAGATATTCATTAACAGGTCATCTTTGCACTACAAGCCAAAGATATTCAACAACAGGTCATCTTTGCATTACGGGCCAAAGATATTAATATCTCAAAGAAATATATAATTATTTCAGAATTTATATAAACAATAATTATAACCATGTTGATCAATTCACCTTTGCACTTAAGCTAAAAATATTCAATTGTAAATTCAATGGTCATGATCATACCAGTCAACAATTCATCTTTACACTACTGGACAAAGAGAACCCATAGTCACGATCACACCAATAATATACCCATCTTTACACTTAAGTCAAAGAGAAATTTCATCACCAGGGTTATAAAAATTTTATATACGATAATAAAAACAATATGATCAAAATATGGATTTAATTTCAAGAGTAAGATTCATAAATCCATGATTTTATAACACCTTAATCCGAATGTTATAAATCACTTAATAATCTCATAATCTAATATTATTAATATTACCACAATATTTTAATCATTTCTTAAACTTATAAACAATTTATTTTAATTGTTTACACTTTACTAATTAATGCATTTAATCATCTAAAATGCCAAACTCATAAGATTTCATCATCAATAACCAAAACTCTCATCACAAATCTGCATATACCTTATATAGGATTTCCAAGCCATAAAATCTTATTTTCCAATTTTGTTACTTCACATAACATATTTAATTCATTTACTCATAACTAGTTCATTTTCATGAAAAATACCAAATCAGTCCCAAAAATATTTCTTTTCTGGGATTTAGCAGAATATAGTCTCATATTGAACATATATTTTTCTTGGAATTTTTAAAATTTATTTACTATTTTTCATATGGCCAAAACTGCCAAATATTTAGACATTTATCATAAATTATTCTTTTTTCCAAAAATTCTGAAATTTATAGGGTATACTCCTGTTATATACATGTTCTGATGGAGTTTCCACCATGTATGTTGGTCTACTGACGGGATAAGTTGGTTTGTTGATAACTCCTTAGAAGGAAGAAGTAGATTTTCTTGAAATTTATTCGATATTCCATTGAGGAATAGTGGAAGTACTGCTGGGGCGAGGTTCATTTGAATTGAGAAGTATACAACTGATGTTGCCAAACTAATGTTTACAAATCCATCTAAAATTTCTACAATATTTTCTAAACATTGATTGGCTCCTTGTACCCTTTTAGGTACTACATCTTGAAGTGTCCAATTTTCTAGAGAAGCTATTTCATTCCATTTGAGTGTTCTGGGAACCGAAATATTAGGTTTTGCAGGATTTATTATGGTTTCGACTAAGAAAATGCAATTATTCCAAATAGACATTAGATTTCTTAGGATTGAAATTAATCAAGGAAGGTATATTCCTACTAATGGAGCTATTTCATGAGCCAAGAAGTTTCCAAATAAAATTTTGGGTACTAAACAACTCCAAAGATTTTTGGGAAGCGTTAATTATATCACAGACTTTTATAAAGAGTTATGTATTGTTGCAGTCCCTCTCTACACAAGGCTAAACAAAAAGCCTTCTCTCTGGATGGATGAATGTATTATGGTTGTTAAAAGGATTAAGCTTAAAGCTAAAACCTTGCCATGTTTACATTTCACTGACCCCGAAGCCCTAAAAATTTTGGAAACCTATGCATCTGGTAAAGGTTATGGGGGTATTTAAAACAAATTAAAAAATCTAAGGAAATCCTAGTGCGATTTATTTTGGGGAAGTGGAAACCAGCATAGATTAACTATTATATTATTAAGAAAGAAATCTTGGCCATAACAGAGGCCCTAATTGACTCTGGAGCATACTTGAATTGTCTAGCAGAAGGTTTAATTCCTTTGAAGTACTATTCAATAACAGCTCAACAGTTGAGGACTGCTGATGCAAGTCATTTACAAATTGATTACAAACTATCAGATGTTGTGGTTTGTAACAATGGGTTTTGCTTTAAAAATCCATTATTACTAGTCAAAAACATGGCCCATGCAGCTATTTTGGGTATGCCTTATATTAGTTTGCTCTTCCCTTTATCCATTGATAAAAAGAGTATTAGCACTAATCGGGAAGAATAAGAAATCTTCTTTGCATTTGAGCAAATGATTGAGCCCTTAATATCTTAGTTCCAAAATGAAATTGATGCTTGAATGAACTGAGGAAGCTCTGAAAGGGAAATCATCAGGATCTCAAAAGTCTAGAGATAAGGGAAAAGCTCCAAAGCTCAAAGTTATAGCAGATTCTCATTACATGGATACTATGATTAAAGAGGTTATGGTTATTGAGGATGTGGATGCAGTGCGCTCTCCTGAACTGGTGGCAGAATTGTATTTATCTTACTCTCATGATCTGCCAGTCCTCCTCCATAAAACTAGGTAACACTTTGAAAAAATCTTAGTGGAAACTGAATCCATTAAGATATCACACAAACCTAGAGAATGTTATAACTTAGCTTTCTCTATAGTTAAGATCTTAAAGGTCTTACGTCCTTGTGACTAGGTGGGTGATCTTAGAACTTATAAATATTTTGATAATAAAACTATACATCCAAAATCCTAATTATCATGACTATATTATGGCCTGGGAAAAAATTTTATATTATCAAAATGACCAATATACCCATAGTTGGTTTCTTCACCCTCATCTAAAAAATAATATGAAAATTCAGGATTTTTTAGCATAGTTTCAGACATGGTTTTACTATTGGGGTTCGATTCCTAGTTTTTTCCCCCGAGAAGTTGATAAGGTATTTGAGAAGTACCTTCAAGCTTTTAGAAGCCTTAATTATAATCAGGTTTTACTTAATTTCTAGTGTGACTATGAAATCACATGGATCTTCAAATGGTCTTATGTTATAGATCAGTATGCAAGCATGGGTAATAATCGTCTTCTCAAGCAATTTTCAATTAAATGGTGGAACAAGTTTAATACTAAAAAAATGGTTAACCTAACCTTTCAGCCAGAGAAAGATTATGACTTAAAAAGATTATGATGCTTCTCAAAAGAAGTTAAAATTTGCCTTAAAGGGGATACCAAAGAAAGAAGTTTTGGATTTCTTAATGACTCATGAGGACATGATGAATTTGTCAGACAGTAACAACGATGAATCATCCAGCTATCCTTTTGGTGGCGCTTGTTCACAGCCTCAATAATCCAGGCATGCTTTGAGTATAAAGCCATAATAATTCAAGATTTTGGTGGTTATCGCTGTATGATAATCTTATCTTTAAGAGGTCCCAGCTATTTATTTTATCTGTCGTCTGATCGACTCCAACTCACTCAGGACCCGCGTCGGCAGCATTATTGTTTTAGCTTTAATAAAGTAGTTTTCTTTTGTCAAAGTCTTTTGTCTATTGTAATTATTGAGTCCTTCCTCCAGTCTATAAGAAAGAAGCTTGCTCTGGTGTTAGAGCATCCGATTTTATATTCTCAGTCTATGTTTGTAAGCTTAAGAGTATTTTCTTATCAAGCCTGAAGTTTCATCTCGCTTGAACTCTATATAAGTTTTGCTTGTATGTCAATAATATTCTATTATTATCTGTATAATGCTTTTGTTTTAAATCTTTATAGTATCCTGACCTATTTGCTATCAGTTATTCTTTATATAATGCTTTTGTTTTAAATCTCTATAGTATCCTGACCTATTTGATATCAAAGCCAAGATAGAGTGTTAAAGTGGATAGATTCCTAGATCTTTTTGCCTGAATGCTTTGCTCATTTTATTTTAATCTCCATTTAAATAAGGTTATAGATTAAGCTTAAGTTTTTGTTTGGAAAAGTTGGTTGTTGTTAAGGCTATAAAGTGTGTTAAGCCGTGTTGACGTAAATCTTGTAGTAGACTTCCCATTACAGTTAAACCTTGATCGCTTATCTTATCAAGTTTTAAATACTGATTATCCGTCTAATGGCAAATTTATTCAGAAATCTCACTAGATCCATGACATCTTCATCTTCATCTTCTTTAGATTCTACCACTAAACAAGTAGTGGTCATCCGTGATATAGAAACCAATTTACAAAATTGGTCTATTCCAAAAACTCATATATCTTAAGTGTATAATAAAGGTAGTATTTTTGTTTAAATCAGATTATATTATAAAAACTGTAGAACAATATATGTCAACTCTCCGAAGAAAGAGCTAGAGGAAAAGAGCTTTGGGTGATTTCTGTGAGCAATACGGGCTTGATAAAATCCCAAAAGATAAATGTAAGAGAAAGATTCTAAAAGAATCTATTAGCCATAAAAAGGGAAGACGATCTAAAAGGAAAAATTGAAAGAGGTCTAAACATCAGACCAGGGAAGAACAGTCTAAAAGGCATAAGTCATCTAAACGAAAGGTGACTAGTTCTTCAAAACCCCCAACTTGTTACAAGTGTGAAAAGATTGGGAATAAATGTGACAACCTGAATTTTTATAAGTTATTAAAATAGAAATTTAATAATTAAAATTCTTATTATGAGATGTTTTGAGTTTGAGTATGTATATATACGTAATTTATATGTTGAAATATATGATATAGTGTGAAGAGAATTATATATTCATGTATTGGAAAAGTGAGGTTTAATAGTTAAGTTAACTATCAAGAAATTAATTGAATTTGATAATTATTTTAAATATTTATCAATTAAATAAATATTTTAAATAATTTATTTATTGAGAAAAATAAATAATTGATGAGTTGTGGTGAATTAATTTAGTAACTAAATTAATTAATGTTAATTAAATTGAGTATTGATAATTTTATCCGATGGATTTAATTTAAGGAAATAATTAAATTAAACCAATTGCTTAATATTTAAGAAGATAATTAAATAAAATGAATTGTTTAATTAAATGGAAATAAATAAATTAAATAAAGTGACGTTTCTAAGTTATTAATTAATTTAGATATATAATTATTTATCAATAATAATAAGATTCTTATTATTATAAGTTATTGAGATTAACTAAACTAAGGTTATATAACTTGACTAAATTAATGTGTGACGGGAAAAAAAACTATATAATATAAAGGATATAATAATAATTTGATTTGGGGGGAGTTTTGGTTGCCAAACAGGGCCTTATGGCCTTTGACATTATTCAACTGACGCATCTTTTGTTCTTTAACTGAAAGACTTCGTGGGGAAGGCCAATATATTTTTCCTTTGCGTCTTATTTCTTTGCCTAAGCTAAGAACAGGGAGTTTGTGAGAAAAAGGGAAAAACACAGAGAGAGTTGCTAAGGGATTGAGAGCTTTGCTTTGGAAAGGGAAGGAATTGAAGTCATTCTATATTATTTGCTTCAATAATCACGGATTTAAGGTATAATTGTTTCTAATTTCTATGTTTTGATTTCATAGGAGATAATCCTTGTAAACTATAGTTATGTAGAGTAATACATATACTTGCATATATGGGTTATATACTGGGAATTATCATATTTGAGGGATGTTTGAGTATCAAATTCGTGAAAATTGAATTGTAAAAAAAAAAGAAAATAGCAATGTTTGTGTTCTTACGATATGGCCATAGAAAGTACAAAAATTCTTGTCCAATGGGTGTAATAATCTGCAAATTAATGTTAGAATATGTTAGTATGTTAAGAACCGAAAGCGGCGCAAGTTGAATGAATCAATTTGGTTAAGAAACTAAGTCGTGGCGATTGAATTCGCTAAATGTGTTTAAAACATGAAAATACTGTATGAACATGGAGTTTTGGGCTTTAAACCATGGTATTCAAGAATTTCTGGAATTGTTCAATTGTTTTAATCTGTATACATTTGATGGGTAACGTTTATTTATAATTTATGTATGTTATACATAATAAATTGGTGTTAAAACTAAGATACAGTCAACAAAATTAGCTTTGCTCGCTTTCTTCTTCGGGTGGGTGTTCTCAGAATTTCGTACCAAATACCAAAAATGGGACGAGAGTTCATGCCCCAAATACTGGAATCCGTGCCCCGGTACTGGAACTCGCGCCCGGCAAGACCGACTCGACTCGCGCCCTAGCGAAAAAGTGGCTCAAGGTTGGACAGTTTTGACCTCCAGTAGTAAAACGACCATAACTTTCTCATAAGAACTCCGATTAAGGTGATTCAAGATGATCCGGAACGAGGATGAATAGACCTACAACTTTCATTCTTTAAGTTTTTCAATTTGAGGTCGAGAACAAGGGTCAAAATGGTCATTTGTAGGACTGATATGTATTAGGAGGCAATCAGAGGGCGTCGAGAATGCACATATGCAAATGTAGTGCTCCTGACGATAAAAGATGTTGTCCTATGTTATAAAACATGAATATTAGTAAATATAATGATGCTTAACATTAATAAATGATGTATTAGATAAGTTGTATAAGCATACTAAGCACACAAGAGAGATTTAATCCAAGTGCAGACGTAATGAACGTCGAACGCCGCTATTGTGCAAGTGTTAATGAACTTAAAAAGTGTTTCCATTCAATTGAAATGAATATTATAAGATATGGAATAGGGTTAATATAAAACCAATAATGATTCCTAGCAAAACTTAAGCACTTGAATGAACTTCGAGTTTGACTTAGAAGAAATATAATGAATTATAAGTCTAAAGTTAACACAATCAAGTTGATCATTGTGTATTGATTAATAGGAAGAGTTATAAGATGTAGATTAAAGTTTACATTACAACTACTATGTGTTGCTATGTGACTAATAGTTGATGTGAATGATTATATAATTGTGTAGGGCACGTGAAGTACAGATAACTGTAAGCTGTTAAACTATTATTGGTAAACAACGATCAAGGCAAGTCTTTCAGTTCCTAATTGTTATGTGAATTTGATTATTTTAAATCTTTATTGCAAAGAGCATGATGTGTTATATATATGTTGCATGTATGAAATGTTAAAATCAACTTATGACTACGCTGATTGAGTAAACCATGCTAATTGAGTACGGAACTCAATCTTTATACTTGTTATATGAAATGTAATGTGTATGTTATGTTAGTTCAATGTTTATGAGATATATGTTGAGCATGCTATTATGTGCTATGTGATGCATGAAAACTATTAGATTTTGCTGGGCTGCCGAGCTCAACCTTGCAAATAACCACTTTTGCAGGTTCAAGATTCAAGGTAAAGTTATGTGTTACCTGAAAGACATGAATCAGATGTGATACTTGAAGATTTATACACTTTGGTTGTGTTATTATTATTTGAACCATGTTTAAGGTTCCGAATAACGTATTAATGTTGAATTGTACTATTGTTTTGCAATGTAAACAATAGTAGCATTAAAAATGATTCTGAGATATTTAGATGTAAAGGTTGAAAGTTCTGGGAACGAGAATAGTTTATAATAGAAAATTTTAATTATTCCACAAATTTTCAACGGTTGTATTATCGTTTAATGATGTAAAATTAGAGGTTAAATGTATTATTAATGGCCGAAGTTGAGAATTAAATTGTATGAATTTTGGGGTCGTTACAGTTGGTATCAAAGCCGTAGGTTATAAACCTTAGGTAGGAGTACCGTAGGCTATAACCTTAGAGAAGGAAGATGAAGATAATGAAAGAATAAGCTCAAGTAGAGTTTGCATAATAAGAAGTAATTGAAGAAATTTATATAGAAGGGATTAAAACATGCGTGAGAGGATTCAAATAAGAATCTCGTTGAGTTATAAGGAATATGAATGTAGGGTTACCCAACTCCAATAATAAGAATGTAAGGTGATAATAAATAGACAATGTCTATAAGAAAAGAATGATAAAGAAGTTAAGAATCAGAAAAAAATTATAGTTAAGAATGGTGCAATTGTACTCTTTAATAGTTGATGTATGGTATCTGGGCTAAACAATTCCTTCATAGAGCGGAGGTATATATGAACTAGCAACTCGGAACCTAGTTTGTTGGTTGTTTATGGGAAACCACTCAACGTACCATATTGAAACTATTAGAGACTCGATGTGTACCAAGTATAGAAGTGGATATGTATGATGAAAATGTAAAACTCGAATGAAATGTTGAGCAATGTAAATGAAGTTAGAAATTCTTAAAGGAAGAATTGTTATATAAACAAGAAAATTCAAAGAAGAACCTTGAAGAGATATAAAGATAAGAAATGGGAGTTACCCTAACTCCAATAGCCAAGATAACGAATAATGATGAATCGACAAAGTCTTTAAGATTAAATCAAATCATGAATGATGAAAAAGGAAAGAAAGAGGATCGTAAAACAACACGATCGTGAGTTAAGAAAAGAATTTTAAGGGAGATGATTATAGAATAAGATCACAACGTGATCTGTTTAAGGTATAAAAGAAAGATGGTCTATAATGTTTCAATAATTATAGCTTGATGCTATGAAGTTAATATACTACGAAATAGTACACGATAACTCATGAGGAGTTATAGTTAATGTGGTACGAGGAATTCATATCGAGCAAAGAGCAAGTTATGAGCAAGATAGGGTTAGGTGGGATTTCAATTGAGGACTCATGTGATGGCTGAGTTGTACAAATCTTTGTATGGGTAAGGGTTTTGTGCTTGCACTCAGTTTATTATATTGATAATCATTGGAATGTTGGTGTCACGCTATCAATGTATATGTGGTGGAAATGTGATTCTTTTCTCATGTGAATATTTGATAGTTAGAAACTATTAAGATTAGTCAGATATTATTAGGATTTGGTGCTGTTCTTAAGACTAATGCATATGGTAAGTTTGTGACTCACAATAATATGGTATATTTTGAACCCCTTGGCGAATGGACGCTTATGGTCTGACTACGATAAGTTCTTAAACTCATATTATTGTGGCAAGTTCCTGAATTTCCAATGTGCGTTAAGCAATGGATCATTATAGAAAGTGGAGTTGATGGAGAAAATTAGGTATTCCAAATCTTCTAGCTTTGCTAGATTTTCAAAATTTATTGACTTCGTGCCGATGGTTATACTTTTGATTTTTGGAAAAAAAAAATGTGTTGGGTCACACTAGTGAACCAAAGAATTTTTTTAAAAAAACAGTGCTATTATTCATATGTCTATGCTAATTGCTATGGCTAGACAAAAATGATTTGAAATATATCAAAACATATATTTTATTTATATATCATCAATGCATCATGGAACCTGAAGCAGAGATGATAAAAATGATGGAGTCATCAATGCATTATTACTTAGTGTTGGATGTGATCTAAGGATCGTCAGCCCACTATGGTATGATGTAGTATGATAAAATCACCAAATGATGTAATCCTCAAACGGATCGTAAATGCAAAGCATGTATCATGACGCCATAAAAAGATTTTTGAGATTTCTTTAAGATATGAGAATATATATATATATATATATGTATATGTATATTTCGATTGATGTTCGAATTGTTGTAGAAGTCTATGCTATTTGATTCAGCTAGACGATTATTGAAAGATGTTCATGAAATTCAAGCATTTATTGAAAAGTTATGCCAAACCAAATTGTTTTAGTGCGGATTCAGATGTTGAAAAGCTGAGGTGAACAACCCTATAAGGGGACATGTTTTCAGGGACAATGGTTCCGAGCATAACGCATATAGTCGTTACAAAACACTACGTTACGGCCCAACGTAGTTGTACAATAGGCTGGCCACCTAGTGTACACGTGGAGGGTGTTTTCAGTCTTTGTGATTGATAAACACTCTGGTTTGAAGTGTGAAGGATTGAGTTGAAGCACTAGTAAACCGAGAATAGAGTTCACGATCTTGTGACCCCTCAGCATGATTGGAATCTTTGAAATTCCTGTTATTCATATCGCTTCCAAATTATTGAGCATTTGTGGAAGATTTTTATTATTCTGAAAGGTGAAAGTGGAAAGGATGAGAAAATTAAGCAAAGCATAATAATTTCAAGAAAGAATTGAAACTCCAGAAAGAAGAGAAATGTGAAACTATTAGAAGAGGAAGAGGAGAGGAATATGATGATCTTAGAAAGATCCTTAGAGAAAGAATTTGGTTGTAGAACCCAATGAATGAATAAAGTATTAACGTAAAATCTACTTTGATAGATTGAATGAATAAAGATTAATAGATAAAATTTCGAGGATGAAATTCTTAAAAGAAGGGGTGAATGTAATGTCCCGAGAGTTTGAGAATATAGTATGATAATGATCCTTAGGTAAAGGTAATGAACGGGTCAAAGAATATATAATACTCAAATATAATTGAGTCTAAGTAAATGTTATGAAATAAAACTTACAAGAATTTATTATGAATAATGGTGGGAGTAGGAAATATAAAACATATATTAAGGTAATGTGTTGAAGTTATTCAACAAAGAGATTTGGTGAAAACTGAGTAAGTGAGGTTTCGTTGATTCTGAGGACGGAATCCTTTTAAGGGGGGAAAGATGTGACAAACCGAATTTTTATAAGTTATTAAAATAGTAATTTAATAATTAAAATTCTTATTATGAGATGTTTTGAGTTTGAGTATGTATATATATGTGTTTTATATGTTGAAATATATGATATAGTGTGAAGAGAATTATATATTCATGTATTGGGAAAGTGAGGTTTAATAGTTAAGTTAACTATCAAGAAATTAATTGAATTTGATAATTATTTTAAATATTTATCAATTAAATAAATATTTTAAATAATTTATTTATTAAGGAAAATAAATAATTGATGAGTTGCATGAATTAATTTAGTAACTAAATTAATTAATGTTAATTAAATTGAGTATTGATAATTTTATCCGATGGATTTAATTTAAGGAAATAATTAAATTAAATCAATTGCTTAATATTTAAGAAGATAATTAAATAAAATAAATTGTTTAATTTAATGGAAATAAATAAATTAAATAAAGTGACGTTTCTAAGTTATTAATTAATTTAGATATATAATTATTTATCAATAATAATAAGATTCTTATTATTATAAGTTATTGAGATTAATTAAACTAAGGTTATATAACTTGACTAAATTAATGTGTGACAAGAAAAAAAAACTATATAATATAACGGATATAATAATAATCTGATTTGAGGGGAGTTTTGGTTGCCAAACAGGGCCTTATAGCCTTTGGCATTATTCAGCTGACGCATCTTTTGTTCTTTAACTGAAAGACTACGTGGGGAAGGCCAGTATATTTTTCCTTTGCGTCTTATTTGTTTGCCTAAGCTAAGAACAGAGAGTTTGTGAGAAAAAGGGAAAAACACAGAGAGAGTTGCTAAGGGATTGAGAGCTTTGCTGTGGAAAGGGAAGGAATTGAAGTCATTCTATATTATTTGCTTCAATAATCACGGATTTAAGGTATAATTGTTTCTAATTTCTATGTTTTTATTTCATAGGAGATAATCCCTGTAAACTATAGTTATGTAGAGTAATACATATACTTGTATATATGGGTTATATACTGGGAATTATCATATTTGAGGGCTGTTTGAGTATCAAATTTGTGGAAATTGAATTGTCAGAGGAAAAGAAAATAGCAGTGTTTGTGTTCTTATGATATGGCCATAGAAAGTACAAAAATTCTTGTCCAATGGGTGTAATAATCTGTAAATTAATGTTAGAATATGTTAGTATGTTAAGAAACGAAAGCGGCGCAAGTTGAATGAATCAATTTGGTTAAGAAACGAAGTCGTGGCAATTGAATTCGCTAAATGTGTTTAAAACATGAAAATACTGTATGAACATGGAGTTTTGGGCTTTAGACTATGGTATTCAAGAATTTCTGGAATTGTTCAATTGTTTTAATCTGTATACATTTGATGGGTACTGTTTATGTGTAATTTATGTATGTTATACATGATAAATTGGTGTTAGAATTAAGATAAAGTCAACAAAATTAGCTTTGTTCTGTTCTTCGTGGTTGGGTGTTCTCAGAATTTCGCGCTTCCAAATACCAAATTTCAGCCCCAACGCCAAAAATGGGACAGTAGTTCGCGCCCAAATATTGAATCTCACGCCCAACACTCGAACTCGTGCCTCAAATACCGAAAAGTGGCTCAGTGGACTATTTTGACCTCCTGTAGTAAAACGGTCATAGCTTTCTCATACGAACTCCAATTAAGGTTATTTAATTCGATCCGGAACGAGGACGAATAGACCTACAACTTTTGTTCTTTAAGTTTTTTAATTTGAGGTCGGGAACAAGGGTCAAAATGGTCATTTGTGGGACTGAAATGTATTAGGAGGCAATCGGAGGGCGTCGGGAATGCACATATGCAAATGTAGTGCTCCTGACGATAAAAGATGTTGTCCTAAGTTATAAAACATGGATATTAGTAAATATAATGATGCTTAACATTAATAAATGATGTATTAGATAAGTTGTATAAGCATACTTAGCACACAAGAGAGACGAATCGGGCGTGTGACGAATGAACGTCGAAACGCCGTGCCAAGTGTTAATGAACTTAAAAAGTGTTTCCATTCAATTGAAATGAATATTATAAGATATGGAATAGGGTTGATATAAAACCAATAATGATTCCTAGCAAAACTTAAGCACTTGAATGAACTTCGAGTTTGACTTAGAAGAAATATAATGAGTTATAAGTCTAAAGTTAACACAATAAATATGATCATTATGTATTGATTAATAGGAAGAGTTATAGGATGTAGATTAAAGTTTACATTATAACTACCATATGTTTCTATGTGACTAATAGTTGATGTGAATGATTATATAATTGTGTAGGGCACGTGAAGTACAGATAACTGTAAGCTGTTAAACTGTTATTGGTAAACAACGATCAAGGCAAGTCTTTCAGTTCCTAATTGCTATGTGAATTTGATTGTTTTAAATCTTTATTGCAAAGAGCATGATGTGTTATATATATGTTGCATGTATGAATTGTTAAAGTCAACTTATGACTACGTTGATTGAGTAAAGCATGTTGATTGAGTACGGAACTCAATCTTTATACTTGTTATATGAAATTTAACGTGTATGTTATGTTAGTTCAATGTTTATGAGATATATGTTGAGCATGCTATTATGTGCTATGTGATGCATGAAACTGTTAGATTTTGCTGGGCTGCCGAGCTCAACCTTGCAAATAACCACTTTTGCAGGTTCAAGATTCAAGGTAAAGTTATGTGTTACCTGAAAGACATGAATCAGATGTGATACTTGAAGATTTATACACTTTGGTTGTGTTATTATTATTTTAACATTGTTTAAGGTTCCGAATAACGTATTAATGTTGAATTGTACTATTATTTTGAATATAAACAATAGTAGTATTAAAAATGATTCTGAGATATTTAGATTTAAAGGTTGAAAGTTCTGGGAACGAGAATAGTTTATAATAGAAAATTTTAATTATTCCGTAAATTTTCAACGGTTGTATTATCGTTTAATGATGTAAAATTAGAGGTTAAATGGATTATTAACAGCCGAAGTTGAGAATTAAATTGTATGAATTTTGGGGTCATTACAATAAAATTCCTGACTGTACCACGAAAAATAATATTAACCAACTGGTTATTGATGAAGGATTTAAGAAGAAACTTCTAGCGGTCTTTATAAAATCGAACGAAGAAGAAAAGAGGTATTCTAGTTCAAGCTCTACAAGTAGTTACTCTGAAACTGACAATTCCGCTTCAGACAATGATAAAGTATCATGTGCTAAATTAGAAGATTGCCAGTGTGCAGAGGGAGAAACTTGTTTATGTGCCTTAAATGGACTTTCGTTAAATATACTTTCATTAATTGTGTTGTCTAAAGAAGACAGTCTCATATTAGATATTATCGATCAGCTTGAAGACTCTTTAAAAAAGAGACAGGTGATAGAGAAATATATTGATCTTGCTAAAAGTAAGAAAAAGTCTTTTGAAGATGATGATAAGAGATTTGACCCGCGTCAATACTCATTACAAAAGACCTTCGACAAGGTTAACAATCGTCATAAAGAATCTACTCCTAAAGAGTTGCAGGGAATGGTTGTTAATCTATAAGCAAATAATTATGCCCGTGAAGTTTCAATTGTTAATCTCAAAAAATAAATCAAGTAGGTTAAGAAAGACAGCCGCTGGCTTAAAAGCAAGGATGATAAAGGGAAATCAAAATATGAAGGATCAAATTCCCCTATTGTTGAAAGTGATGAGGATCCTTCTGACTTCATCAACGAATTTGCTTCTCAAGACATGAGGATAATCCCAAGAGAATCTAATGGTTTAAAAGGATTAAAAATCAATATAACAGATAGAATTATCACTCAAAAGTGGTATATTATTATTACAATCCTTATTAAAAGAGAATTCTCGGTCACAACGGAGGCCCTAATTGCCACTATACACTATTGATTTAATCTTTCATTTATTAAAACTTGATTATTATTCTTTCACAATTATTATATTTCCAGGTTTGTAATATTCATCTAACGCAATCAAATTGCATAAAAATCACCTCTTGAAAGCGTAAAATCGTAGTTTAAAAATTTTACAAACCATATACCCGATCACCCTTTATGCATAATTATTAATTAAACGAAAAGATAAAGAATAAATCATACCTCAAGATCGAGCTTCCTCGTACAAGTTCACCTCCAAATCCTTTTCGCTCAACTTGAATCCACCGGCTTTTGGTTCCTTCCTTCGATCAACGTTAGCCACCCAAATGTTTGGCCTCTGTAGAGGTGATCCACCAAGGAAGAATAAAATTCAAGAAGATGGGTGTTATTTGCTCAAAACCCTAGTTTTCTATCTCTATATAAAAGGTGTACTCTCCAACAATTGAAATTATTACGATGTTGAAAAAGTCAACAACCCATACCCACCCATAATAAGACTCTCTTATTTATAGATGTGGGCAACCCACCTTAACAATTAAGGAATTGGGTTTTATTTAATTAATTAAATTCTTTTAATTAATTAAGCTCCCTAATCTTATTAGGATAATTAATTAAACTCCTTTAATTAATTTTCCTTCCTAATCCAATTAGAATAAATGAGAGTACTTATATTAAATTAATTCCTAAACTCTTTTAGAAATTAAAATAATAATAATTGTAATAATATTAATAAGACTCTCTTATTAATTTATATTTAATATTTCTAAAATATTAAATAATAATATTAAGCTATTTAATTTATTCTATCACCATAGATTAAATTAAATATACTTAACATATTATTACGATTATGCCATTAACTTCTTAAATAATTATTCTTCCTTTTATGGTGTGACCCTTTAGGTTCTCCATATTAAACCTATTGTGAATAAATCAATTAGAATAATTTAATCTTATTTAAATAAATAAATTAAATAATTAATTTATTTAAATAAATAATATTTATTCTACAATAGGATAAGCCTCCCTAAATGATCAACGACTTTCCGTATAATATAGATTTCAACATTAATCATTAAAGAACCTTTGAGTAAATAGTTACCGTACAATTCAATCCTTCCACCATACAATGTCCCAATTAAATATAAGACATGGAATTATCACAAGTCTTATTTTATTTAATTATATGTATTTCGATCCTTAAATGCACAACTCAAATAATGCAAATTAGAAACTCCTTTCTAATTTCATTCTCGCCGCCAAGGACTACCGGGTTGTCATTTATCGAATCACATAGACATTTCTCTTTTTATTAGAAGTGGTAGATTCTTTATCGATCATACATTATCTCCATGTATAACTTATTATACCCAAGCATACCCTTTGATATACCCTAAGGGTCTTAAGGAATAAGTCAAAGTATAACTCATCATACACAAGATACTATGATGATCTCAAGTCCAAGGATCACTAGACTACTATCACTACAGAAATTCCTATCGACAGCAAATAAAACTCCATTAGGTATTCCTTAGCGAGCCACGCTCAAAGGAACTTATTCTCTAATAAGCACCTACATACTTGCTTTAGTGTTCCACACAAAATGATCATGAGATCAATCATCCTCATCCAACGAGCAAGCAACGATGTACCAATCTATCCTGATTCACTAATCCCCAATTTAGTAATCCAACGATTGGGAACTATTTTAGTTTTAAGCTTTCTAAGAATTTAGATCTCATTAGAATGATCATCATCATTATTCTAAAAGCATTGCTTAAAACTACGGGTTTATCACATATTATAAAACAAAGATCATGTAGATAATTAAAAGCCTTTAATAAATTAATACTTTTATTAATAAATGAATAAGATTGTTACAAAGTATATGCTTTATCATCAAACATGATCGGGTTTGTGTGCATACTACTTTCAATCTCCCACTTGCACTAAAGCCAATCGCCATGGTATCTTATACTCTTCTTCTAAGTGACGATTATCCTCGCCGCTGGATAAGCTTTTAGTTAATGGATATGTAATGTTGTTCATGAGAGTCCACTATCTCTATAGTGATTTCCCATCTTTCAATGATTCTAATAATCAAATGAAAGTGCCACAACACATGTTTAGATCCAAGATGAGACTTAGAACTATTCCTAGTTCTCAGAATGAACTTTTAATCCAAACAATCAACTCAGCAGCCTTCATTTATAGCTATATACTTTGTCTTTATCACTAAACCAAAGAACTCTTTGTCGCTTTTGAACCTTTCCAATTCATCGCACCACCGCTCAAGATAACGCTTTACCTTAAAGTGGATTTTTTCATTCATCTCGTCTCGTCTCGAAAAACTTGAGTCCATTAAGCCCTCTAGTTTTAATTTAGACCCACCATGAATATGATCACATCCTTAGTGCCTGCTAAGAACTTTAAGATGTTTTTCACCGACTCATAGTGAACTTCTCCATATTACGACCGATCAACATCGTGTCTCGTATATTTCATCAGATACATGATTGTCACTCATGCGATCTCTCTTTTCGTGAGTCTATGGGGACTATTAAGAGAGATACACCCATAGCTCATCAACATGAGACATCTCTTGAGTTTGCCATGCTAAACGACTTTAGCATCAAATGAATATACGCTCTCGGGTTAAGTCGAGCATCCTTTTAAATCTATCTATATAGATTTATATCCCCAATTAAGATACTCTTCCAAATCATTCATGGAGGAATGTTTAGACAACTTTATCTTTACCGATCAGCATTATTGTATGTCATTCCTCATCCGTAGTATATCAACATATAATATTAGAAATGTCACGACGCCTCCCAATCGACCCTTTTGTACACACTCAGAACTCTTACCTCATCGATGATGTAACTCGATCATCATCTTCTATGATGATGTACCTCATCATCATCATCCATGATGAATCCATACCTCCTAGGTATCTTCTAGACTATTCCGCATTTACGATCTCATTGTGGTACAATAGGTCTATCTATGTGTTCCTCTTATTCGACTTATAGTGTTTTGTGGTTCTTGAACTCTTCAAGATCTATTATCCTCCCACTAGCCCCTTTCAATGATAAACACCTTTATCTTAGTAAGGCGCGTTTCGCAATAAACACCTTTTGCTAAGTAGGATTATAGAACATATACCCTAAACTTACTTTAGATGTCCCACAAATCAGACACTTGTCAAATCTTGTCCCAAGCTTATCCTTTGAAACCTTTTCACATAAGTCGACAACCCTTATCTTAACATACTTAAGATTAGAATCCTCCCCGTCCATAACTTTTATGGAGTCTTGGGGCCGGATTTTGAGGTTACCTTTTCGTAGAGATATGCACCATTTCTAGGACATTATCCTTATGATACCGAATGCTCAGAAAAAATCATTATGGACCGCACTATGTCCAACAAGGTACGATTTTTCCTTCGTATACATCAATCAATTATCACAGATCGAGGTGTCCATTATGAGAAAACCATTTGAGATGATCTAGAAACTTATCAGACAAGTATTTATTCCTCGATCTAATCAAAGAATCTTAATACTTTTGCCAATTTGTTTCACTTCAAATTCTTTTTCAACCTTTCAAATAATTCACACTTGTATTTCAAAGAAATACACACATTCAACTCTTTTGAATGATCATCTCCTTTTCTTATACTAATTTGTTCAATATGCAAAATTATTTTCACGTAAGTCAAGTATACAAAATTTATTAAGTAATATTCCATTTATACAAAACATTATTATTATAAATAGAACAACAATTGTTCTTAATTATAATACCAAAGATTTCATCATCCAACAATAAAATGGAAATAATATTTTTAACAAGAACTGAATACAATAACAACTTATCGACTTAATAGATTTGCCCGTAGGCATTGCTAAACTATAAGTTTCTATGGCTAATGCAAAGCAACCTTTGCTTCATTTCCACACACATAGATTACTTATATTTGTTTAGCTTTCTACTTCTTCGCTTGGTCCCTTCATAAATCTATATTTATGATAACCAAAGTCAGTATCCAATACCCAAGTAGAACCTCTCGACTTAAAGAAAAAATTATTTCAATCATGAACAAAATCAGATTTGTAAATCAAACTTCACTAAGCTTCTTTGTTAGCCTCTCGCAAGATGCTTCTCAGCTTTCTTTCCAAAGGTCCAGCTTATTGCAAAGGAAGCAAACCCTTTGCTATCCGTGACGCTTTTGTTCTTATTATCCTTTGTTTATGCCTTTCTATTTACCTTCTTTGAATCGCTCTTCTTTCGTAAGATCCTTTGGCCCCTACCAAGAAGACTTGATCTTTCTTGGTTGAAAGTGACTCTCAACATTTTTCAACATGTTAAGCAAATCAAATGAGGCCGATATCTAGCTTGTTCATATGAAAAATTCACAACAATTGTGAAAGGAGTCCGGAGTGAGTGCAAGATCAAATCTTGGCTCAACTCTCCATCCATGACAAAAAACCATTGTCCTAATCGATCAATCAAATTGATTATGTTAAGAACTTTTTATCTCTGCATTTATAGTGCCATCGGCCATTCTAGATCTAAGAGCTCCTTAGATATCTCGATATCTATCACCCCATTTTCCTCACCATCAACTACTTGATGTGCAGGAATATAGTAGAGCATCCATAGTTTCATGTCGACGACGTCAAGCTCATTACTCATGGATGCGAGCATGATGCATCGAGCCAATCAGGCATCATCTCGCCACTTTCTAAAAGTAGCAATGTCTTCCTCGAGGCATTGTTCGCAACCATCATAGGGATAGGCGATTATGACATAAGATAGCTTTTCAAATGCCATGAGAACTATTCTCAAATTCCTTAACCAATCCGCTTAATTCTGGCCCGTTAATTTAGCATCTAATATGCTTCATAGTTGATAGTAATTTTAGACATTGTAAAATTTCAGAAAATGAATTTGTAATTAACAACATTTTAACATACATTCTTTTATTAATTACCAAAATAAATTAGGTCTTGTTTTAAATTGGTATCTCCCACTATTTTCTTCAAACTATATTACCTCACTTATATAGTTCTAAGAAAATCTAATTAAAGATTTGCTAGTGAGAATAAGGATCCCATTTCAAATGTATATAGCCTTGTGGTGACACAACAAACTATATATAAATAAATAGGTAGACAACTTTTGTCAATTACATCAACTATGCAACTCCTTTTATTTTGCCTCTTAGATTATTTTGATCAAGTGGTGGCACATCCGAATCAAAATTATCCAAGTTAAGTCCAACCTAGCACTCCATATATTCAAAAAGAAAATATCATCCTTGTGGTGACACAACAAAACAATATTGTTCAATTTTCTTTATAAGCATCAAATGTGATAAATTAACATCTTAAATACTTAATACTTGCCTTGTGGTGACACAACAAACTCATATTAAATATTTAATACTCTATTAATTTTATCATGCTAGAAGGCTTAATGCTCGATATTCCAAATATCTTTGAACGCTAGACTTAATATAAAAAAAAAATCGAGGGGTTTGTTATTAATTTGTCTCATCTTGTTTAGCTGCATTATATATATATATATAAAATACGCTATTATATTAATGAACATGCTAAGCATGTTTGCATAATATATATATATATATATATAGTATAAGCACGCATATATAGAATACTATATTCTACCCGGATTGATTATGGACTTTTATTCTAGTTTGTCTACTAGAGCCACCAAGTGAACCAAAAGGTCAAACCCTAGGGTGCAAGAAATAATATTTAAATATAACTATTACATTTAAACCCTGCTCCATTACAAACGGGTCTTCAAGCGCTTCTTGTCTTCTCGATCTCCATTTTTCAAAATTAATTCTAACTATTCCTATTACAAAACTATTTAAAATAAATAGAAACCTTGATCGCTAAATAAGGGAAGTACATAGAGGGAGATAGAATTTACATTAAGAAAAAATTAGAGAAGACGAGGTACGCAGACCCCATTTAATAAAAACCCATACATTCATGCATCCAACTAAAATAAAATCCAATCATATCGTCAATAAATCCATAATCAATCCCATTTATTATCATACACATCACCATACGATCAATAAATAACATTCATCTCATGAATAATAAACATTTAATATATATATTGATATCATTTAATGGGCAAATTTAGTTAAGATAAAATCTATTTTTGAATCAAAATAAACTCCTTTATTTTAATCCAAATTTAAATCAAAATAAAACTATTTTATTTTAATTTATCCAATTTTGAATAAAATAAACTATTTTATTTTAATCAAAATCTTTAATCAAAATAAACTCCTTTATTTTAATTAATTATGGAATCCAATTCCATGTAAAAAATTTAATTAAAATAAACTCTTTTATTTTAATTAATTATGAATCCAATTCCATGTAAAAAAAAAATCTTTAATTAAAATAAACTCTTTTATTTTAATTAATTATTCCAATTCCATGTAATAAAAAAATCTTTTATTAAAGGAAACTTGATTATTCTTTTTCCTATTCACAAATAAACTCCTTTATTTTGAATAATATGAAATCTTATTTCATATTTAAATAAACTCCTTTATTTAAGGAAATACGATTCTTCTTTCCTATTCACAAATAAACTCTTTTATTTTGAAATATATGAAATCTTATTTCATATCTAAATAAACTCCTTTATTTAAGGAAAAATATAATCCAATTTCAACTCCAATTAGTTATCATGGAATCCAATTCCAACTCTAATTAGTTAAGATGAAATTTAATTTTAAAATTAAAATAAACTTTTATTTTAATATTAAAATAAACCTTTTATTTTAAAATTAAAATAAACCTTTTATTTTTAATTATAAAATTATTAAAAATAAATATATTTATATTTAATATTAAAATAAACTTTTATTTTAAAATATATATATATATTATATTAATTATATAATATAAGAATATATATATATATATATATATATATATATATATATATATATATATATATTTTTATATATATAAATATATATATATATGTATATATATATTCATATATATATATATATCCAATATCATTAAATAAATATTTCGTAATATAATAAATATTTTTAAATATATTTATGTCACTACCATTATCATATATCAATTTATTCTTATATAAATAAACTATTTATAATTTTATATTAATTTTTTTTTTTTTTTTTATATTATTATTTTATTATATGATATATATAATTAATTATTAAATATATTACGCATTTTTTAACTCAAAAAAAATTCAAAAAATTTATTATATAAAAAATTTTTTATCACAAAAAAAAAAAAAAAAAAAAAAAAATTTTTTTTTTTTTTTTTTTTTAATAAATTTTATACAATAAAATTATGCCCAATTAAATTGTTCTAAACACATATCAATATACATATCAAATTAAAACAATTAATAATTCGTATAAAGGTTTGGCTCTCGATGCCACCGTTAGGTTTGTAATATTCATAACGCAATCAAATTGCATAAAATTAAGCTAAGCGTAAAAATCGTAGTTTAAAAAATTTACAAACCATATACCCGGATCACCCTTTATGCGCATAATTATTAATTAAACGAAAAGATAAAGAATAAAATCATACCCTCAAGATCGAGCTTCCTCGTGTACAAGTTCACCTCCAAATCCTTTCGCTCAACTCAATCCACCGGTTTGGTTCCTTCCTTCGATCAACGTTAGCCACCCAAATGTTTGGCCTCTAGAGGTGATCCACCAAGGAAGAATAAAATTCAAGAAGATGGGTATTGGCTCAAACCCTAGTTTTCTATCTCTATAGTAAAAGGTATACTCCCAACAATCGAATTATTACGATGTTTAAAAAACAACAACCCATACCCCCACCCATAATAAGACTCTCTTATTTATAGATGTGGGCAACCCACCTTAACAATTAAGGAATTGGGTTTTATTTAATTAATTAAATTCTTTTAATTAATTAAGCTCCCTAATCTTATTAGGATAATTAATTAAACTCCTTTAATTAATTTTCCTTCCTAATCCAATTAGAATAAATGAGAGTACTTATATTAAATTAATTCCTAAACTCTTTTAGAAATTAAAATAATAATAATTGTAATAATATTAATAAGACTCTCTTATTAATTTATATTTAATATTTCTAAAATATTAAATAATAATATTAAGCTATTTAATTTATTCTATCACCATAGATTAAATTAAATATACTTAACATATTATTACGATTATGCCATTAACTTCTTAAATAATTATTCTTCCTTTTATGGTGTGACCCTTTAGGTTCTCCATATTAAACCTATTGTGAATAAATCAATTAGAATAATTCTAATCTTATTTAAATAAATAAATTAAATAATTAATTTATTTAAATAAATAATATTTATTCTACAATAGTGATAAGCCTCCCTAATGATCAACGACTTTCCGTATAATATAGATTTCAACATTAATCATTAAAGAACCTTTCGAGTAAATAGTTACCGCATAATTCAATCCTTCCACCATACAATGTCCCAATTAAATATAAGATATGGAATTACCACAAGTCTTATTTTATTTAATTATATGTATTTCGATCCTTAAATGCACAACTCAAATAATGCAAATTAGAAACTCCTTTCTAATTTCATTCGCGCCGCCAAGGACTACCGGGTTGTCATTTATCTAATCACATAGACATTTCTCTTTTTTTTAGAAGTGGTAGATTCTTTATCGATCATACATTATCTCCACGTACAACTTATTATACCCAAGCATACCTTTTGATATACCCTAAGGGTCTTAAGGAATAAGTCAAAGTATAACTCATCATACACAAGATACTATGATGATCTCAAGTCCAAGGATCACTTGTACTACTACTATCACTACAGAATTCCTATCGACAGCAAATAAAACTCCATTAGGTATTCCTTAGCGAGCCAATGCTCAAAGAACTTATTCTCTAATAAGCACCTACATACTTGCTTTAGTGTTCCACACAAAAATGATCATGAGATCAATCATCCTCATCCAACGAAAGCAAGTTAACGATGTACCAATCTATCCGGATTCACTAATCCCCAATTTAGTAATCCAACGATTGGGAACTATTTTAGTTTTAAGCTTTCTAAGAATTTAGATCTCATTAGAATGATCATCATCATTATTCTAAAAGCATTGCTTAAAACTACGGGTTTATCACATATTATAAAACAAAGATCATGTAGATAATTAAAAGCCTTTAATAAATTAATACTTTTATTAATAAATGAATAAGATTGTTACAAAGTATATGCTTTATCATCAAACATGATCCTTTTAATCCTAAGACCAAGAATCAACTTTTATAACCTTTCAATTATATACTGTCATTTTACCACTAAACCAAGATAACATCTTTGAAACCTTTTCCAATTCAAAGTGCCTGATTTTTATCTTAAGATGGACTTAGGAACTATTCTAGTTCGTAATGAACTTTTAATCCAAACAATCAACTTGGCAACTTCATTTATAGCCCTCTAGTTTTTTGAAATTTAGACCCACCATGTATTTTACCTTACATCTTTAGTGTCTTAATGCTAAGAACTTTAAGATGTTTTTCACCACCGTGTATACTCACATCTTTAGTGTCGGTTAAGAACTTCTCCGATGTACGACTCGATCAACATCTCGTGTCTCAGATATTTCATTGGTCTCGTGATACATTATGATTGTCACTCATGCGATTTCTCTTTTCGAGAGTGCAGTGGGGACTATAAAGAGATACACTCCATACTCATCGACATACGAGACATCTCTTGAGTTTGCCATGCTAAAACGACTTTTAGCATCAAATGAATATACGTTCCTCGGGTTAAGTCGAAAGCATCCTTTTAAATCTATCTATATAGATTTATATCCCCAATTAAGATACTCTTCCAAATCATTCATGGAGGAATGTTTAGACAACTTTATCTTTACCCGATTGTAGCATTAGTATGTCATTCCTTATCCGTAGTATATCAACATATAATATTAGGAATGTCACTGGGCCCCCATCGTCCCTTTTGTACACACTAAAACTCTTACCTCATCGTATGTAACTGGATCATCATCTTCTATGATGTGTACCTCATCATCATCATCTATGATGAATCCATACCTCCTAGGTATCTTCTTGGACTATTCTGTATTTACGATTCAGTTGTGGTATAATAGGTCTACAGGTTCCTCTTATTTGACTTATAGTGTTTTGTGGTTCTTGAACTCTTCAAGATCTATTATCCTCCCACTAGCCCCTTCAATGATAAACACATTTATCTTAGAAGGCAGCGTGTTTCGCAACAAACACGTTTTGCTAAGTAGGATTATAGAACATATACTCTAAACTTACTTTAGGATGTCCCACAAATCGACACTTGTCAAATCTTGTCCCAAGCTTATCTTTTTGAAACCTTTTCACATAAGTCGACAACCCTTATCTTAACATACTTAAGATTAGAATCCTCCCCGTCCATAACTTTTATGGAGTCTTGGGGCCCGGATTTTGAGGTTACCTTTTCGTGAGATATATACCATTTCTAGGACATGATCCTGAAGGATACCGGAATGCTCAGAAAATCATTATGGACCGCACTATGTCCAACAAGGTACGATTTTTCCTTTCGTATACATCAATCAATTATTAAGATTCTGAGAGGGCCCATTAATGAGAAAACCATTTGAGATGATCTAGAAACTTATTGCACAAGTATTTATTCCTTGATCTAATCAAAGAATCTTAATACTTTGTCAATTTGTTTCACTTCAATTCTTTTGAACCTTTCAAATAATTCATACTTGTATTTCAAAGAAATACACACATTCAACTCTTTGAATGATCATCTCCTTTTCTTATACTAATTTGTTCAATATGCAAAATTATTTTTCATGTAAAGTCAAGTATACAAAATTTATTAAGTAATAT